>JANIIA010000002.1:33851174-33863911 GCA_027478495.1 Erythroxylum alaternifolium | reverse complement strand
AAAATTTCTAATTCATAAATTCTAAGTTATTTTTATGCTTGATAATTTAATAAAATAAATAAAATAAAATAAAAATATAAAAATCCTAAAAATGGGATCCAACATAAGGAACCCAAATGTCTACAATTGTCATACTAAAGAGAAGAAGTAAAACCATTTTTAATCTAGATTTTGCTGAATGTTTGAATAGAGGATTTGAGATTTATTATTAGCAACATAAGCGAGGAAGAATCATATTTAATTTTAGCACTCTAAATGTTCCTTCCTCTTAGATAGAACCCGGTAACCCGTTTAACCTAAAGTGAACATTTTCTTTGACACTTCTCCATAAGTAATTTTCTAGTAGAGTTGTGTTCATGTCCTATAGAGAAATCACGCTAAGACCTTCTTCCTCCTTAGGGAGTTACACTTTCGACCAACTCACCTTAGAGAAAGGTTTAGAACATAAGTCCACTGTCTAAAGGAAATTCCTCATCATCTTCTTTATATTCTTCATAAGATTTTTAGGTTATAGAAAGTGAGCATCGCAGTAGGCAACTAGGTTAGATAGGATTGAGGAAATGAGTTGAGGCTTATTAGAGAATGAAAGGACTTTGCACTCCTAGCTCCCTATTTTATCTCTGACCTTATCAAACAGCACATAGCAATCCTCATAAGAAAGCTTCCTAAAAGTGATTGGTACCTTCTAGATAATTAATAAGTAAAGAAAAATATGGGATGCTAGTGATGTCCATCAATACCCTCCCTAGGTAATCATAATCTTAGGATAAGATGAGTAAGCTTTTTTCCTTTTCAATTCCTAAGACAAAAACTTTGTTGAATTGATCCAAAGATTCCATTAATTATTAAATGGAAGCCTTGTTACCATGACGGAGAAGTAAAACGTCATCTACAAATGAGAGGTGACTAATCTGGTATTGAATACATTTTTTATGGAATCTAAATTCATTCTACCTAATTCCCTTTTGCATTATTATCAAAGTGAGGACCTCTACAGCTATAGTAAAGAGGTAATGGGATAAAGGGCCCTCTTTCCTTAATCCTTTAGCTCCGTAAAAAGTATCATAAGTTTCTCCATTTATCATTGCACAATAGGAAGTGGTGGAGATGTAGGCACTAATCCAAAAGGTAAACATTTTAAGATATCCTATTTTGTGAAGGACTGAAGGTTAAAAAAAATCCCAATGTAGTATACCAATTTCCTTATGAATATCAACTTTAAATTTAACATTCTTTTTAGACTCCTTAACTTTATATTACTCAAACAAATCCTAAGCAGTTTGGGGACAACTATTGATGTCAAGAAGAAAGGACTTGAACTATGAGCTTGGAGATAATCTTATAGAAGGTAATGTAACATGAAATTAGTCGATAGTTTTTCATGGTTGTTAGGTATGGAACTTTTGGGACTAGGCATAAGAGGATTTTGTTCCATTCCTTTAGCATCTTTACATTGGAAAAGAATTTTTGGATAGCTCTATAAACATCCTCTTTGACCAGGGACCAAGCTTTGTTTGAGTTGATATTGATGACAACTTTATAGATTTCTTCCAGAGAAATAGGTTTAACAAGTTGCTTATAGCGTTAGGGGGATAGGAACATAGTGAAGTTAAGATCTAATATGGATATGGACAAAATAGATTTTGTTGTTGTTCCCAATATACATGGAAAGTAATTTTTAGCTTGGTTGAGAATGACATCTTGCTTGGTAATTATGTTATGTAATTCATCTTGGATAGAGTTGATATTGTTTCTATTCCTTCTGGGTAACAAACTTTTATAGAAATAGCTAGTGTTTGAATCTCCCTCTTTTAGCCCTACTAATCTTGAATTCTGTAACAAAATTAAGTTATGGTTATGAAGGGAATATAGGTAAGTATATAAAGCAACTTTCTCCAATACCTTGTAGGTTTTATCCCCTAGATGATTATAGCTCTCCTTTTGTTTACTGATTAAACTTTTATTAGCATTTTGCATGCTTTTCTTAGTAATAGAAATAAATTAACAATTTAGCTTTTTTAGCTCCATTTTGATGGATATAATCTTCTTATAAAGTTGAAAGGACTTAATTTCTTGTATTTAAAGTCTAAGACCCTAATGAATGGCCTCATTCAACCTTCCTTGTCAGCTAAGTAATTGAAAATTATATATGGAGTTATCCTAGTCTTTAGTTCCCTTATTTGTGATACTAAGGTAAGATAGCGATCAAAGCAAAGATACTCATAAAAGTGAGCCTTACAGCTAGTCATTCCTGATTAGTAAGGGTCTTATCTAGTTTCCTTTTTATGTGCCAATATCCATCTTACATATTACTCCATATGAAATGAAACCATTAGAGTCTGAATCTATTACCTCTATAAAAGATAGATAAGATATTTGTTTCTTATTTAGCACTAGGTTAAACATTATGCCTTCAGATTCAGCTAAATAAGCATTACAATTAAAGTCCCTTATAATCAACCATGGACCATTTACCAAACTTTTTTGTTCAATTAAGTCTTTCCATAAAGCCTCTCTCTAAAATGCATGGTTTGATGTATAGATAAAGTTGATCCAAATGATCGCAAGTCCCTCAATGACTATTTTTAAATGTATACTTTGCATTAAGTTGCATAAACTAAGGATCTTTACATAGTTAGGACAATAAGTTACCACAATCCTTCCAAGGTGGTGGTGAGAATGATTTGCAATAAGCTTCCATGAGTAATCTAGATTTATAGTAAGCTTTAGCTCTAAGTTTAGTCTCAAGCAGAACAAAAATCATATGATTAACATAATTAACAAAATCAACTATAAGAAGTTGCTTCTTATGATGATTTATAACTCTAGTATTTCATACTAGGATTAACATATTAGGAGGAGATTGAGGTTTTCTTTTTGACCTTGCATTATTCATAACTCTAGTATTTCATATTAGGATTGACGTATTAGGAGGGGATTGAGGTTTTCTTTTGACCTTGCACCTTAATCTTCTTCTTTCAACTATACTAAAACCTTCATATATTTTCCCTAATATATCAGCTTCTAGAGTAGTACTGTTGTTTACAAGGGACTATGAAGGTAACTCAGTATCTACTTTGTTAGTTTGCTAATTTTGTTTTTAGGAAGAAACTTTAGTTTTTCCACAGGTATTTACTAAAGGGACAGGTTAAGTAGATGAAATTAGGGCTATAAGGGTATTGTCTTCTCCCTCATGAATAATAAATACCTGTGGAAGGGATTCATTGTTTCCCATCTCCCCATAATTCTTCTTTATGTTTCTTTCAGATTTAGAAATAGTCATTAGCTCCTCATAGTTCATTTAATGAATGTTTTTCCTATTAGGTGCCATTACTTTGCCATTATATAGAGAGAATGTCACCATTGATAGGAGATTGTAATGTAATCATGCACTATCTGAACCCCCTCTCCTAGTCTTAGTAAATGAATTAATTTGGGAAGGTTTTTAGTAAATCCATATTTACAAATATCCTGCCATACTCGACTCGTTTCCTTAGTAAAGTAGCCTCATCCATATAAATTGGCTTGCAAATGAAGTTGGTAAGCAAGCTCAAGTCATTTATACTCCATTATTCTAATGGAACTTAGTGAAATTTAACTTATAAAGGAACTTGTTTATAGTGAACATCTTTAAGCTTGATTCTTGATTTTCACATTTAGAGAAAGAGAGGATAATTATTGATGTGCCAAGGTTATGTTTATATTACTTTTTAAGCTAATGAGAAGCTATACAACTTAAATAAAAAGAGTTGATCTTCATTAAGCACCATATCAAGAAGACCTCAGCTTCTCCATTACCTAAGAGCACATTGTTTAACTAAAGGAAAGGGTAGTCCCTTTCCTAAAAAAAAACCACACCATAGTTATAAACTATGAAGCAGCACCCTTATTTAAAGTCTTTAAGGAAGGTGAGACAATCGTTATACCATCTTTTAAGGGAGGAGGATAGTAGTGTAATGATGATAAGGAGTCACCTAAAATAGATTTCTAGGAGTGGACATTAGATTTTTTAATAGGTTCAATTTGAGTAGAAGAGTTAACCTGAGCTGGCAAAGGAGACTGAGTAAGGGTTATAGTAATCAGGGAAGTGGCTTTAGAGGATATAGATGGAAATTCCATAAAGAAACTCTAACCTACTTTATAAGTTTGCAGTTAATTTACCATAAAAAGGTAAAAGAGTACAAATTATTTTGAAAAGTTATCACCATAAATGGTAACTTAAGGTGGAGGGAAAAATTAAAGGACCAAAAGACACTGAGAAGATAGTGTGAAGCCAAAAAAATAGGGGCTAAGAAAGGATTTGAATGGAGAAAGGAGAATAGAGAAGGTAAAATGAAGATGTTGGGACAAAAGAAGTATTTCACAAGGAAAAGCAAGGAAACTTGTGAAGGGAAATCAAGAAAACCAAGAAGCCAGAAAAAATCAAGACTCTAAGTAGTAAACCGTGGAGAGAGGACAGAAGGAATTGTCATTTTCTCTACCTTTGACATTTCACCACATTTAATCAAGTTGATTACCCAATATCTCTATTTAATTGAAACCATGAAGAATGTATTAGAGTTCATCACAATTACAAAAGGTTTAACCTTAATATAGAGAATTTATGTAAGCATATCTATAATACCTCATATAACTCTTAATAACTAATCCATGATCTATTCATATGTATGTTCTCTTAAACCATCCAAATGCAAAACAATAACAGATATAATAATTAAATTAGTTAAAATATCATCAAGAATATTTGAAGTTATTTCTTAGAAATAAAATTGTATCAATCTATACAAAGATAATATTATGATTATCCTTACCTAAACATATGAACAAACTAGTTGCTCATCATTTTTAAAACCATAAACATAAGAAAAATCAAAAAAATTAAAAACAAAAAGAGTTATAAAGTCGATCTTAATATTCTAAAGCAAACTCTAAGTTGTTGGGATGATTTTAATCCTTTTTCCCCTTGAAAATAGTTTCTATAAACTCCTATATGGTGCTTACCTATCTCTTGGTAACCAACCCCAAGTTTAGAATGAAAAAAGATGAAAAAGACAATTAAGATCTTATTTTTTGCTATATTTAAATAGGTTTTCCGAACATAAAAATGATCTGAGACAATGTCATATCTCAGAGCATATATTTCTTAGAAGCTTAAAAATCTCAAACCATAAAAGTTTTATGACTCTTTCTTAGCTTTTTATAGCATCTTGAATCATCTTAACCAAAGTTCAAATGAGAAAGTTGTGACTAATTTACAAAGCAATGTCCCATTTACTTTTAAATCTTTCTAGAGAGAGAAAAGGGCACTAACAAACTCATGTCCTTAAACCTGGATCTTCTATAACTTTTCTTATTGGAACTTAGCTTCAAAAATAGTCATATGTAACGCTATCGTGCTCTTTGGTTTTTTTCTCTAACATATGGTCTCTTTTCAAGCCATTTATATGGTCGACTTTTCATGTCCAAGTTGTCTAAGAGGGATAAGGGCTAGCACACTTATGCTCAACCAAAAATTGAGATTATAAAACTCATGAATTATTGGAAAAACTTATCCCAGAGTAAACTCATTAGTGGTTGTTACTCAAAAGAGAGCAATATATTAAATTAGGAAATTTCTTCAATGCAGGTTACAAAATATTTAGAAATGACTACATCATAAACACAAAGATGATGTTAGGAGGAATCTTTATCTAGATGTTTTATTAGAAGTAACATTTTCTCCTTAATAATTACTTTGTATTTGTTAGTGGAAATTAGGATAATTTTAGGATCAATGTTTTTCTATTTAATAGAAAATAATAAGAGAGCTAAACTGAGTAATTAATAGATTCTTGTGGGAACGATATTCTACTCATTGTTATATTACTATAACCAATAGGTGCACTTCCCTAAATTTGATAATATAAGGATTGGAAAAGAAAATCGGCACCATTGTAGGGGTTTAATTAATATTAAGGAGATTTAAAACTTATTAATCTAGTCATTTTTATTTCTTCTTATTTAATTATAATTTCCTTCTTTTGAATTTTTTAAAGCAATCCAAAAATTAAAAGGGTACTTCTTCTGATAATTATAGAATGAAATAGGAAATTAGGCTAAGAAATTAATGAAAGGGTATACTAATTAGGAATTTGAAAACATGTGACTATAAAGTAAAAGCTCAAAACAATGTTGGATTATGTAAAGCCATAACTTACAAGAACATAATCTAACATAGCCAAATCGATGATTATACAAAAAATTTTTAGATAAAGCCAAAAATTGTTAAGATGTTGCAATAATTTCTTCAATTTAATGTTTTTCTTGATAAGGATCTCAACACACATATAGCTAACTTTTTAGAGATATATGACACTTTCAAGATCAATAGTGAAGTCAATGGTGTCATATGATTAACATTGTTCCCAATTTCATCGAGGGATCATATGAAATAATGGTTGAAGCTATTACTTGTAAATTTATCATTAATTAGGATTGTTCAATAAATATTTAGCTAAACATTTCTCACTAGTCAAGATTACTGAGCTTTATAATGATATCTCTACCTATTTATATTATGATAATGAAACACTTTACAATATATGTGAGAGATGTAATAATCTATTTAGGAGGTGTCTACATCATAGTTTGATAATATAGTTACAAGTCTAGACATTATATAATAGTTCAAATTATACGACAAAGCAGATATTAATAGTAGTTTTGGGGAACATCAAATAACAAAACTTTAAAAGCCATCCAAAAACTAATTAAAAAGATGGATATGAATAATTATCAATGTAAATTAAGTAGGGAGAGGACTAATAAACTAGTAAGAATGTGAAATATAGATGTTTTCACCACATTAGAAGCTTAAATGGAACTGTTGATAAAGAGAATTGAGCTTAACAAAGTAATTAGCATAAGTATTATTTTGAAATCTGTGTAGGAATGAGATAAAGCCATAACTATCACATTGGCAATCCTTTTACCAAACTAGTTAATTTAAATACTTGGAGAATTTTTTTAATAACCTTAGAACATCTGTGACAACAATATTTAGGATCTATGGTAAAAAAAATCCTAATTTCTTATAGAGTAATCAGGTAGCTCAAAGGCCACCTCTATTAAGATATCAATAATAACACCATAAAAAGAAACTAAGCTTGAAAGAAATAATGAAAAATTATATGCACATTTGAGGCTCGATTTTAAATTTAAGAAGTTTGGAATCAAGAATATTTAATTCACAATCTTAAAAACAAAATTGATCAGCTAGACAAACTAGTGGCTTAGAGACTATAAAGTTCATTATCAAGTGACATATAACCTAATTATAGGAATTATGAGAAGGTAATTACTTTAAGGAGTAAAAAGATGAAATATGATAAGAATGGAGAAGTTGAAAACGAGGAGGTTGTTGTGAAGGAAGAAAGAAATAAGGATGGTGAGGAGAAGAAAGTACTCAGATAATAAAAACCCACAATTCCCTATTATAATTGCTTAATGAGCTATATTTTTAGTCCTATATTTAGTGCATTTTGCTTATTTATTTAATATTTTTATTGTTTTGATACTTAATTCATTCTTATTATATATTTAGGTCCTAAATACCTTTATAGATCAAAAGGAGAGCAAATTAGGTAGAATAAAGGCAGAAAACTGAAGAATTGAAGCTGTCTTTGAAGAAGGTAAAGGACACACCTATGTGGGACTTGGACAAGATTATGTGAGAGAATGTGTAAGTCTTTGTGACTATGTTTAGGTTTGAAGAATGATGTTTCACCTAAGTTTAGGCCAGACACACTCATGTGGTGATGGACACAGTATGTCCACTACCTGTGTAAGTTTCTAGAGTCATGTTTCTATGTCTATTGAGTTTTGAAGTGATATTGAGGAACACACTCATTATATGCATTCATTTGGTGATTGTATCTATTGTAGAAACCCTAATTTCAAAGTATAGAAGGCAATTAGGAAAGTTAATTAAAGGAGTTTGAGTTTTAAACACAATTATAAACCTTAGAGCAGTAAAGACTTGGAGAATGACTTATAGATCCAATAGAGAGCGTTTTTCCATCAAAGTTTTAAAGGATTTATTAGAGACAAGGGGATATAATGAATTCTTTGTTTTTTTTTTGAATCTTTGGCTATGTTTGCTATTTTTATAAACTAAATTTGTTTACTATTTATGGAAAATGAAACTTGGGATGGAATTTCTAATTTTATTCTTTATCTAATGAAATTTATTTTTTATTCATTGGATTAAATTACATGTTTTCATTATTTCTTAAATTAATATTTTTGAGATAATATTTCATGTATGCTTTCATGTATTAGAGATTAATAAATCCTTTGTATGAATAAATCTAGCATAATTGAAAAGAGTTGCATGTAGACATAGAGATAGGTCGACATAAAACTTTCATATGAGGAAAACTTAATAGTGAAATTCATAAATTGATTAAAGAAATCTTATGGGTTTTAACTAGAAAGAGATTTTAGTTAATCAACCTAGGATTAAGTGTTGATAGTGAAGAGAAATATATTAACATAAGATAAGAATTTCCACAAGCCAATGATCTTTAATTAAATTGCATGATAAAGGGATTATAGCTTAAAAAATCTTAAGGGGATTCATTACCTTAGTATAATTATTTGATTTGTTTAATCTTTTATTGATTTTTTTCTTAGTTAATATTTTTGTTGAAATTTAGTTTACTATAATCATTAAATTAAAACATCATTTTATTTTTTCTGTTCGATAAAAGGAAAGAGGTAATCCCCACTACTTGTAGTCCTTTTGGGATCGACTATTGATTTTCACCATCATTATACTTAATTCAATAGGTGCACTTGCCTTTAAGATTTATAGGGTAGGGATCTTACATATCAAATTTTTGGCGTCGTTGTTAAGGAGTGTAATCTTAGGAAAACTTGATTTATTAATATATCCACTATTATTCTTTTATGTTTTTATTTTATTTTATTTTATTTTATTTATTTATTTATCCTTAGAGATCTCTTTCTTAATTTTATGTTTGTGGCATCTTTTTCGAATTTAGTACTCATTACTTTAGCCACTATACACAATGAAAGGATAGGAAGGAAAATATTCCCAGGGGGAATATAGTATGCCATCTTTTTTTGTAACTTTGGAAGCTTGAAACAAGAAGTATGGTGACATGTATTTGGAAGCTCAATTGATGTCTGTGATGTGGTGTGACATTGTTTAGGGGTGATCATCTTAATTATAAATGTCAGACACTAGCATAATGAGAATAAATATCTTTTTATAGTACAAAAAGGAATAGTACTAAAGCATTATATTTATTACTAAAGGATTAAGGAAAAAAAGGGTAAAGATTAAGGCTAATAAGAAGCTTCCACGACCAACAATGGTTAAAGCAGTTTGGAGTTTCCTAAGATATATTGATCTGTATAGACATTTTATTTTATTTTTAAAACCTACAATAGTACTTTTAGTATTTTATTTTAATTTTAAATTCTATGATACTTCTCTAAGCATTTTGCATCTTATTTTCAAACCATAAGAAAATTTATTTAATTTAAATTTATAAGAAATTTTACTTTTAGATCTACATTTAAAGTCTTCACTTTTAATCTCCACAAATTATAAAAAACATGTCCAAATTTTAACTACTTGTTTAGATAGATAAAATATGATATTTAATACTTCCTTTTACAATTGATCTTAATGTTTTCTTTTGTGATTTTTAGTTTATTCCTTGCCATTTTTCAACTTCTTTTTTTAATAACGCAAGAGATTTTATTTTCCTTTCTTTTAACTCTTTAATTGTATTTGATGACTTTTGAATTAGTTGTAATTCTTTGAAAGGTGACACCAACGTCATGAATATTGCACCAATGTTATGATATACCTGCTATCTCTTTGTTTTTATTAATATTATTTTCATATATTTATCATGTTAACAAATCAGAATTATTATAAAATAAATTGTTTAATTCCCATATAATTATAAAACTAAGAATAATACAAAATATTTAAAATGTTACTTCTTACATCATATAGTAAAGAATAATTATATCAAAATATCATATAATAAGAATAATATATCTTTATAAGCATTATAACAAGAGTTTGTGGCGGGGAACATAACAAAGTTGAAGTGAAACCTAAAATAAAAACACATATAGTTAAAAGTTTATACTTGTATATATAGAATTTAACATATATAAAAAGTAAATAAAATGAAAAATGAGAAAAAAAAAACTAAAACTTCATTTAATAGCATATTCGGTCAAATTGCACTAACCTTAATTTTTATTTAGACTAAAATCTTCATTATTGACAAGACTCCCATCATCACCATCATTCAAACTCATTGTACCAAATGATATGTCAATACTTTTCCATCATAGAATATCTTCTAAGCATATATGAAACTTGGTTCTTCATAAACTAAATTTACTAAAAGATTGATATGGTCAAATGATCGTGTTCGTCGAGCTTTACAATTATAGCCCTCAAGTACCGCAAATGCACTAGTTAAGAATTGTAGTGATTGAAGAGTTGATCCCATAAAGAGAGTAAACTAATCTAATTCTTGGGTTTCTAAGTCTCAGAGAAATAATAAGGTGAAATTAAAAATGAAACAAGAATCTAAACATAGGAATTTGATTGTAGGAATTCAACTCAATAAATTAACACAAAACAAAAATTGAAATTGAGCAACACAAAAGGTCACTATGGAAAGTAGTCAACAGAAATTACCAAGTTATGAAAGAGGGGATTCTACTTATCATTAATGCTAACCTAGCCAATTATGTGTCATCAAGGTGGCAGTTCTGGACTATCATAAGGAGAATTACTCTCTCTCTAGTTATAATATTACGCTGTAAATCATGAACCTTAATTAATCTATGAAATTTGTAATATCTCAATTAATGAAATACCCATAATTAAAATTAGATCGGAAGCTCTCTACTAAACTATCAGGACTCACACAGGATCTCTCTCTGCACAAAAACCTATATGATTAACTATGTAGTATATTGGATCGCCTAACTCTCGTTAACCAATCTAAACATTTTTATACGACTCACCTCTTAGTTTGTTACCAAAATATGCAAAAGTCAAAGTTAATCATAACACCAATCAATAAAATACAAAATCAACTATATTAACATTAAATCAAAGTAAAATCCTTAAGGAAGAGTTAGAACATTGTCAACAATCCAAAACCCATCATCATACAATTCATTTCAACCTTATACATTAAATGAACAAAAATGAAATGGAAAGGAAATAGAACTTGGATTAGACAATCCAAGAAGGAAGCACCGTCGAGAGACCATCTAATCTGAGAAGCAGCAGTGTCGGGACTTGTTTCTTCTTCCTCTACTTTTTCTGTCTCTCTTAAACTTACCAAAGGTTGCAGAATGTAGAAACTCCTTTAGGGTTACATCCTTAAGTCTTATATAGTATTTCCAACTAGGGCAATCCTAGCGTCTTTTTCAGGTTTAAAAGGTCCGAAAAATTCATTGAAAACTCAAGTCGGGACTGTTATCCGCATATATGTCACACAGGCCACAATTATGGCTGGAATGTTTTGCTTCTGTCACGATCGTGGCATATTTTCCACGATCATGTCTCTTTGCTCTTGCTTTTTCCATGATCGTGGCCTTGGGTTATTTCCCAGGTCTTCTTTGAATCTCCTCTAGTTGCCCTAAAACACTAACAAACACATCAAGGCACTTCATAAATATAAAATTGAAGCTTAACATCATACTCTAGCCCTCAAAATGCTTACAACACAAATATTTACTAACTAACACAATTCTAAACTAAACACACGCTAAACAATTAAATTAACAACTAAATACAAACTAAACTACCCACAAAAACACGATACAATTTATAACTATCATCAAGGAAAATTGATCTATAAAACTACTTTCTATTAAGAGTCTTAGTAAATAAATTAATTATATTTAACTTAATGATGATAATAACATACCTTTCTTAAAGCTTTAAGTTATATCGAATAAAAACCAGATCATTCAATCATTTATGTTCCAATCTATTTCTTTTTTTAAATGGATGAATTAAAAAATGCTTCAATTCCTTTTACACTTAGTTACACTCATACGTTGATTTGGAATTCGAATTAAAAAACTTTCCAATTCTGGAACACACTTCCAAATTGGTCTTACTAAGAAAATGTAAGACAACAAAAGTAATCTTATAAAAAATAAAATGATGATTAATTTTAAACAAGTAATAAAAGGGAAGAAATTATATCTAGATTAAGTTTGTCTCTTTGCAAAATTGCAATAGGCATCCCATAGTCATAGCAACATCCTTGTATGCCTTTATTTATGAGCTAAGGAGATCTTGTATCATCTTATATGAAACAATTTTTTGTGATAGTTAATAGCATTCCCTTATGAACTTCAACCTTTTTTATAAAACTTGATCTAAAATAGACACTAAGATTCAGAAATGCCCTAATAGTAAAGAACTGAGAGTAAAGTTGTCTTTCTTATCTTTCACTGAAGACTACAAGATAAGTGCATACAAGGAGGGCCAATTTTTTAGATAAGCCTTTGATGCCACCTTCATGCTCTTTGTGGCATAATAGAACTAACCTATTGTTGCCTTCTCATCACTATCAACCAAATGAATTACTGTCACTAACAGTCTGTTTGGTTACTGTCTCCAATATGCAGAGACGGAACGAGACGGAAATTTAGAGACGGAACAGAACAGAAAT
>JANIIA010000002.1:33832704-33851077 GCA_027478495.1 Erythroxylum alaternifolium | reverse complement strand
TTCTTACTATTGGTAAAACTCTTTCCTATTAAATTAAAAACCTGTGCACGATTATAAATAAGCTTAGTCACTTTTCTCACTTTATGCACTATTTTGTCATTAATAGGAAAGTATCTAGTATCTCTTATATTTTCTAACATCATATTAATGCAATATGCAACAAAATGAGTCCAATAAAAAGAATTATACCTTCTTTGCAATCTTTTCTCAACTGCTTTATAAGCAGCATCATTATTAGTAATGACTTGTATAATTTTTTTACGACAAAATTCATTTACAACTTCATTAAATATCTGAACAGAGTATTAGCATTTCTTACAATTCTAGATACCTTAATGGAGTTTAAAAAATTGTCTCCTTATCATAACAAAATAAAAAATTAATAATAGATTCATGTCTTATATTTATCCAATCATTGCACATGATTAAAAATCCATAAGTTACCCATGTCACTCTTTTTTCATTCAAATAACTTTTCATTTCATAAATAGAGGTACTCAGAAAATCACCTCTATAGTCATCAATTGAAGGACTTTTATATCCTAAATCATAAGAGGAAATAACATTCACTATATGGTGTAATAATAAGATTGAGCATAATTAAATGATACATTTACATCATACCTGGTCATTATCTTATCCATGTCATAAGCTACTTTAGATTATTAGGCACTATGAATTAAAATTTGAGCTCAAGAAGTTGTCTATGGAGCAAAAAAGTTAAACACCTATCTTCTTTTCTTCCTCACCTCAATTGTAGCAATCCCTTCTTGTTGGGTAGGAATACCGGCCTTAACATTGTCAGTATCATCCTAGCCACTGCAAAAAGAACTTTCACTATCAATTTTATAGTTTAGTCTTCGCTTTATGTCATTTTTGCTCTAATACTTTTCAAGTAAAATTTTCATTTGACATTTTACACTATAGATAACTTTCTTTTAAGGCTATACATAAACTTTGATCCCGGCTAAAAGTTTTTTAATATGATGATTCCTCAACCTTTCAAATATTTGTTGTAATATAAACAAATAGTATGGTTCTTCATTTCATGAACCAATCTAGCATGATCCCAAGTTGGATCATCAAATCTTCCTGAAGAGAATGAATTATCAAAAGTCGTTACACTTCTTTCCATTTATTTGTAAAAATAGACAAATGTTAAAATTAAATTAATAATTAATTAAAAATAAAGTTTTTGCATATGAAAGACATAAAAACATTACTTTAAATTATAGAATAGGTAAATCTTTGTATATATGTAATGAAGAATATAATGCTGATGTTTATAAAAATTCAAAATTCATTATTTAGCAATAAAAATTTAAAAGTCAATTATAAAAAGATTTTTCGTGCATAAATACAGTTAATAAAGCTAATGTGTTAGGAATGTTAATACCACTTTCATAGTATATCCGCATAGTTTATTTACTAATTTAAAGGAGACAATTTAGATTTGAACATATTATCAACTTAATGAATGTTGTAGAAGAAACTAAACATGTTTGCGTCAGTGTGTGCACATTAAAAATATACAACAACTTTTATTTTAGTTTCGTCTTTCTTTTGGTGATGCACATTGCAAAAAGGGCTTTGTTGTAAAAAAAGAAGGAAAAAATGTTTCTATTTTCAAATTATGTTGAGTAATGAGTATACTTCTATAAATTAAGGTAGATCTTAAAAGTCATTTTAATATAATCATAGAAAAATCAAATTACCTTAGCTTTAATATATTTATAGAGAAATTGAATTACCAAAAGTTTAATGTTAATTTTTACCTTATTGGCAATGAAAATGATCAAATATTAATGTATTATTCAAAGCACACATAATTGGGCAGGAACAAGAAAGGAAAAAGGCTCTTTAGTAATTGATGCAGTCGGTTAGAAACACTTTAACAATTTTATTAAACTATTCTCAAACTTAAACTCAAAAGCATACAATTAAGTTAATGGTTGACATAGAAGGCATGATGAGAGGTTCATGATTGACGGAGATATGAAATCTAAAAAGGTATGGCAGGCCAAGATATGGCGACTTAGCACAGAAGAAGGGAGAGAACAGGAAACCCGTTTTTAGATTTTAGTAGTTGTGAAAGGTATGGAGAGGGACAAATTACAGCCAGGGTTAGGATTTAATTGAAGCATTTTTTCATTTTTTGCAATCTAGTCTTCCTAACTTTTAAAATTTATAACTTCAGACGATATTGGCCAGTGTTTTGAGTACTAGCTGGTATAAAATAAAATATTTCTGTACAATTTTTCGACCAATACAATATGATATCCCATTCTTGGGTGACATTATTAAGAAATTGGATTGGTATCTAATATTACGTGCAGTAGAATAATTATGAAACTTTTTGTAATTTTTATTTCCCGTAAGTTAAGATCACTTTAAATTTTATAAATTGACTAACACATAAACCATAATAAAACTTGAATCTTAATTCATACTTTATTTCAAAGCTTGATCTTTTTTTTATTGTAATCGTTTGTAAAATCAGTCCCTCTCAACCACCATAACCACATAAGCGGTAGGCCTCTAATTTCAATTAAAATTTAATTATATTTATAAAAATTCTAATTAAATATTAGTTATGCCCAAATAAGATCTAATATTTCATATTGATATTTATTTATTAAATATTTTATATTTAATCATAAAATTTCTCAAACTTTACAATCAAGTCCAACTTAATTAAAAAAATTTCTCTATTTAATCCTTTCTTTATGTGACCCATTAGTTCCAAATGTGTTAGTAATGAATACAAATTATAACTGTAAATTATATTTAGTATTAGATAAATTAAACTCCTATGATTTATCTGTAATTTTCTAATTAAACAATTTATATCTATAGATCAAGATTAACGTCTAGCAATAGATCATGAACATCCAAATATTTAAGAATGTTAAAATGATTTTGACAAACCTTTCTATGCATGATTTTTTCGCAAAATTCAATTCTTTCATTATATAATATTATAATTAGACATAGAGTATAGAACTAATGTCTACCCTATTTTAAATCCAATCATATTAGTTCTCTATCATTAATTATTAATTTAATTAATAACATTTGTAAACTATTTATAAAGTGTCATTCTACCTTAGTCAAGGATTTTTCAAATCAATATTAATCCAGAATAATAAAACATTTTCCTTACTTATATCAGGGTGATAAATTATGTCTTGATCTCTTAATTACTTCCATAAAGTTCATACTATATTTAATAACTACTGACTGAGCTATTCTTGACTAGAACAAGTAATAAGTAGTATTAAAATATAGCAATTCCTATACAAGATAATTTTAGAAATCTCATATCAAAGAATGACTGATATATTCATCACAATAAGAATTTCTATATAGATAGAAGTAATGTTTCAAATGAATTTCTGATCTGAATCAGTTCAATGAACTTGTTCTCTAACAAACACTCACACGTTTGTTTAAATATCTCCATACTTTAGTCTATGAGATCAACTACTATTTCCATGAGAAAAAACATAATGTGTACTAGTCCTTTTACATTCTATTAATGTTCAGTCTTAATAGAACAATGACTAGGAACAATTTAGAGAATAATACATAAATGTAATATGAATTTCATATTTATAATCTCATTATAAATTTATTTGTAATATATAATTATCTCAAGTAATTTCAACAGACATCTTATTTGAGAAAATAAGTATGCCTTGTGTAAATTTTTTTTTGGGGGTTTCGTAGCCATATATCTTTACTTAATAACTTTATTTCATTACAATTAAAAAAAAATCAAACCATGGTCTACTGTCAGGTTTGGCCGTTCCAGGCTTGCGTCGGAGGGCGTCAAAAGTCAAACGCTTGCAAGTGAAAATGAGTGGTAATTAACCAGTCAATAAACTAAATCTGCTGGTCTTACTTACTTAAACCCATATTCACATCGCCTGCATTTTTATTTATCTTCCTTGATCCCGCTGCCTATAACGATTCCTTTCCACGGAAAATCTGCAGCTTCATTTTCGCTCAAGATTTTGACAACCAACATGGTCAATCTTCTTATCTCTCTGTTTCTCAGTTTTTATACTAAACACGTCACACGAATTGATTGCTAGCTACATTGTGTGTGTAAATTTACGGTTTTTAATTGCTTATTCACTTCATTGTGGTTGTGTTTTCTGGGAGTCACCTGTCCGGTTTTCCTTATTCGGTTTATGTGATTTGGGGCGTTTGTCAAATTGAATGATTTTGTTAGATCTATTGTGAGTTTTACTTGGCTGAACTTGATCTTGATCTTTGCAGTAAGATCTGCCCTTGTAGGTGCTGATGTCGTTATCGATTTGTAAATCTTAGATTTCAGATCCTGGTGTTTGTTGTTAGTGTTCAACTTCTTCAGTTATTGAAACGCATTATCATTTTGATTTGGCAGATCCTGGTGTTTGTTATTAGTGTTCAACTTCTTCAGTTATTGAAGGGTATTATCATTTTAATTTGGTTAAACTTTTGATCTAAATTGGCAATTAAGGAAAATATTACCTAAATGAAATGATTCATTTGCTGAGTGTAAATGGGCCATAGTGTTAAAACTTTGTTTCTGGATCATTGTGCTAAGCCTATTATTTAGGTAATTGGAATAAGTGTGCCATTGGGATGGCAAATATCAGAATTTTTTTAAAAAATTTTATTTAGAAGATCTCCTGACCCTTTTTGGTTCAAACGATAATTGACGTTAGGAGTTGCCTCCTTCAGTAAAAAATATCCTTCTGTTGGACTCTGAAGGAAAACGTGTAGCTGCAAAGTACTACTCTGACGACTGGTCAACAAACAGCGCTAAGGAAGCTTTTGAGAAGGCGGTATTCACCAAGACACAAAAGATAAATGCCCGCAATGAAGGCAAGTTATTAGCATTCTATTGATTTTGGTATTAATGCTTTATCTTTTTGTCCTAAATTTTTGTCCTTGTGCCTATAAGTTATTTTTTCTGGTTCAGATCTATCTTGAGGTGGAATGTCATGTGTGGACTAGGTTTAAGTTTGAGTTAATTTGCTAGGCGTTTCACCCTCTTTCTTCATTGTTTAATTATTTTTAATAATTATTCTTATTCCTTTTGGCTTTGTGGCTGCGGAAACTGATTATCAGTCATAAGCACCTGTCATCAAAGTTTTATTGGATATCTTACCCTTGGTTAACTACGACAACTATGCTCCTAACTATATGCGTCATGTTACTTGCAGCTGAGATAACATTGTTTGATGGCAATGTAGTTGTTTACAAGTTTGTTCAAGATCTTCACTTTTTTGTTACTGGAAGTGAAGATGAAAATGAGATCATTTTAGCCACTGTCCTTCTTGGTTTTTTTGATGCCGTCAACCTTCTATTCAGGTTTTGTTCACATTCTTTCCATTATATTGACTTCAGCATAAACTAAATACTATTATGGTTATCAAATCTAATAACTATTAACCAATCTACTAAGGTTTAACGTATCCTTATTTCAGAGGCAACGTGGACAAGAGAGAGGCACTGGAGAATCTAGATCTCATTCTCTTATGCATTGATGAAATTGTTGATGCCGGGTATGCAACTTTCATGTTAAGTAAATAATACAACTTTGCCTTCTCCATTCACTCTGTGCACAGTACCTTCAATCCAGTGATTATTTAAATAAACCGCTATATTTGTAGACGAGGGGTAGAAAATGCCAGAAGATTTAGATCATAGGTACAGGGTACTTGTTTTGAGTTTTATTCCTTGCGATGTATCACTTTTCTTGCTTTATTTCTTATCCTTCGTGCTTACCCTTGGACTTGATACCTCTTGAAGTTAAAATTGTATTACTTATGGGTAGTAGTCTTTATGTTCAGAACTCAAAGATTCGAGTTTTGTGAACTGGTTATAGCATAATAAAAAGTTTCAAGTACTTAAGGATTTTGATTTTCAAATTAAATGAGTGTTGAATGAATGGAGCTTTTTACATTTGGAAGTATGAAGAAGATCAGTGAATCCCTTTAAAAACATTATGTTCCATTGCTTACATAGACTGTTGTGGTCGATGTCTGAATATTTCTCCAAATTTCCAAGAGAAAAACACTGCACTGATGTTGGACCAGTAGAGCGTGTTGGCATATTCTTAGAGATCCAATTCATTGCAAGTTTTTCCAACCGTTACACAAGATTTGACTTTTTCAAGCCTTGTGCAGCATCATTCTAGAAACTGATGCAAATGTCATTGCTGGGAAGGTTGCAAGTCATGGTGTGGATACTGGGGCTCCATTGTCTGAACAGGTTCACCTCACTTGTTTTGAAACAATCAAAATAATTAAAAACATGGCACTGGTTCAACAAATAACTTTTCGTTTGATGATTTGTTAACAAATGAATAATTATTCGAAGGCTTTTGACAGATGTACCTTTTTTGTTCTTCTCTTGCAGACATTAACACAAGCCCTAGCTACAGCTCGTGAACATCTAACAAGATCTCTTCTTAATTGACAAGTGCTCAAAATAAAAGAAGGAAAACAGACATGGTAGCATTTAATTTCTAATTTTAGCTATTTGGATGATATTGCTAAATTGGCTGAAAGCTACCTCTTATGTTACTTCTTTTTAATAGAATGTCTACAGTAATTTCGTCAGAGATTGAATGAAAATGGTGATGTGCAGGTAAAAAATGATATATATCACGTTCTCATTATTAATCATCATCATCACCTAGTTTGAAATCCTGCAATAAAGCAAAGTATGAGGAGGTCTGATTGTACGCAGCCTTACCTCTACGTAGTAAAGAGGTTGTTCTCATTATTAATAAAAAGCTTACAACATCACTTAGAGGCCTTAAGTTCAAAATATCTGTGGCATGTGTACAGACAGAGAAAGCTAGAGGGTTTCCTTTTAAAAATTTTGATTTTGCTAAAGATCTTAGACGGGGATAAATTAAATTTTGACGGATAAACTTAAATAGAAAATGAGTAAAGTGAAGGACTAAATATATACGCACAAAAGAAAAAAAATCCCCAATTAAACGTGTACGAACATGGGTTGCGTAAATTTACACCGGGAAATATCAACATTCGAAAAGAAACCTTAAATTTGCGGCAAATATCAGCCTTCGTGAGAAAAAGTCTGTCAATACTCACTGCTAGAATGTCAATCCGTACACGAGTTTCTAAAGTCATTTTTCAAAATTGCTTGGTTAGTTACAGGCAGGGGGTTGTAGATTGTTGAACCATTACCCCAACTGCTTGCCTAATTCCACAATGGTCTATTAACAAAAATGGTGAGTTCTTCGACTCTTCTTGTGTAAATGCTATCAGACCTTAAGTTCTCACCATTCCATAGTATAAAATTGTTTGGAAAGGTTCCTTATTCCTAAAATATCCTTTTATTACTTGGCTAGCTGCCAGAGAGAGATAAAAAAACCAATGATAGGCTTAAGGCCATCAATAATCAGATCTGCGTCCTATGCAACATGGTGCCCGAATCTATAAATCATCTTTTCTTCCAGTGCAGCTTCACAGCTACTATATCGGCTAGAATGCAGCATAACATGAATCTGATTTGCTGGGACAGGATCTTGGTACGGGCTAAAAAGCAATACAAAAGAATGGGGAAAGAAACCACAGAATCTTTAAAAATACTAAAACTGAGAAGCATACACTTGCACATAAGACCGACTGCTAGATTAGAGAAATTCATTTAACACAGCCTTGTAATATCAACTTATTGCCGCCTTTAAGGGCTAATCAATAAATTCATTTAACTCTCCAAACAAAGGAATCAGCCAAACTAGAATACAAATTATTATGTACACACTTGAAATACTAGTATACACATCGTGCAAAGAAACTTGACAATTTCATTCTTCCCCATATAAATAGGTGGTGGTTAGGCGATCAGATTTAAACTTTTTGATTACAGAGGGCTGAGCATCAGACAAAAACAAGTTCCACTATAACGAGCACAGAACAAAAGAACCAAAAAAGAAGACGCAATTCACTAACTGGAATTAGCAAACCTGTTCCTACGTTAACCAGACGTCAATAAAGCACAATAAGTTTCTAACACACCGCATGGCACAGGGCAGTAACAAGTTTAGGTCTCTTCAGACCACGGATGCCACTGATTCGATCACTTCCAAACTTGCTACAAGAACTTTCAAATACCGGAAAGCTACAAGACAAAGGTTTAGTAGCCATTTTGCCACAACTGTTGGGTCTGCTTTGAAGGTTGGATTTGAGAGCCCAAGGACCCATCCCTAGAGTTTTGCTGCTGATGTTCCAGGGATATGCCTGCTTGAGAATGATAATAATTTGGGTACCCAAGAGCTCCAAACTGTTGGGATGGTTGCTGACCTTGTCGAAATCCACCAAATTGCTGATTCTGCCCTTGGAAGCTGTAATAGTTGCTGGCAGGGGCAGCAGACATAGTTCGTGAGCCAGGTCCATGAACCCACAGGGCTGAGTTTTCATTCTGAGAACCAAAAGACAAACAATTGAGTTTCAAGGGGTAAAAAAAGTTATGGAATCCACAAGTCACATAAAGAAATGAGAAATCACAGGAAAATTATCTATACTAAAAGCAAATGAATAACCTAGACATGTTTGTCCAAAAGTCTTGAATCAACTCCATTTCTCCTCCGGCACAAGTAGACAAAAATATTTCCAGTGTAGAAACAGTTTGTACGATTACTTCCCAATTCACCGTAAATTACAAAAATATGCAGAACTCAAGAATTGCATTCATGATAACTTGCAAACTCTTGGAAGACAAATTACCTGTTGAAGTGACACCAAATGGTTACTGTCCTTGTATTGAGAACTCAAAACATCATCATAGCCAATTGTTGTACCTCCTGAAGCAGTGGGTGCATTCAGAGAGAAATTTCCTGCAGCGATATTGGTTGAACTTCCAAATCCATACCCAGAAGCAACACCAGCGGACTGTGGCAAGCTGTTAACAGAAACGTTGTTCTTGTATTGTGGAAGAACTGCTGCCAGAGACTGGTGATATGCACTATTACCTGCAAATGTCTGCTGATAAGCTGATGGCATATAAGGGTAGCTTTGTGGCAGGAACGGATAGCTAATCATGTTGGCAAAATGTCCCAAGGGAAGAGTAGGCTGCGAATAAGGATGAACAGCAAGGTGCTGAGGAAGAGCGGGCCCTGTGGCAACACTTGCACCAGGAAGCGTTTGTGGGGTTGGTTGTGGGGTAGAAATGCTACCTGCTCTTAAAGCCTGGCATTAATGGGAAAAGAACAATCAAACTGAGAGTCACTATTATAGAAGATCAATAACTGATCTACCAACATCCCTATAGAGAAAATTTAGTTTTAGAAAAATTGGTTACGGCCAATTGATCACTACCAAGCCTCAGATAATTCACACAACTCGGTTTCTAGACTTACCAAGTTTTCTTTTATTTACTTGGAACCATACTCTATTACAGTTAGTAATTGCAGAAACATTTCAATGTTGACCAATAAGAGCAATCGTTTAATAGTTGCACTACAAAGCTTTTAATATTTCCGCAAAGTGATTCTTTGTCAATTGAATTATTTTCAAGAACCATCTATTCATAATCATCATATTCAGAAATCTATTGCTCCCAACAGACAAATTTTTTTTATTGCATAGCAAAGGTGAAAAGTGAAAACAAGCATTATCCAATTCAACAGAGGTTGATAAGACAGTGGCCACCATATGACTCAACAATGGCTTTCTTACATCATATGAAACCAGTAAAGCTGTCAAGGAGGTAATACGATAGACTGCACCAGGCCCAAGATCTCACATTATCCAAAGCAACTTGACGTTTGGTTATAGATTTAATATAAACTAAACTTATTAACAGAAAAAGCATCAAGTAATAATGTCATACCTCTGGCATGGAAATGCTTGGACCACTGATGGAAGATTGTGCATTGCTGTATTTGGTTGTCAGTGATTGGGTCACAGGGAATGGGGAGTATGGGAGGTCAGGCTCCTTCACAGTTTGAACAGTTGAACCCAACAATGTGCCCGACAATGAGTTGCTATATGCATGCTGTAATAACATCATGTCAAAGGGCAAATTCAACCAAACAAATGATCTAATTGGTTGATAAAGTTCAACTATGATAACTGAAAATTCACAAATGTGTAACTGTAGAGATGTCACATATACATGGAAGCACACATGCACACAACCAAAAAGACAGACAGCAATACATACACTAGGATTCCTGCACAAACTATTTCCATTTTAACTTGCAAATTATCCAAAAAGCCATCATAGAATTTGAAGCTTTTAACACCCTTTCCTCTTCTTTCTTGAAATTATAAAAGTAATTTGGTTATACAATTATTATTGAGATAATAAAATGGATATCCAGAAGAATACAGGAGTTCGGATTTTCTTGAAAACATAGTCATTTCAACAACATTAAGTGAGAGCTGCTAACAGATATTTCCCATTCTTATGACAAAAATCAGTGTCCTCCGTTCATATATGTGCGTAACGTCATATTCCATTGAAAAATTAAACTTCAAGCAACGAAGTGCAGTAATAGTTTGAAATATTACCATCACACTTGATAAGGAAGCAATATTCTGCATATGGTAGCTTGTCTGTGGGTTATTGAACATAGCATTCATCTGTTGTGGGTTTTCATAAGAATAACTAGGTGCAGCCGAAGGAAACACATATTGATTCCCTTGCAGAACTTCTGTAGTTTCCTCCTTTAACCCCTCTGGTTGTGAAACTGTAGGAGAGTCAAAAGTCCTGGTATTCACACCTTCTCTATGGATTAAACTTTCATCTGCAGTGTTTCTGAGATGCTCTTCCCCACAATACTCGGGATTTCTGCAGGGAATGAGCCTTAGACCAAGAAATATTGTAAATAAGGATGCAATAATATTGTGAGAAAGGAATACCTAGCATCTGATTGTCCAGTTGATGGTACATCCACCAACTCAGATGTCTTCTCCGAGTTATTTTTTGTAGGCATTGAGGCAAAAGGACTAGAAAAACTAGAACCTATTGTGGATCCAAAACTACCAAAACTCAAGTGTGAGCAATCTTGCGCATTAACTTGGAGGTGATTAGGAATTATTACAGAAGGATTATCATCTTCAGTTGATTCTCCTTGATCATCATCATCCAAATTCAAGTGTTGGAAGTTCGCAGTCACTGATGAAGGATCATTATCAATTATTACAGACAGCACGAAATACAATCAGTAACATGGACTGAAATTACTAATAAGTTTGTTGCTTCAAATGAAGTTTATATGATTAAGTACCAAGAGAAAAAAATCAAGACCACAAACCACTGGCCGCTCAACAACTGTAGTATTAGAGAAGTATTCAAAATTTGTGAAAAAACAAGCTGGTGCAGAATGTGAAAAATGTCTCTAGGCTACCTTCACGCCTACAAATAACTGACACAAATATCAAACCTCCTAGACAAATATGCCTTGATTTCCTAACATTGTAACTATAACATCATTATCTTTCATGTCAAGTAGATTAGTTTAATTTATAAAAAATACGTAAACCAACACAACTATCACGAAGATATTTGAGAATCCAATGGAAAAATCAGAAGCAATTTGAATGGAATTTGTACAGGAAAACTAAACTTAGAAAAGTCCATTCCAAAGAAAATAGAAACAGAAGCATCGACATCACCTTTATCATTGTCAAACGTATGATTATGGGGTTCATAAGAACTCAAGTTCCCATACAAATTATTGTCAAAATGTGTTGAACCTCCAGAACCTTCCTCTTGTGTACTTGTACTAGATACAGACGCAGATATAGCATGGTCCCCACTGAGAGTGTCGACATAATCATCTTCTGTTGGCTGAACATCATCTACTTGGGACCTCATATGCTTACTACCTCTCCTCAATGGCAAGTTAGCAGGATCCACATACAACTCAGAATCAGCAGGAATCTCCAAAACAGAGGGAACACTAATAGGTGGTTGCAGCTCAATGGATGGCCATTCATCTATGGAATGCATATGCTGCTGACTTGCAACACCTTCTGGCACTGAATTTAATTCTGTCACATTTGAAGCAAAATTATCCGATGAATGCAAGTTCTGCTGTGATGCAGCTAAAGGATGTTCTGCATCACTATGGTGACATGCCATACCAGATATTTTGTTATGTGGCTTGCCCATCTTAACAATGTCAGCCATGGACAATTGGCCTGGAACCCCTAACCATGCAGATTGAAATCCGGAAGAAGGCTGTGATGATGAAGAAACTCCATCACCTTCACTTGTAGCTGATATTTTACTTTCTGTGGCCACAGAATCACTGAGACAAAGGTTAAAAAACAATAAGAAACAACAAAATCATACATCATATGCAGATTGACACTGTCAAATATAACTCAAAAGCAGTAAATTTGTCTCCTAAGGAAAATATTGCCCAAACTAAAGAAGGTAGTATGCAAAGCAACTGTCTAAAGAATTTAAAGCCACTTCACACAAAACCAGGAGAAGTATATATTGGACACGGACACAACAGTTCATAGGATATACATACCAAAGGACCAAGCCAAGCACTTAGCCCTAATGCCTCATAACTATGGCTAAACATCAGCAGTTTTAGCAGTTGTTTCAAATGTGCTAATATTTGCTTAAATGGTAATTTCAGAGTCTTCGATTATAACATAGAACATATGGTTTAAGTTATCCTTTTTAATATTTACTTTGTTAAGACTGTATCTAATCCCCTCTCTCCCAAGAATAGCCATAAACATCAAAAAGAAGTGCATCTATGTCGTAAATTTTGGACAAGTTCTGATTGCTTTGTCTAATCACTCTCCTCTTCCCATTTACCTTAAAATAATAAATGTTGAAAAAAACTGGGTTTAAGTTGCTATTTGCTGCTTCATATGTATGCAAAGTTATAATCTCATCCACAACGAGTAAGGTCAGGAGGTCATTCCCTTCCCTGATCTAATTAGAAGGCATCCACTGTGAGTCAGAAGATTGCCTAAAATTTCCAGCTGTACTCAGAAAAGAGATCCAATATAGTTTCAATTGTTTCCATTTACGAAGTATATGGAAATCAGTTTGCATAGATCACATGTCCACAGGCCAACACGCTGCATCCACTGCGTCAGAAGATTGCCTAAAATTTCCAGCAGTACTGAGAAAAAAGATCCAATATAGTTCCAATTGTTTCCATTTAAGAAGATTATGGAACTCAGTTTGCATAGATCGCATGTCCACCGGCCAATAAGCTACAGAACATCTATTTCATGTGAACCAAGATATCGATTAATTATTTTAAAAATAAATTGAAGCCCAGTCCCATAAGTGATTAGTATGATAATTTACATTAATCCTAGTATGAAAACGTGGAAAACTAAAAGGGATGATACTATGCACAATAATTCACAGGTTCCATCATACAATTCTAAAAAATTGTAGAACATCTCATATAATTCCCGTGTCATCACCATGTGAAGTGATTTGTAAAAAGGGACAACCTAAACGATGGAGGTTGACGGTTGATGTCACTTCCTCCTGTACCAAAAGCTGAAGGAGATAAACCAGCATAAGCATGGGTTCCATTTTCCTTCTTGTACGCTGGTTTCCCATATGAAGTACTAGAATCTGAAAGAAAATCATTAAATTAAGTGGAAAGAATAGTCAAAAAATATAGCACAATACTCAAAATCAGAGGTGATCTAGGTAGACCGACCTCTAACATAACGATCTGCACCACCTCTACTGCCTCGGATTGTCACATTAGCACCACGAAACCTAGGATCAATTGAGTCCTTTGTCTAAAGCAACATCAGAAAGGCATATTAAAGAAAATGATTGGACCATTTTGTTACATGAAGACGACTAAATGAAAAATACAAAACAGCAGCACAGTTACGTAACGTGATCATATGCATAGAAGTAAGGAAAACATTTGATGTCACCAGAATTCAGCTATTTTTTCTACACACCTCTTTTTTCTTCTCTCGTTTGCTCTTTACCTCATGGAACGGATCTGCAAAAGATAATGTGAGAGTTAATAACAGGTGCTTCTCAATGGGATTAAACAATGTCTAACAGAACTGTAGCAACTTAGCTGGAGCATATTTCACAAACTAACATAATACAAAAATAGACTAGCCAATGCGCATAGGATCGGTTGATCCATAGTGCAGAGAAGTTAGGTATACATATACAGACACTGAGGATAAACTAACAAACCATAATAGAACCTTGGAAATCATAGAATAAAGTAGTAATGTTGGACAAATTTAAGCTTATAAAGTCCATGCATATCAAATATACAATACACAAAAGTAGACAGGTACATTCAGGCAGTTGATGCACTAGTTTCAAATTAATTCCCTTTCATGCATTGCCATTAGCTGTCAGAGAGTAGAATTGAATCACAACATGCGAGGTTGTGAACACCAATACATGATCTATCCCATAACATACTGAGGCAAGTGGGCACACAGGTCTTGCAGTTAAGTTCAATCACTCAGGAGCTACCAGGCCATAGACTTCACCCATTACTAAAAATAAGTCAAGCCCTGTCATCAAGTTCACTCTAAAAGTCCACAAATTGAAGCTATCACCTGAAGACCTTCACTTAAAACATCCACTGTCAGGTTCTCAAACAGCTTAGTACAAAAAATCATGTATTATAAAGAAGCAACTCCAAACAGGTACTAATCCCACAATTCAAAGACAGGATTCCGTCTTACAGCTACAGATTTCAATAAACCAAACTACTATTCTCCTTTATACTAACCACAAACTTAAAATAAAAGAAGTTCAGCTCTTTCGATGCTTTAAGAATAAAGTTCATAATCAGAATAAATTATAAACCAAGCAGCGTCCATTACGCTATCGTCTCCATTTCCTTCTCTTCTTCCTTTAAGAGAGAAGATGAGAATCTACTTCAAGTTACAAAAGACACACACACACAAAAAAAAAAAACGCACTTGTACATGCTAGCACACGACAATTTCAAGATCCATTGAATAGAAATTTATTTACTTTTTCATCCAAGTTAATAATCTGCTTCCTTTTACTCGGTACCATTCAGAAAGAGAGTAAAATAGGAAGATATTTTTTCTTTTTCTTTTTTTTTAAAAAGAGGACCTTGAGATAAGAGGCGATTAACGGCCTCGTTCGGGTCCATGTTACACTCTTTAAGCATAGCATAGATCTCAGCCTCCGGACAGTTGACAATCTCTTTCAAGCTCTGTACCACTTTCCTCGAACCCACCGGAATCCCTGAAATTCCACTACTACCCTTACTGGCGGCGTTGGTAATAGTGCTGCCTCCTCCTCCGCCCTTGCCACTCATTCTCTTACTTTCTATTTCTCTCTCCTCAGATCTGAGAAGAAACGTTGGCGTTATGGACGCTCTATAGGACTCTCTGTCTATCTCTCCCTCTGGAATTCCAAGAAGAAGAAGAAGGAGATATTAAGGTGTCCACTACTCGCTTTTAGGCACCGAAAACCCTTCCTTGCGTTCTTTTCATTTTTATCCCTTTCTAGTTTTTTTATTAATTCTATATATTCTTATTCAACTAGCGATACGATAAATTTCTCGTTATCGACTAATGAAACTTTTTACTAAATAGCATTGATTAAACTTACGTTCGTAGCCCATCAAATCTTCCTAGTATTTACTCTGCTCTAATTTTATTTTATTAAATTATATATATATGTGTGTATGTGTGTGTGAAGTTTATGTAAATATATAGATAAGATTTAATAAAATATGATAAAAATATATAACTGATATAAGAGATTTAATTCTCATTTTTTGTGATTTCCTATTTGACTTTTTAAAATGTGTTTGATTTATTTTATTACATATTTAGGTTTGTTTGTTATGGGTCGTTCCTTGTTAATATCCTTTTTTATTAAGACCCTAGATGTCGGTATTTACTCTAATTCTTGATTCATTTAATAAAATTCAAAATTTTAATTTGAAATTTACATTTAGAATTTATAACTTTCATTTATGACTAAAATCATCCTATGATTTTTAAGTATATGTTAATTTTTTAAACATTATAAACATTAAAAGAATATATTAAAAGAAAATAAAACAATTATGAGTCAAAGTACAAGACAACCATGATCTTTCAATACTCTTATTAACACCATCACACCATCATTACAAAATAATGAAATTAGAACTTAATCTTTCTATATTTTTGCATGATATTACACAAAAGGAGTTAATTGAGCCAATTTTTACAATTTACTTTTCTCAATTTGGTATTTATGATTTTGTGATTTCCTTACCACCACTTCCAATTATTCGATTAGTCATTATCTCTACTATTTCGCAAGCTTACAAAACATCTTGAATTCTTCTCTTTCCATATCTTATTCATGATTCTAGGCTTATTATGTACACAAGGATGTTGCCTTTAGAATTTTATCTTTATGCAACCATTTTAGGAATTCAACATCAATTAAATTGTATTGTTATAAGTGACATAATTCCATAACTTTCCTCTATATGTTAAATGAATAGGAGCAACCAAAGAAAAGATAATGTGCATAAACTAGAGAGGTTAAGGAAGCTTAATCTGTACATTCTTGGCAATCTTATCATTACTGCTATCAACATAATGAAAGAAACTTTAAGAATTAAGAACTTGTTGGATTACTCCATCCCATGCCATTTTTCACCTCTTAGACTTAAGATTTCTCTGTAAGATTTATTATTAAGCTCCTTATTATAGTTTCACACCAAAAGTAGTTGTCTTCTCTTCCAAATTAGATTATAGCCAAGAATAACTTGAGCCAAGCCTATAGGGAGTTCACCCATTAGTTAGAACACATAGTTGGAAGGTCTTGAATGCGAGCCAACATTGACGAATTAATTAGTGAACTTATATTACTTTAATTATCAAAGAATAATGAGGCCTTTTCTCCATCGCCTATTCTACATCTAATGTAGCTCGCAAGAGTCCTGCTCAGCTTAAGTAATTGAGATATGAAGCAAAAATGTGAAGGCCTTGCTTTAATTTCCCATATACTTTTCCTTTTTAAGAAATAAGTGTGGACCCATCTAGTCCTTAAGGATTCTTTGTCATTTAGCAATCTCCAAAGCCTCTTTGATAGTTGTAGGTTGCATTATGCTTTAGTGGGCAATTTATTATGTTTTTAGTTGTCAATTAGATTATTTGTGCATGTCTAGGTTTAGAATTGTGTTAGCATAATTATGTGTTTGTGTTTTTGAGTGTTATATGGTTTAGTGACATCGGGCTTTAATTTTGTGTATTTGAGGTGTTTGGATGAGTTTGTTAATGTTTGATATCAAGTAAAGAAGACCAGAGAAGATTTGGAGAAAGCTCGAAGGAGAAGCCTAGGCCACGATCATGACAGAAGTAACCCAACACAGGCCACTATCATGATATAAGCTAAATTTTAACTGTCACGATCGTGACTCATTAGCCACGATCATGACAGGAGAGTTGATAGATGCGAGGACTGCTTCCTAACTCAACTTTTTGAGGGTTATATAGGACATTTAGGCCTGGGTAAAACCTAGTTTTTATCTTAAAAAGCCCAAGGATTATAAAAGGCAAAATAATGACCTAATCTAGGAGAGCCTCTATTTGTTACATTTGGAAAGAACTAAGGAAGAGAGAGAAGAGGAGAGAAGAAGAAGGAGTTATTGCTGCTGTTGCCACTCCTAATTCACTGTAAGTGAACTTCTTTGTTTCATCTTGTTATTTCTTTCATTTGATGTATAAGATGGATATGACAATGATGAATTTGGGTTTAAGGATGGTCTAAACTCTTTAAGATATTTGTTCTTGAATCAATGTTAATTTGATTGCTTTTGATGTTAATGTGTTGGATATTGTAATTGTTTGTTGTATTTGCATACTTCCGTAATAAATTGAGAGAGTGAACCGATAGTAAAATGATTAGGTTGGATAATGAGAGTTAAATAATCTAATAGATCTCACAAACAATCAAATCAGTAATTTATACGAAGAGAGATCTCATGTGAGGACCCGATTATCTATTAGAGTGCTTAAGATCTAATTAGATGTGTGGGCTGTTTGCTAATTGAGAGATTCTAAATTCCTTAATTCAATTCAATTAGTTATGATTTAAGGTTAAAGATTAGAAATCGAGAGAGAATAATCCACCTTTCGAAGGTCTAGAACTGATACCAAATTAACTCAAAAGTGATTAAGTTAGCATTAGTTAATAGGATAAATCAGCTTCTCTCATAATTGGTTAATCTTCTCTATGTGAATTGTAACATCCCCTCACTAGTAGGAAGGGTATATTGGTAAATTGGAGTGTATAAATGAATAGTGACATATGCATGCATTCATATATGCACATGCATAGTAAATAGTGATTCTGTGCACATGAAATGACTGTACAT
>JANIIA010000002.1:33694380-33739914 GCA_027478495.1 Erythroxylum alaternifolium | reverse complement strand
TGGTTCCTCACTGAGTTCGCAAAACTCACCCCAATTTGCAATTATTTTTCAGGACTCAGAAGAATACCCCGTTAGGCGACGGGAGTATATCTGTTGCATAGGAGAGAGAAAAGAAGAGGTCGGGATCAGTTCGCGTCTGCATTTTGTCTAGTGTTTTGATTGTACTTTCTGCAAATTATTGTACTGATTTGTAATTAATTATTGCAGTTAATTTTGAGAAATTTGTATTGAAATAATTGTACTGTGTTTTTGGAAATGGGCCCAAGTGGCTAATAAAAGTTTTTGTGATTTTTCATTGTGTTGTAATGTGTTCCGCTTTCTGTTTAAATAGATAAAGTGTTTTTGAAAAGAAAAAGTGATCACACATAAGTGATAAGTGTAAAGTGTTTAAAAAAAATTTCATACCGACTTTTGTTAAGTGCTAAGTGATGTGTTAAGTGATGTGACACGCCACCCTCGCGGGGCACGGATTCGGATATCACTGTCGATATCAGGTTCGGGTTCGGTGAGAGTGGGGTGTTACAATGTTAGCTTTCCATTAGTGGGATTCAGAAGTTATTAAGAGGGGACTATTTATCTAGCTAGTCAATGCTCCAAATAAAGGATGTCCAGTTAGCCAAAGGTAGGTGATCAATTGGTCATTATAATGAATAGTTTGTAAGTTTAATAACTATTTGAATTGGTTTTGGAAATAAATATACAAAATGATCTCTGGGATAATAAGGAGCCTTAGGAAGCTTTTGAGAGAGTTTAGTTACATTTACGTTTATATGAATATGATACAAACCTTAGTGAATCGTGTGATCAAGAAAAGAATTCTTAAGTTGTATTTGAGTGATTGAGATATCAATTAAGGTAGAAGTTAAATTGTTATGGTTTCTCTTCACTCATGGAAAAGATGCATAAAAGTCTCTCTTTACCTTAGGAAAGAAAGATGCATAAGGGTTCCTCTTCACTTAAAGAAAGGCATATGTGTGAAAGGCATGTCTTTGCCTATTAGAGAAGACTATAATGAATTCTTTGGTGGAGCTTGAGGAGTAGATGTAAGCTAAGGCTATTTACTCAAGCCATTATAACTTGATTTTGTCTCTCTTTCTGTAATATCTTTAATCATTCTCGAGATTATCATATAATAAATTGTTATATTCATTTATTAGAATAGATAATTCATTTTTCAATTTTCAAAGAATATATATGTATATGCAATTCACTCCTTCCCTTTTGCATGCCATTTAAGGACCAACATTTTTATTAAGTTTTTAAATTAGAAAATTTTCAAATTTTATGCTAATGAAATTAGAAACCTCCTATGTTGATGATCGTTGTGTAATTGCGTATATTTTAGGGTTAAATTTGTTATTTATTTAGTGTGAATTTGAGTAGTGTGGGTGCATTTTTAGGGTGTAATTATGTTAGTTTGTGTGTTTTAGTATTTTTATGGGTTAGATTAAGTCTTTGAACTTAAATGTTATATTTTTGAGGTGTTATGATGCATTTGTTAGTGTTTCAGGATAAATGGGGAAGAATGGCGAAGATTCGAGGAGTTTTGACCTAAAGCCATAGGCCACGATCGTGCACAGCGAGCCACGATCATGACAAAGAGGAAAAGCCAGCAGCAACGATCGTGGCATCGTGCACTGCGTCGAGCTGACAGAAAAACTCAATTTTTGTGAGATTTTATGGACTGTTTCAACCCCAACTTTGACTTAGGGCTTCCATAAAATAAATAGAACATGATGTGATAGCCACCACAAGTCTTTTGAGAGCCTACAGAGTCGTGCCAAAGCGCGAGATTTTGTCAAATCCAAGAGAGACCTAGAGAGAAATCAAGAGATTAAGGAAGGAGATAAAGAGAGAGAGAAATGGAGATGTGCTAAACGCGAAGTACTTCCCAGAACAAGTGGTTTCCCACCGTCGCCACTTCTGAGATTCCATTCTAGATTGTATTTCCATTTATTTTAGTTTTGTTTATGTATAGAATTGAAATAGATGTTGAGATTCATTGTGTTGAATGTTGAGTTTACGTTTATAATCACTTTTAGATTTTGACTCTTGAGATTAATAAAATTTATTCAATTGTGTTTCTTTTATTGAGTTAATTGTGATTTCAATTCTGTTCTTAATAATTCGGCAACAAACTGAGAGGGTGAGCCAGGTAAAAATCATCAATTTGGGCTAATGAGAGTTAGTGAATCAATAGGTAGAGAATTGAGTTAAACCGGTAGAGTTGTACAACAAGAGATCGAGCACAGATTCCCGGTAGGTCAATAGGCAATTTTAAAACTAATTTAAATTTTGGACCAATTATGGATCGAGAGATCGTAATTCCTATAATTTGAATTAGGGATTACCAATTAGGGTTAAGAATTATAACTCGAGAGAGAGTAATTCACCCTAGGACCGTTAAGACCCATTAATTTAATAATTGCATAATTAGTTAGGTTTTTTTAGTTTCGAATTAAAATCTCCTTTCTCTCCCTTGGTAATTTCTAGGTCGATTTTGGGTTGGGTTGTGATATTGTTATTTGGTTTATTTTTTGGCACTTTAATTTCTCATATTTGATTATTGATTGATTTAATTTCTGCATTAGTTGTTTAATTAGGTTTATTGCAAACTTAGCTGCCTTTAGATGTTAGGACTAGTTCCCTTCGTCGTGGGATCGATACCTTAGGTACTACATGAACGACGCGTATGCTTGCGGTAATTACTAAGGTTATAAATAGTAAAACTTAGTGCGGCGAACAGCTGACTTTTGAGGGACATAATCAAGGATGATGTTACATGCATAATTGGGAATGGACAAACGACTTATGTACAGTTTGATAAATGGTCTAACTTAGGACCCCTCATATACCACTATAATAGTCTAAGTAGCCCTCAAACCTCTTCACTCAATCTCAAACTTACCTCTATGATTATGAAGGGGGCATGGAACTTTCCTAAACAATTAAGGAATCTCTAACCATCCTATCAACCACATCTAAAGTCTCAAGATACATTCTACTAGTAGAACCAACCTATCTATAAACCTACCAATGTTACCACTAAAGATATGTTAAGAAGTAGGAAACAGAAGGTGGAATGACATAAAATTATTTGTTGCAAGGTTCTACCTCCAAGAATATCTGTTATATCATGGCTAGCAATCCAAAATAGACTAAATAAATCAGACAGAATGTTATACCGGTAAATTGATAAAACATGCCCATTGTGTCAGATCCATGTGGAAATAAGAGATCATCTCTTCTTCACATGTCCTTATAATAGGTATGTATAAGGGTCTATATAGAGTAGATGCCTAAGACTAAATCTAGGGAACACAATCACAGAGATAGTACAGTATATACAGGGTGTGGAAATAAAGGAACCTCAGCTGATTTGCTGGTATCAAATCACCCAAAGAGGTTCTTACATCAGAAATAAATCAAGAACTCAGAGAGCTTATCCTTCTGAAATAGCTTAACCAAATATGTAACAGAAATATCCAAACTTCTTTGAATGTGTAAGAGGCTAAGGGATTTAACCTAAGAGCATGCAAGGACCAAAAACAAGAGTAGAAGGAAAGCAAGAGGAAGAGAAAATTGGTTCAGGGAGAATCTACAGAAAGTAAATACAGATCAAGAAGATAAAAGAAGGAACCTAATCAAAGACCCTTCTCCATGCCCCCTTGAGGAAGGCGATATCTAGCAATAAAGAGAATCTCGCTAGTAAAATAGACTTGAGGAAAGTATAAAGTAATCAGATGAAGTAGAAGCAAGGAAGGATGAACCAAACAGAATTGTCTCACTTACAAGTGTTAGTTGAGGAACAAGAACTTCATCGCCACTAAAGAAATCAGCCCTAATTGGGGAAGATGACGGTAGTGAGAAATAGAGGAGTTGGGAATTTTCTTCTTTAATTCAGACCCTTCAACAATCAAGAAACATTGTCGTGTTGTAAATGTAGGGACCCAGAAACGAAGTCGTTTTGTTAAGCATGATGTTAGGTTGATTGGGTTTGGCAAGGGATTATAACTCGGAAAGATGTTGTATTATTCATTGACTCATTTTCAAAATTTATACTCCATTTAATTTTAAAAAAGAAATTAGAAACCATTAGAAATAAGGCCTCTAACCTATAAATAATGTATAAAAAGGAGTAGTTGAATCATTTGTTTGTAGTTAAAGCCCCCATAGTCTTAGAAAATTAAAATAGGATTATCAAAATACAAAATTGCCCTTAACTATATTCTTGAATGTTTAAAAATTATGTAATTAGTCTAAGTGAGATAAATGTGCCTTCAAGGTGAAGCAATTTTTTTAGTGGAGTGAGGTAACTTAATTGAAACATATAAGCACAGTCTCTTTCTAAACATAACTTTAGACGCTTAAGAGCGATATAATTAATCTAGAGAGAGAACACCTTTGTATTAGTAGAGTAGGACAATTCACTTGACACATATAAGCACAATCTTCGATGCCCAAAACTGATGCAACTAACATAAACTAGTGGGGTAATTATGTCTTCTAAGTAGGGCATTGCATAAGTGGAGTGAGGTAACTCACTTGGTTACAAACAAGAAAGGGATAAAGAATCGAGAGAGAGAGAGAGAGTGAGAGAGAGAGAGAGAGAAAGAGAGGGAGAGATATAGGTTAAGAGGTGTTATTGACTTTTTAGAATAATTAATTATATTAAAGAAAGAAGAGAGTCTTTATTAATTTTAAGTATAATCCTTTTTACATCCATTTTTTATTTTTATATAATTTTTGTCCTTTCAAATGAATTTAAAATATACCAATATATGGTTGCATTTAATTTATTTCAATTGTGGCTATTTGCAATTTTATATTTAATTCATATCATATTTCAATATATTAGGTTTAGTTTCAATTTTTTTCTTTATGAATTTTATTCATTTTAATCTTAACAAAATTTTAATTATGAATATTTATTCATAATAGGGCAATAAATGGCTAATACGCTTACACTTTATTTTAATTTTGGTCAATTAGGTTTATTAGGACATTTTCATTAAATTCTCATGAATATGGGTAAATAAAATTTGGGAAATTTATAAGAACAATTAATTATTTTCAAATATTTGGGTAATCTTTCAAGGTTTTCTTATTTTGAGAGGAAGAAAAAGAATGTCAGGGTTTTAAAATTTAAAAAAGCTAGAAACAAGTTGGAATTAGCTAGAAAAATAAGAAAAGGGATATGAAAACTAAAAATTAATTAGAAAGTGTTATTCTTTGGATATGGAAAAGGGCCTTTTAGCCTTTTTCTTTCCCTTTTAAACCTTAAAATGTTTATATATTTTCAAGGGAAGGGAGCGAATAGGACCCGATATGCATCTCCCATCTTTCTTAAGCTTCTTATATTCTTAGGCCCATTTACATTACTCTTATCTTTCTTATAAATTCGGGACCCTACCTGTTACCATGCCTCCATTCTCTTTCATCTTACTAATAAGAAAATTCATGCCTTTTTTCTCTAGCTTCCAACTCTCAGCTACCCCCTTTTTTAATTTTTGTTCTCTTACTTGATTTTAGTTTTTTAATTAGACTTTTCTCTTATTGACCCCTTAAAATCTTGTTCCTAACTTTTTATTCTTTATAACCTAACTTCTTTTAGCTTACCCATCATTGTTTTTTGTTAGTGACCTTTTAGTTGACCACTTATCATTCTCTCATTTTTAATGTCTCCAAAAAAATTGAAGCCAAATGTGTGGTTATTGGGCCTCTGCCAATATAAAGGTTTGACTTCTTTCTCTTCATATGTAATTTCCATTAATCTTATTACACAATTTAATGACTATTTCTTTTCTTTATTTAAGAAAAGTGTGAGAAAGCCAAGGTTAACAGAGGAAAAATGAAAACTCCTCACAACCAAGGCTCCAAATCATTTGTTGTCATACATAAAGAATATGTAAATTCTTTGTTTAGAAGTTATAATTATATTAGTAAATACAATATTATTTATTATGTTTTCAATTAATTTTTTCATAAAATAGAGTGAGAAGGAACTATATAAACAAGAGTGTGATAGGATCATACTCTATAAACTCACTCACTATAAGGAAGGTCAATGGTGGATATTAGAAGAAGTACAAAATAACTATGTAAGTATAAAAATTTGTTTAAATTTTAAGTTTATTTATTTATGTAGAACTAACTAATAATATTTGAATTCAATATTGATTTTTTTAACTTTAGAATAAGATGTAGGAGTTATTGTAAAGATAATTGTCTGATGGAAATGAGCCAAATATAAAGGTTTGACTTCTTTCTCTTCACATGTAGCTTCTATTAACCTTGTTACACAATTTAATGGCTATTTCTTTTCTTTATGTAGGAAAAGCGTGAGAAAACTAAGGTTAATAGAGAAAAATGAAACTCCTTACAATCAAGGCTCCAAATCATTTATGTCATACAAAAAGAATATGTAACTTCTTTTTTTAGAAGTTATAATTATATTAGTAAATACAATATTATTTATTGTGCTTTCAATTACTTTTTTTATAAAACAGAATGAGAAGGAACTATATAGACAAAAGTCTGATAGGATCATACTATATAAACTCACTCACTATAAGGAAGGTCAATGATGGATATTAGAAGAAGCGCAAAATAACTATGTAAATATAAAAATTTGTTTAAAATTTAAGTTTATTTATTTATGTAGAACTAACTAATAATATTTAAATTCAATATTGATTTTTTTAACTTTAGAATAAGATGTAGGAGTTGTTGCAAAGAAAATTGTCTGAGGAAATGAGCCAAATATAAAGGTTTGACTTCTTTCTCTTCACATGTAGCTTCCGTTAACCTTGTTAGACGATTTAATGACTATTTATTTTCTTTATGTAGGAAAAGCGTGAGAAAACCAAGGTTAATAGAGGAAAAATGAAACTCCTCACAACCAAGGTTCCAAATCATTTTTTGTCATATAAAAAGAAAATGTAAGTTCTTTGTTTAGAAGTTATAATTATATTAGTAAATACAATATTATTTATTGTGTTTTCAATTAATTTTTTCATAAAACAGAGTGAGAAGGAACTATATAGACAACAGTATGATAGGATCACACTATATAAACTCACTCATTATAAGGAAGGTCAATGGTGGATATTAGAAGAAATGAAAATAACTATGTAAGTACAAAATTTGTTTAAAATTTAAGTTCATTTATTTGTGTAGTACTAACTAATAATATTTGAATTCAATATTAATTTTTTTAACTTTAGAATAAAATGCAAGAGTTGTTGCAAGGATCATTATCTGATGGAAATGAGTCAAATATAGGTGAAATTTGTAACAATGTGCTTGGTACAAGATTTAGTTACATAAAAGGCTTTGGGTTTGACCTAAGCCAACTGCTTCATCCTCATCAAAACCAACATATGTTGCCCATCTTCAACAAGAGAACCAATCACTCAAGGCCAAATTACAATGACATGAAGAAAAGTTAGAATATAATGAACAAAGTTAGACCATACTGAATAAAAGGTGGCCAAGCTTGAAAAGATGGTTAAACAAATACTTGGCCTAAATTATGTAAGTAATAGTGACAACGAAAACAAGTCTTCGTTTGTACATAAGTATTTTTGTTAACATTTGTAATTAACATTTAATGATATTTATTTTTTATATAAAATGCTTCTATTTTCTAATTATTTTTAATTATATTTTCTTTTAATAAATTATAAAACAAAAATCTAAATATTACAAACAATTACATGGATTAAAAATGTTACCAATAATTATAATTATCATAATAAAATTTTTAATAATAATGTTTATTAAAAAGTTAAAAACATAGCTAAAAAGTTTTGGTTACGTTTGTATAAAAACATCATCAATAACTTTTAGTTACATCTTAAAAACGTAGATAAAAAGTATTTGCTATGAATATTTAATCGTCGCGAATAGTTTTAGGCTTCAATTAAAGATTCGTCGCCAAGTAGTATTACCTACGTTTACAGTAATGTAGCTAATAACATTTAGCCACGGAACCAAGGCGTACCAAAATAATATTGGCAAAATTTTGATTTATCCATGTCTATATCTTTTCGCTACGAATTCATCTTGTACCTAAATTTAATTTGCAACCATTTAGTAAAAATGTCACGTATAATATTTTGCTACAGAGATTTTACAACGATTTGGGCGATGAATTGATATTGTCGAAAAATATTATTAGTGACAAATTTAAATCTTTTAGCAACGAAAATTTTCATCACCAAATGCCCCACCTGTTGCAGTGCAAGGAGAGTAAAAAGGGGGCTACAGACAAAAGTTCGAAAGAGCTTTTAAGAGAAGCATGCTTTGTTTTGCGGTTCATTACAACACCCATAAGCATCTTAGCTCTGTCTTTTTGTAAAAATGCAGGAGGGGGCAACGACTCTTCAACTCGATAGTGCTTTATCGGAGAGGTTGGACGAATTCCAATTGGAGGAGGGTGACCTTGACGGAGAGAAATTGCAAAGCTACAAACAATAACATTTAATAAATTTCTTAAGTGCTGTCGTCTAGGAGAGGCTCTATTCATTGGCTTCTTTAACTAATTAAAATACATTGTATGACATTTTTGCCCCTAAGGACAATTTTGTCAATTTTTCATATAGTGGACAGTTATTAATTGTAATTTAGTTTTTAAATAAATTATCGGTTAAGTTACGTAATTTGATCTAAATAAAGATAATAAAGTGGCCCAATAAATGATCTAAATCAATGGGTCAAAGTCTGGGTAAAAAATGGATCCCTTTTAGTGTAGATCTAGTCCATATCGGTCTTGTGATGGGGAAGCTCGATATGGAAGCTATATAAATAGGTTAAAGTCTCTTATATTTGCTCATATCAATCGTAAGTATAAGGAATTTCTGACCCGATAAGAGAGCTTACGTATTGAGAAAACTGTATAAAGACCTAGCTCGCATCTCGGTGATGAATTCTCGTGAAGACGACAGTAAATTCGGGATCGTTTCGACTTCGGAAAGCTCACTTGAAGTTTTAGAACTGAAAAATCATGTATTTCCGCATTTTTCTATTTTTTGCTCTTTCACGTTCGATCCGAGATACGTAACTAAAGTACCATTACGTATTACATACATAACTAGTAAAAGGGTGCTTGTGTAGAAATTTTTAATGGAGCATTGGTGTGATACTGATAAGTTAGGGTTGAAATTAAACGTTCTTGAAATGTTAGAAATTATTTAATTTTAAATTAAATTTTATTAAAATGCTAAGATTTGAATTAAACCTTTGTACTTTTCCATAATGAAACATATTAACTAACCTGCATGACCTCTCGTTTATAATGAGTAGATGCATGCCTGTCCTTTATTGAAATATAGATTTAGAAGATGGACAATTACATGAATTGTGAAAAATTAAAGCGTTTCAACACATTACAAATTCACATATCCCTTAATCGTATTAGATTGTCATCATTTGACTTGGATGACGAGTGCCAATAAATGAGCAAAGCACAGCTAGCACAATACACGATCAGCTGTTGGCTGAATTGTAATATTGTAAATAAATGAGCTTTACATATGATCAATTAGTTTTACCGATTGAGCACATAATAATACATTATTGCGAATAACTTTCTGAATTTTGGAAACAGCTAAAGTTGCATTCTTATAACATATAGAAAACAGATCTTCTGCATGATTCACAAACTTTTTTTTTTCCCTTACATTTAATAATGTCAAAAGGCTAGGTACTGATATATGAGGATAAAAAACATATTTTCCAGTTGTTTGATGGGAATTTAAATGCTATTTAATATTATCATCCATTTTTACGAAATTTATTCGGTTAGGAAGTTGTAAATACTTATAACTTCACACGTTATAATCGCTTTTTATTTTATCATAGAAGACACAAACATAAATTTTAATTCAAACACTTCCACAGGTAAATGTCCTCGACTGTAAATACTTCGAAATCAACCAAACAGATACAAGAAGTACATTTTAAGTTAGGAAAGCATCAGCTAAACCCTATGACTAAGCTAAAAAGCCTCATCTTATATCCAATTTATCTTTTTGGAAACTCCAGTTAAACAATTAGGAAAACTTACACAAAAAAAAAAACACAAAGAAAGATTATCTTATGTATAGTTCTTTGTACTCCTTGACGTAATCCCTATCACTTGCTTTACCTTTTTAATATCACTAGTTTCATGCATGCGATACTGTACGCTAACAACACACAACATATAGATTTAAAACATTATCTTAATAATTATAGTTAAACTTTTATTTGTATTGTAGAATTAAATTTGGTAAAATTATACAATAATATATTTGTCATCAATATTAATTCTAGAATTAAAGAAGTAATTATTCATCAATGCTTCTTCTTGTCTTTCTTTTCTATCCTCTAACAAAAGTATCCCCCTCAATTAAAGATTTTATTATAGAATACAATGATATTGTATTTAACCATTGTTATCTTATATTTGTAATCATAAATGTAAAATTTTTGTTTTGAACCCTAACATTTATATTAAAATATAAGTCATACCTTAATATTGTAGAGTATATAAAAACTTTTACCATTTTAAAAAATATTATAGATAAACTCCCAACTAACAAAATCCTTAACCTCGTCATGGTTCCATTAGCAAAAAGTCCCTCTTGAATTTTAACATTTATACTAAAATATAAGTCAAATTCTATCATCATTGAGTCTATGAAAAGAACCCTAATGTTTAAGAATCTTTCAAATTTAACCCTTAACAGATGGAACCCTTGACGAGATTAATGGTTTATCAGTGATAATGTGACACTTTTTCCAATTTTATATTTTCAATTCCATGTGAAACTATGAGTCCCATTCATTTAAACTATTCTTAATTTTTAATTAACCCTAATATCAGACTAACTTTAATTAACCCTAAACTTAGATATACCCCTAAAATTGATAATTCATGTGCCTTTCCCCTCACATAATATTAAATCCTTTAAATTCTTTCTCTTTGTGGCATTCCCAAACTAAATTGATTTATGTATAGGCCAGATGTTAATGTCACCAATGTTTAGCTTGTTCCTTATCTAAATTGGAGGTGGAAGGAGTTGGAAGTTAGAAGGCTAGACATGCCTCATATGATGGTGAGAATGAATTCTAGGAGGATTCTAGGTTTGATGAATAATGAGAAGCTTTTGGTTGTTGATGACAAAGAGAGGTTAGAAAGTAATGCAAATAATAATAATTTTGATCCTGTGTTGATACTTTATAGTACAAGTAGCGAAGTTTTGCATTTTGTATGGGGAACTTAAAAGATCTTTGTGACTATAACGAATTTGGCGGGGTTGAGTACCAAAAAAATGTTTTAGACGTTCCTATGAAAATGATGACTCTAGTGATGCAACCAAACAAAAGAAGAGTACTAAGAAAATGGCATGGGAGGTTCCAATAAAAATGGTGACTTTAATGGTGCAACCAAGGAGAAGAAGGGTTGGTTGGTTAAAAGAGCAAAGGCACGAAGACCAGTAGGGATGATATTAAGGATTTAAAGATCTTGAAGAAATTCTCGAAGAATAGCCTGCATGACCGTTGAGCAAGTTTTACTTCTATAAAATCTTTAATGTTCCATAAGCATATAGGTTGTAAATGTAGTAGTTGAGGTGTTAGTCTCACCTGAAATTAGTGAACTAATTGAATCGTAATGTTATCTATGGTTATAACAAATGTGATAAAAATTGAAAATAAAAACTAAACAATAATTTAAACAATTGAATATGATTTCATTAAAAATGAAGTTCCTAAATTAACGTGAGGAAATCGAGCATAAGAACTTAACAATTAAGAAATCGCATAAGATAAAATCAAACAATTATGAGAAGAGGGGATTCATTCTATCATCAATTGCTACCTTATTAATTACTTTTGATTTAATTGGTATCGGTCCTAGAATTTCCAAAGGGTGATTATTCTCTCTCGAGACATAATCATTAAACCCTAAATCATAATCCCTAATTGAACCTAAATTTCTAATTTTCTAATTTTTCAATTAACAAAACAACCTACGTTCCAATTAGTTCTTAATCAATCTAATAGACAGTCGAGACCTCACATAAGATCTCTCCTCGTGTAATTATTGATTTGATGTTTATATGATATATTATATTGTTAATTCTCATTACCCAATCTAATCATGTTACTATCAGTTCAATCTCTCAATATGTTACTGAAGTATGTAAAAATCATAAAAAATCACAATACCTAAACATATTAACATGAAAAGCAATTAAATCACAATTGATTCAAGAATTAATCCCAAATGAAGTTAGAACATCCTTAACAAAATATTCATCATCCTTAAATCCAAAACATGCATTAGATGAAGTGAATAACAAGAGGAATACAGAAATTAACTTGGAAAGGAATGGCTAGAGTGGTTGACAGCAGCTCCCCCTCTTCTTCTTTTGCTCTTCTCTCTTTCTTCTCTCTTACTTGGCTTCTTTCTCTAAATGGTAAGATGAAGACTTTGCTCATTAGGGTCATCTTATTTCCTTCTATAATTCTTTTGCTTTTTAAGGTAAAAACTAGGTTTTAACTAGGCCATAAAGTCCAAAACAACCCTTCAAAAATGAAAATGGAAGTAAGTCCCCATGTCTATCTCGCATATGTCACAATTGTGACCCTGGTTGGATCACTTCTGTCATGAACATGACAGAAATGTCATAATCGTGACCCTTGCTCTTGGTCCAAGCTTTCTTCAACTTCTTTTGATATTTTTTATTTGATTTCAAATACTAACAAACACATCAAAATATCTCAAGTGCACAAAATTGAAGTCTAATAACATGCTCTAAACCACATAACACTAAAAAACATAAACACATAATCATATTACACAATTCTAAACCTAAACATGCACAATTAATCTAATCAACACCTAAAAATACACTAAAACACCTATTAATTATCCGCTTCGATCAGGAATTTAGGAATTTAGGGGATATATTTAAATTTAGGTTTAATTAAAGTTAATATAATATTAGAGTTAATTAGAGATTAAAAAACATTAATGCGTCGAGATCCATAATGCCATATGGAATGCTTGTGATATTATAAATCCCACATAAAGAATAAAAATAGAAGAAGTATCTTGTTGGTATTAATTGGGCACTTAGTTAACAGGCTCTTAACTTAGTTAAAGGTTTTGTCTTTTGACAGTTAATAACTTCTGATGGTTTTGAATTGTGGATTTTTTCACACTAAAAAATTTTACAATTTAACCAATATTTTGATATAAATGTTAGGTTCAAAAGGGACCTCTTTCCATATATCCTCTGACTAATAGAATCCTTAACGACATCACAAGTTAATTAAATATCACATTAGTAATGATATGTCTTTTTTCAAAATTTTTATCTTTCTAGTGCTATTGTGGAGCAACTGTGACGAAATGGATCTCACTCCAAAAAACAAACCTAAGAAGAAAGTAAACTTTCCAAGATTTCAATAATCATTAAGTACTTTTTCTTTCCTTACCCTTTTGTTTCTTTTCTATCTGTATGGCACTATCATTAAATGAAAGAAAACATAAAATGAAAGCTTTACAGCATTGGAAGATGAAAATGAACTTAACCAAAATACTTCCGTAGATATGTCACTTGTCTATAAGCTTTTTCCTTAAGTACCATGAAACTGTCTTCCAACTTCAACCACTTTGTTATATTGGTGGACAAGTAAATTATATGATTAAGTCTCATAATATGTTTGCTAAGTTTAAAGCATAATAAATTTGTAGTTAGATAGTCAAATGTAGCAATGAATTTTCTAGAAGAGAGTAGAAGTAAGTAAAACTAGGTACAAAAAAAGTATTAAGAAGAACGGTAACTAACATTGATTGTAAACTATATGGAGTACTTATCAAAAAAACTAAAAGCTTTCACAAGTTCTTTATTCTTTATACTTCCATAGAAAGAATTTATGCTTCCTAAAATTTTTGAAAATGTTAACCCATCATTAATACTATAATTCTAAATTTTATTGAGAGAGAGAGAAAAGAAGGAGGAAAGCCACAATAGGGGTTTCAACTTAAGGATTTCATCCCTATTAATTGGTGATTTTGACAAAGGGATTTTCAATAGTTAAAGATGATAAAAAAATTTTTGAATAGCCAAGTGTTAGAGCTGACTTTTAGAGTGAAACTCACCAATGTTACAACAACTCCATGTTGACACTAGTAGGTCTTACACAAAGGAAAAATTATAAAAAATCATGTCAATATTAACGTGACATCTAATTGATAGAATCTATATATAATAATTTCGTTAGTTAGGAGTGTAATTAAGATATTTTTTGAAACATTAATATTTTTTGTACACTTCAAAATATTAGTTTGATTTGTACTTTAGTGCAAATAGTACTTTCATTATTTAGGAGTTTAATTAAGATATTTTTGAAACATTAATATTTTTTAGTACACTTCAAAATATTAATTTGATTTGTATTTAGTGCGAATATTAGCATTCAAAAGAGACTTTTGGTCTAATGCTAAATCAAGATTTGTTTCATAATAGTTATGAAATTAAACTCTATTTAGTAGAAAATGATATGTAAGATAACATTAATATAAAATAGATCGGTTATTTGTGATCATTCCAAATTAAGCTTTTCTTACCAGTTTACTCGTGTATAGTTTGATTAGCGTAGAAAGGTCGACGTTTTACTCAGAGACATATGTGGGACAAAGAATATAAAGAACTAAAAAAGGCATCTCATTGGCCATCTCGTTAGTATAGAGGATATAATTCCTTCTACTGGCAACTAGTATACTACGCCTTTTTACAGGTTCAAACCGCCTACAATTACAGCATAAAAGCTAGAAAGAGAACCAACCGAACCATGCTAATTCTACTTACTATTATCTTCATTTTCTACATCCATCTCTGTCTAGTCGCTTGACACTTGCGAAGTTATTGTTCGACGTTGCCATGGTACAGGAGTCGGCTCGACAGGTACAACTTTCTAGTTTGGGGTCAGAATCTCAATACTCGCGTAAGCAAGCTTGTTTACTGACCACTATCTTTTTCCATCTTATTTCTTGGAGTTATTGAGCATTGTAACAATGTTTTATTCTTAATTTCAATTTTCAGAATCGGAAGATAGAAGCCTAATAAAGCACACAAACATGACCAACCAGCCAACAAGCAGCCCGAAAAACATGGTTAAGTGGTGGCTCCTAGTGGCTCTCTTTGCATTCTTTATTCTCGCTGGCCAGTCAACTGCCACACTCTTGGGAAGACTCTATTTCGACAAAGGTGGAAAGAGCAAATGGATGGGAGCTTTCGTGCAAACTTGTGGCTTCCCAATTCTCATTCCACTCTACTTCTTTTCACTGGACAAGAAAAGCAGTACTACAACAACCAATGTCAATACAAACTCCCCATCTATTCCAGTTCTTGCATTAGTTTACCTCACTTTTGGGGTATTTGTAACGTTGTATTGTATACTTTTTGCACTTGGGCTCTCGTACCTCCCGGTGTCTACCTATTCTCTGCTTTGCGCGTCTCAACTAGGCTTTAATGCTCTTTTCTCTTATTTCATCAACTCACAGAAGTTCACTCCATACATAATCAATTCATTGTTCCTTCTCACCCTCTCTGCGGTCCTCCTGGTCTTTGAAGGCAGCGATGCCGCAACAGCAGCCAATATTTCTAAGGGGAAATATGTTATCGGGTTTATATGCACCGTTGGTGCGTGTTCATTGTATGGATTGGCACTTTCTTTGACGCAATACTCATTTAGGAGGATTTTAAAAGTTGAAACTTTTAAATCTGTTCTTGATATGATATTCTTTCCATCACTGGTTTCATCTTCTGCTATGGCTGTGGGGCTTTTTGCTAGTGGAGAATGGAAGAGTTTAGGGAATGAGATGGAGAGTTTTGCGTTGGGGAAGGCTTCCTATACGTTGACATTGATTGGGACTGCTGTTTCATGGCAAGTTTTCTCTATTGGTTCTGTTGGTTTGATTTTCAAGGTTTCTGCTCTTTTCTCCAATGTCATTGCTACTGTGGGTCTGCCGGTAGTTCCTATCCTGGCAGTGTTTGTTTTCCAGGAAAAGATGGATGGTAACAAGGTGGTGGCTATGATTTTGGCTCTTTGGGGTTTTGTTTCTTATGCTTATCAGCATTATCATGGTGATTCTGAACGCAAGGCCGACGAGAAAAGCAGTGTTAATAATGACGGAGTTTCTAAATCTTTGGAGGTTAGTGTCTGATCGATGATCTCCAAGAGATCAAGTTTGAGGTTCATGTTTCACTATTCAATTTTTTGGATTGCAAATGCAATGAAGAGAGATGCTGTCTAGCAACTAGCTAGCTTGTGATTGATTCTTCCATATAATTACTTTATTTGGGAAGACACATGTAAAATGAATTATATTTATGGATATTATGCTGTAAGCTACAAATTTAAGTTTTCTAATTTTCCTTGGCTGTGACATACGGACAGGAACGGGCATGAGAAATGTTTCTTCTATCAGTGCCACGTGCCACGTTTGTGTCGTTATATATTTTTTTGAATTTCCTTTTGAAATTCACTAAACTACAAACATATATAACCAATTAGTTGTAAAAGAGTAAGAATGACTTTAAATAATTGTCACTAAACTACAAACATATATATATATATATATGTTGTCTTTTACATATATATACATATATATGTTTGTAGTTTAGTGACAATTATTTATATACATATATATGTTTGTAGTTTAGTGATAATTATTTAAAGTCATTCTTACTCTTTTACAACTAATTGGTTGTAAGATATAAACTGATAATCTTCCACTTGTCCTAAGCTAATTATTTAAGCATCTTCAAACATATTCTCATTACATGGCTTGTTATTAAAAACATAATTAGAATAAAAATAGGTGGTTTGGAGATTTTGATCCAATTTATGTAATTTTTAAGGAGAATATGGCAGATGGGGAGCATCCATTTTTTCAATGTAGATATTCAAAGTAATTAGGAGTCGAGTAATGGAGAGTATTACTAGAGTTATGAATGGGGTAGGATTTTGACCTTCTGAAGCAAAATGTAGGGATCCTAAAATCTGCTTTTACCACACCATTTATTCCATTTTGAAAGAGAGGAATTCCAGAATCTACAAAGGAAAAGACATTGAGAAGCAATACCTAGCTAAAACTAACCTCAACTAGATAAGAGAGATAATGATAGTCAAATCAACAAACAATCAACTTACTCCAGATATGAAAATGGGATGGAACTTTAGAATGTGCTGCTTGTAACTTCTTGTTCTTGTTTTTATTGAATCTTTCTTATTCTTGTTTCTATTAAATCTTTCTTGTAATTGTAACTTCTTGTAATTTTGAAATAGCTTTGCTATAGTTTTTTCTTTTATATCAACATATGATGATCCTGCTATTATTGGGATAGTAGTTTGCTGAGAGAATTCTACAAGATTCTCTATAGTGAACACTTGCTTAAATTTTAGAACTTTCATCTTAATTATTATTATAGTTAAAAGAAAAGGCATAAACATATACTATATATTTAATGAGACCTTAGCTCATTTTGCATGCATAACAGCTATTGTTTTATAGTATATTATTTTCTAGATGATGTACGGAGCCATAACAATTTCATTAAATAACATCTTGATCCAAATAATCATTTCTACTAAATAAAAAAAACTTTATGGCTTAATTAGCAATTAATGCTATATTAGAACCTTTCCAATCTCAAATTAATATTGTTCCAAGTAAAATATACCTTAACTAGGATTTACTTCTAAAGTTAATGTCGATGTAACATTGAACTCAAATATTAACTCATATTTACAATAATATATATCTTTAACACTTCAAAAGTATCATATATATGTCAAATACTAAATAGATTTAGTACATTATCTATGTACTTTGATTAGAATAGGAAAAAAAAAATTTATCTAGCTCTATAGATCTAATTCCTATAATTAAGTTATTACCTCTTTATATTTAACTAGAGTCGTTCTTAGACTATACTCCACTAGCCTTCTTGTAGATATGATAAAATCACTCTTATCTCTAAAACAAACTCTTTGAATTCACCATAAAAGTGAATCTTTCAATTTCTGATAACCGTTCAGTTATATGTATCCATAAAGGCATTAGTTCTATTTATATGTATTGTCATGAGATTCAAACTTCTCAAATTTTATCTTACTATTTTCTTAAGAACTATTCTCATATAAGTGTTCATTGAAACAAATACAAGGTTTACTGAGGTATGTAAGATTATATCTAACTTTTTAGATATTTCATAACTTTCAATTGTCCAATTAGTTCTAAATTTTTTGGATAATATATGGTTCAACTTAGTATTACATCCCAAAATTATTAACTTTGACTCTTTTAAGTTCTTATTATTCCATATCTTATATGAAATCATACTGATTGATTTAACTGGAACAATAGAAGGTAAGTTATTATGCTAGGCATAGCTATAAATAAATCAACATTTCATCATATTATATATCATATTGCATTGTCCTCCTTACACAAATTCATACTATTATGAAATTTAGTTATAGAGGCACCTTATTCCCTATAGATCACAAAGAAAAATTTAAATATCACCACTTCGATCTCATCAAATTGCATCACTATTCTCAATGTTTAATTCTTACTTATTTTTAAACACTTTGAACTTTTTAAAATTTAAAATTTTATTTCATTTAATAAATATAACTATATCTTATAAATTCATTTGTAAACTAATGAAATACAAGTATAATCCTTTTATGAGCTGTTATTACATCTAATACATCACATTTATAAAATTTAATAATTCAATATCATCATCATCCTTTCAACAAAGGTTGATTTGGTTATTCTTCATCAATAACAATTTCCACAAGTTACACATTATTTATAATCAAAAGGATACATATACCCTAACATAGAACTTTATGATTCTTATTATTTCAATTTAACCGATATGGCATAAAAGATAGTCTCAGTTATCTTATTTTATATTCTTACCAATTATGTTAAGTATAAATTTCTTATTGATCTCACACATTCAAAAGATTTGTATAAGTTTGAATCAACTACTTTCACTTAAAATTTTATTTCTTACAATGCCTTAAGCATTGCGGTAATGTGGAATCAAAATTTAGTATCAAATATTCAAAAACCCGAATTAGAAATACATATTATCTCTATTATATCTTATATTTGCAAAAGAAATCATGCAATTAATTTTTCTTCAAAAGTCAACTAACATTGTAAAATATGCCTTTAATTATAGTCTATATTTATGCTTTTAATAGGCTAAATTGATTGAATCAATTTCATTAAAGTAGTATACCTTTTAGCTCTACTTCATTCAACCTCTTGCATTATATTATCAAGGTATTGATATGCATCTTACATGTTTTCATGTATATGATAGTGATAATCTCCAAACCTTTGTCACCAAATCCTCAACAAGGATTACTAAGAATATTTCATAATGGACATACATAATTTTTTTCTAACTTTGAGAACTCTTCTAAAAACTAAACTATGTCCAAGAAATTTAGTTCACTAATTTTTAGTATCATATTGAACAAGGTAATATTCTTCTTAGAATGAAAAATACATGTAAGAAAAGTAAATAATTAGTTATATGTCATGACAACCAAATAAGATTAGGATTTCAATACTATATTTGGTTACACCTAGTATTTTATTCAAAATAATATCCCTTAATATTATTCAAAAAGATTATTCTAATCTCTCTTATAGATTACGATCTTATTAAAATTTAATTGATTTAGAATTTAAAGAAAAAACGTAAATTTAAATTTCATAGATATCGACTTTATCAATCACATCTTATATGACTAATAGATCTCTTAACTAATAATTCTTGTCAAAACATATCTTATATATTAGTCCTAACATTGACTTTAAATTCACATGATTATCCAAATCACAGAAGTTTAATTGATTAGGACATGTTATTATAAGACATATTCGGGTTAAAGTGATTTGAGTTTGCCTAACAAGCCTAACAATAAATAGAACTCTAGTTTGTTCTTATAACAATGGAAAGCAATAATCGTATTCTTAATATATACTTAATATTTTAATTAGGGATTTAATTTTATTGGTCTCATTAAAAACAAAAATACATACAAAACATGCAATTCACATAAAATATATTGAAAGTATATTTAAAATAAGAAATTTATGCACACAATATCAAATTATATGCATAAAAACAATTATGTCTTGTTTGATTCTAGTCATTGATTTTCATAATCTAAGGTAATATTTCTAACTCCTTAGAAAATTAAATTACAATGAACTCATTAATTTTTAAATGAAATAAATTCCTATTCCAAATAGAAATTTGATATGATTAGAAAACATTTTTCAATTTTAATTGGAAACTATTTCTATTTATCTTGACTCCTTTAATTATTTGAAAAAATTAGTAAATTACTCTTCTTACTTATTATAAGTTAGAAAAAACTCATTTCTAAAATTTAATTAGACATTCTAATCTAAATAGAAAATCATTTATAATCTAATTAGAAATAACATTTTCTTAATCAGAAAGATATTTTCTAATATTAAAGGAAAACAAATTTTAAAATTAAGTAAAAAACTTTTAAATTTAATTGAGAAAGTCCTTTCATTTTTTATTTAAAGATTAGTTTCTCAATTAATAAAAAGATCATCCCTTAATAAATCAGAAAACAATTTTCAAAGATATTATAGAAAACTTATTTTTCTTAATTAAATCACTTTTCCAAATTTATTGAAGAATAGCACATATTTCTAATAAATTATGAAAAGTATTATTCAAATAAATGAAGAAATAATTTCAAAAAAAAAAGAAAAATAATTCTCTAAATAACTTAATAAATTTAATTTATATCAATTAAATTGAAATAGATATTTTTAATTAAGAAACACATTTATTAATTATTTAAGAAAACACTTTTCTTAAAATTATGGAGTTTAATTAGTTAATTAATTAATTAATTTCAATCAAGTTAAAATATAATTAATTCTAGTAATAGAAAAACAACAACTTTTAAAATTTATATAAGGACTTAATTTAATTATTAATTTTAATCATATTAAAAAATAATTGATTTAATTTTTAAATTGACTTTAATTAAAACTCATTTATGTTTAGAATTTAGGTTATGTTTGGACCAAACAACCCTAATCTAGTTCTAGGATTACTTTAGTCATGTTACCAAATAGGCTTATTCCACCCTTAAAATATATTATTCATGTATCTAAGCACTCATTATGGCCTGAAGATAACTTAACCTAATGTCTAAGTGGACACTTTATTATTTCTACTTTAATCATGTCACCAAATAGGCTTATTCATGTCACCAAATAGGCTTATTCCACCCTTAGAATATGATATTCTTGTACCTAAACACTTATTATTGCTTTAAGATAACTTAACCTAGTGTCTAAACACACAATTTATTATTCTTTAAGATAACTTAACCTAGAGTCTAAACACACACTTTATTATTTCTAATTCATTCTAGAAACCTTAGCCTTAAAATCAAACACTAGATTCTCCACCTATGGAGAGCACCACCACCCTTTATCACCACCTACCTTTAATTTATTGATGCTGCCAATGCAATAGCCTTCAAAGTAGTCTCCAACAATCTCTTTTTAGTCAATGTCAAGTGATAAATGAAAAGTATATTTTTAGCCTTATGTTTAGTGTATTTTGCTTGATTATTAGAGAGATTTTATTTATTTTGGTACAAATTTTGTTTTTAGTTTGTGATTTTGGTTAAATCGGGGCAAAAAGTGGAAGAATTGGACCTATTTTGGAGGGACAGGCTTATGTGATGAAGGAAATGTCTGTGTAAGTCATGTACACAGATGTGTGAGGGACATGTAAGTCCTTATGAGCAAGTATGGTTTCAAAGATGTTGTTTCGCTTATTTGAAGGTGGACATGCCTATGTAAGTCATGTACACGGGATGACCACTACCCATGTAAGCTTTTAGGAACATGTATATATAGGACTTTGAAGAGCTTTTGAGGGAAACAATTATCCACACAGTCGCGTAGCTAACTATGTTCACCACAAAAACCCTAATTATGCACTACAAAATGGAATTATGAAGGCAAATTAAAAGATCAAAAGTTGGAGTCAAAGCTAGTTAGAAAAGTTGGAGTTCTAAACACTCTTTTAAACCCTAGGATGGTGGAAACATGAAGATTACATCAAAGATCTGAGAGAGAACAAATTTTCATCAAAGTTTTAGGTGATTATATTAGAGAAAAGTGGATATAGAATGGATTATCTTCTTATTAATTATTATTCTAAAGTTTGGTTTGGCTTTGTTTTCCATGTTTTTGAACTAAGTTTGTTTAGTGCCTAGGTAGGACGAACCCTAAGTTAGGATAGACCTTACGATTTAATTATTTATTTAATACAATTTGAATGTTGATTTATTGTGATACAATTATGAGTTTTAAGTCTTGAATCAATATTTCTAGAATATTATTTCAATGTATGATTTCATATGATTGAGAATAAAAAAATCCTTTTGTATAAATAGATATACCATAATTAAAATGAGTTATATGAAAAACTATAGATAAGTTAACCTAAATCCACTAGATTAGATTCAAACCTAATAGTGAAATTTATGAATCAAGTAATGTAGTCTTAGGGGTTTAATAAGAAATATATTTTAATTACTCAACTAAGGATTATTTTTTAATAATTTTGAGAAAGATATTAATATAGGATAGGAATTTTCACAGTCTAATGATCTCTAATTAAAGTGTATGATAAATTGTCAATACTTAAGAAATCTTAAGGGGATGCATCACCTTGGTACTAATTATTTAATATTGGTTAATCTTAGTGCCATTTGTGTTCTTGTTTATCTTTTATGTTATACTTTAGCAAATTTTTAATTAAATTATCATCTAGAGTTTATTAATAGTACATGTAGTCCTTATAGGAGTGATACTAGATGTTCACTAACACTATACTATAATTCGATTGGTGTACTTACCTGTAAGATCTATAGGGTAGAGATCGACTATATCAAATTTTTGGAATCGTTGTTAGGGACTAGAATATTAAGAGAACCTTTTTTTTAATATAGTAGTTATTTCTCATTGTATTTCTTTTTTATTTTTTATTTTTTATTTGTTAAATTATTTTGTTAACTTTTATGTCTTGTCACTTCTATAGTTTATTGGGTTAGTTTATGACCCAACGAAATCTACCTTACCTCGTTAACGAAGATCCAAATTTTGAGAGGAATGCTCATAAAAATTTTCAAAGCACCTGGATTGGCTTTTTGTAAGTGTCAATTATGAAATAACCACAAGTGCATGACGTAGCTATAGCTAGTACTGGTAAGTATGGGTTAATTCAATGTAGACAATGAATATTAGCAGTTACCATTGTCTTATTATCTAATCTAAGAATTTGGTTTTGATTTTTAATTGAAGAAAATAAAACTTAAGCAAATAAAATAAAATAGGCAGCAATAAAGAATAGAGAATTAAGAAATCATTGAGACACTTACCGATATTAGGAATTAGTGTTTGGGTTTCAAATCCCCCTAAATACCCTTAATTGATTGATTTTTTATTATACAATTGTTTTATTGATTTATTACACCATGGAGATTCCTATGGTATGCTAATAGTTCACTATTGAGTTTAACAACAACTAATCCTAAGGTTATCAACTGAATTACTTAGGTTAACGTTTATAAAATTGCTTTATCGATTTATGAATCCAATTATTACATTTAACCTTCCAATTACGACAGATATATTCAGACACATGATTTCTTAATCTCTATGTTATGAAATCAGATTATGCCTTAATATTTTAGATCTATTAGAACATATATTAAATACGTAATACAATATATCAATCCAAAAAATTTACATTAATAAAAGAATTAAGACATGTTATTACATAAAACTAGGGTTCATCTAACCTAGGCACTAAAAGAGTTTAGTTACATATGATAGAACATGAAATCAAACTTAAACAGAAAGAAAAACGAATTGAAAACAATGAGTTCATAATTCTAAATCTCCCTGATAAAGGATTGAAATTGTATTCCAATGGGGCTTTCAATGATTTCTTTATGTTTCTCACTTCTCTTACTAAAAATTTCCCCTTCTGAATAATCTCAACCTCTATAATCACCTCCTAATGTCTGCCTCCCCTTATTTGCATCCAAAGATGTCTTTTTATAGTAAATTTTAGGGTTTTGAGAGATACACCATTTGATACAAGGCTATGTGCCAGAGAGTATATAACCCAAAAAAACCCATAATTTGCTATTCTAAATGGCCTGAGAGAATTACACAGACTGATGCATGATCATTTATCCCTTCTTTGCTTCAAATCTTTGTTTTATGTCCCATTTTCATCCAAATTCTTCTTCTTTAAGTCTAAGAAGGAAATTATAACCTATAAACACACTTGAAGAAAATTAATAACCAAATATTTTATAAAAGTTTAAAATATTAGGCAAAATAACATTAAATATGGGGTATAAATATGGTCAATTATGAATCAATCAAACCTTATTTAGAGAGACATATCTAGATCAAAAAATAGAGGACTTGGAACATCAGACAAATATAAAAGGATCAAAAACCATGGTAGACCAACTAAAGACAACTTTTGATTACGCTTAGCCAGACTTAACTAGGATGGAGTCCAACATTATGAGATATACTATCACTACCAATAACTTCGAGATTAAATTGAACATAATCTAGATGGTACAACAATATGTCAAATTCGATGGGCTTCAAGATGAGGATCCTAATTCACATATAACAAAATTTTGCAAACTTGTGACACCTTTAAGGTCATTGGTGCCATTGATGATACAATAAGACTTTGATTATTTCCATTCTTATTAAGGAATAAGGCTAAGCAATGGTTAAATTCTTTGCCAAGGGGATCCATCACTACATGGAGCCATATAGTGGAAATTTTTCTTTTAAAGTACTTTCCACTAGCTAAACTTCCAAACTTAGGAATATCATCGCTTCCTATGCTTAGATCAATTCAAAAACTTTATATGACATGTAGGAGAGGCTTGAAAAGATGATTAGGAAATTCCCACATTATGGTTTACCATCACAAATGCATATATAGACATTTCATAATAGGCTGAATTAAATTTTGAGGTAGATGATTGATGTAGTAGCTAGGGGTACTCTGAAACAAAACATTAAAAGCAGCTAAGAACCATGTTGAAGATATGGAAATGAATAACTATTAGTGGTGCTCATCTTGAGCATAATCTAGCAAACAAGTAGATGTATATGATACAGATGCAATTATAGTGTTAGGTTGAAGATCGAAGTAAGAAATTAGAGGAACTAATGATTAATACTTAACTATTCTAGGTAATGTAGAGTGAGGTATATGGGTTAGAGCATTCAGGTTAATAATGTCAGGCATTGCAAGTGATGGTAAAACCTAACCATGTAGATTATATAGGGAATGCTCCTAGACCACAAAATAATCCCTACAATAATACATATAATCTAGGATGGATGAATCACCCAAATTTCTCCTAGGGGAATTAAGAGTAACCAAGAAATAACCCTCCACCAGGATTTTAGCAACATTTACCTTAAGAAAAGAGGCCAAGCTTAGAAGACCAAATTATGGATAGATTTATTAAAACTTTAGAGGCAAAATTTCAAGCTATTGAAAACTTATTAAGATATCAAGAGGCTTTTATACATAACTTGGAAACTTAAATTGGTCAACTTGCAAAATTAGTTTTTGAAAGACAACAATGAGTTTTCCTAGTCACATAAAGACAAATTCTAAAGAACATATGATGACAATAAACCTCCTTTTTTCTTTTAGTTTGCAAATATCTAACCATTTTTCCTTTTTCTTTACTTCATTTTCATTGCATCCTCTCCATAGAAATTTCCTAAGCATCCTTTCTATGCTATTGATGATAGCTCTAGGAAAAACCAAACAATGTACAATTTAAAATATGGGGAAGGGATTAATGGAAATTTCAAAGAAAATTTTCAAATTTCTTAAACTTGTTGTAATCTTTATTATTTATTCTTATTGGCTGACATCCCAATTTAATTAAAATCTATCTAAAACAGTTTATATTATTATTGATTATTGAATTGAATTAGTATACAAAAGGATGAAATTTGGATTAGGATTTTTTTATAAGTCGTTATTTTTAGTAGTTATTAAGATAGTTAATTTGAATAAAAATTGCATATTATTTACACACATTAAGCCTAAATGTGAGTTTTTAATCCTAAAAGCAAATATATCACTATATTATGCTCTATTATTCTTTATTGAAAGTGTATCACGCATAATTAGATGATTATAAAGTTTGCTTTTGTTATTCATGTTGAGACCATATTGTTAAACTAGAGCATTAAAATGATAAATTTATTTAGATTTAACTATTTATTTTGGCCTATTTTTTTAATTATTACTACCATATTTTATCCCTTAGGAGTAATATTTTTTAGATTTAATCTTTCTTTTGATTGATTATAACCATATTGATAATCGATTACCTATTTGTTTGGAAACATTTTCGTCGATCTTTGAAGCTTGAAGTATTTACATTTACTTAACTACTTGAAACTTAGATTATATTAAAGAATTTTAAAGAGAAGGTCCAATGAGCCTATGATTTTTTGTTTTTGAAAAATGCCTATGATTGTTGGTATATAGTGTTTGTCAAATCTATTTTTTGAGTGATTTATTATTATTACAATTTTATACTATATCCAAAGTTACTTAAATTTCAAGTTGAAAATTATTTATTTTACACATATCAATTGAAAAAAAGGAGAAAAAGAAGAAAGGGAAAAGAAAAGAGAGATTAAATAATAAGAAGAATTATCTTTGTGCTAATGAAATTTTTTCTTAAAGGACCTATACTATAAAGAACCAAGTTTTGTATAATTTTTTTATGTAAATTCCTTTCAATTATACCCACCATACCTTTATCGAAACCCCATTACACCTTGTCTAAAAGACCTTTTGATTTTTTTTCTATTTTACTTATTAGTGGTGGAGATGTGATTCTATTGCAAGGTTATGGTTAAGAAGACTCCTATTTATTGATAAAAGAGTTTTTTATAAATATTTTTATCCTAAAACTTTGAATAAATTGAGTGGATCCTTTGTAAGGGTGTGAAATTAGGTGCTTTTGATTTAAAAAATATTATCAATGTGATTGTTATTTATATTGGCTTATGAAAGTTAGTTTTAGGGTAGTTGAAGTCTAATTGTAGGCTAATTTGGTTCATATGATATGTTAATTTAGAGTGTGGATAGATACGTTGAGGTTAATAAGGGATTAATGTTTTAAAAGTTTAATGAATTGAATTATGATTTGCTTAAGGACAAGTAAAAGCTTAAATGTGAGAAATTTGAAAAATGCTTAATAGATTATAATTTTAGCCCTATATTTAGTGCATTTTTCTTGATTAACTGAGCGCTGTTATTGTTTTTATACTTATTTTGTCTTTAGTGTGTTATTAGATCTCAATTGCCTTTATAGATTAAAAAGAGAATAATTGGGGTGAAATCAAGATAGAAAATGGAAGAATTAAAGCTATGTTAGAGGGACACATCTATTTGATAAAGGACACGCCTATGCAAGTCATGTATCCTAACCATGTGAGGGATAATGTAAGGCCTTATGAGCATATATGACTTCTGAGACATTGTTTCACCTATATGAAGGTGGATGCACCTGTATAAGTCATGTACGTGGCTGTCTCTACTGCCCATGTAAGCTTCTGAAAATATGTATATGTATCACTTTGAAGAGCTTTTCAGGCACACGAATATGCATATGGACATGTGACTGACCGTGGCCATCCTAGAATCCCTAATTTCACACTATAAAAGGCAATTATGAAGGCTAATCAAAATAGTAGAAGTTGAAGTTGAAGTTAATCACAAAAGTTGGAGTTATAAACACATTTATGAACCTTAGGACAAAAGAAACATGAAAATGACATCAGAGATATGATAAAGAACACTCTTTCATGCAAGTTTTTGGGGGGTTAGATTAGAGAAAATGGGATATAGAATGGAACCTCTTCTTTTTAATTATTATCCTGAACTTCTGGTTTTGGTTTTTTATATGTTTATAAACTAAGTTTATTTAATGCAAGTTAGGATAGACCTTGTGGGTTTACTCTATATTTAATAAATTTTGATCATTGATTCATTTCAATTCAACTATGTGTTTTAAGTATTGAATTAATAGTTTCAAGATATTATTTTAATGTATGATTTCATATAATTGAGATTGATAAATCCTTTTATATGAGTAGATCTACCATAACTAAAAGGAGCTATATGTAAACCTAGAGATAGGCTGACATAAATCCTCTAGATTATGGTCAAACCTAGTAGTGAAATTCACGAATCGAGTAATGTAATCTTAGGAGTTTTAACCAGAAAGAGATTTCTGTTAATCAACCAAAGCTTAATTGTTAATAGTCTTAAAAAAGATATTAATATAGGACATAAACTTCCACATTCCACTAATATTTAATTAAAGTGAATAATAAATTGTTAAGAAATCTTAGGGGAAGCATGAGTTAGGTACTAGTTATTAGATATTAATTAATCTTAGTTTCATTTGTGTTCTTGTTTGTTATTTATGTTAGAATTTATATCATTTTTAATTAAAATTTCATTAAACGTTAACCCTTTAAGTTTTTAGATTTCTTAAGGCTTTGGCTTCAAGTTTCTAAAATTATAATTTTATTATAACTATTTGTAAATTTCCAGTTTTAATCAAATCTAATTTGATTGTAGGGTTAAAAAACTATTTATGAACTGATCTAAGTTTAGGATTTAAGGTGTACAACTTTTTCAATTTCAATTCCATAATTATTCAATAACAATCAAACAAGTTTAATCAAGTTATAAAATTAAAGACGACTCTAATACTACTAATGGAAAATCAGGACAGGATCCAATCACAAACTTAGGAAATAAATATAAACTTTTTGTTTGATTTCTTAAAAGCCAAGATCATTTAAATTATATAACATGATTAGGGTTTTAAATATAATAAAGCATAAATCATAATTCTTACCTTATTGTAAAGCTTGATTATTTTCTTATCGTTTCCCTCAAACCATTTCTAGAATTGGCTCATCATAAATATTATTGTTGTACACATGTCCAGCCTCCAATAGTATTCATAGAACGTGTAGAGAGAACTCTACTAGTAGTGTAAAGAGGGTTAGGTAAAAAGTGCTAGCTCTTTTAGAGCCTAAACCTATTTAAAATAAGGCTTGGACCTTTTTAGTAATTTAATTAAAGTAAAATTCAAATTTTAATTAATTGACAATTAGTTATAATTAAATTCTAGTTGAGCCTAAACGAGATATAATATCTTATATTGGTCCCTATTTATTTAATGTACCATATGTATTCCTAAAATTTCCTAAATATTAAAGTCAAATCTAACTTGATTAAAATACTTTTTTCCTCTCTTCAATCCATTCTTTTTGCATGACCTATTAGGTCATAAATATGTTGGCAATGGATATACATTATAACCTTAAATCATGTTACAATTAGATAAATCAAACTCCTTTAATTCATCTTTAATTCTCTAATTAAATAATTCATATACATAACTCAAAATTGGAGTTTAGCAATGCATTATGAAAAATATATATAGAAATGTCAAAGTAGATTTAACTAACTGTTTTGTGCATGATTTTTTCTTATAGCTTAATCATTTGATCATATAATATTTTAGTTATGCATAAAGTATAGAGATAATATCTACCATATTTGAGTCTAATCAAATTAGTTATGCACCAATTGTAATTGATTCTATCTATAATATTTAAAAACTATTCTCAAATTTTTATTTTACCTTTGTAAAGTATTTATTGAACCAATACTAATTAAGAAGAAGAGAACATTCTTCTTCATCACTTTAAGGTGATGAATCATATATTAGTCACTTAGCTACCTCTATATAGTTCATACTATATTCGATGAATTTCGATTGAGCTACCCTTAACTAAAATATTTCATATGCTGTATTAAAAATATATCAATCACTATATGAGATACTTTGGAGATCTTAAGTTAAAAAATCACTTATAAAATAATCACAATGAGTATTTTCATATAAATACAAATCATGTGCCAAATTTTAGGAATTTAAAATATCTCTTGACCTTGCATACAAAGTATCCTCAAAGCGTTCTAGTTGATATCATTAAATAATCAAAGATAAGCAAAAAGGGAGGAAATATATCCTGGATGAGATGACAAATGGCTAAGGGTGGTTAGAATTATTTTAAGTGTCCCCTATAACATATTATTACTTATCATATGGTTAAGGTCCCATATTAGGGATACAAAAATATTATATGTATGAACTATCATTCCAACTTATAATTACTTTACCGCTTTACCATTTTTAGAAAATAATGTGAAAAATGGGATCCTTATATAAGGTCACTTCAGTGAACTTGTTCTCTAATAAGCACTCACATATTTACTTAACTATCTTTATACTTTTTAGTTTATAATTCTTCCCAACAAAGAAATATAATGTATGGTAGTCTTTTTATGCTATGTTATCTAATCTTAATAAAATAATAACGAGGAACAAATTAGAGATAATAAATAAATCCAATATGAATTTCATAATTATAATCTCATCATAATTTAATTTGTATGTATATTTATCTCATGGACTTTATAATATACATCTGAATATGTATAAGATAAAGAATACCTTAAAATAATTATATAACTAAACTACAACTAAAAGATTGACTGTAGGGTATAAGCCAACAACTAAATGCCTTCTCGATTGATTGATAAGATAGTTCTTAATAATTTCACTAAAAGAATTTAAAAAAGAAATGATCTCTCTAAGACAAGAATATGGCGAATTAAAATAAACTTTATCATAACCATAATTAAAAATAGTAATAAACCAAACTTTAGAAAGAATATATCGTATTACAAGAATATCTTTTATTAAACATTGACTAATAAATTTTATTTAGCAAAACTAGAAAAAAATTTTGAAAGAAAAAAAGGACCTAAATATGATAATTCCAACAAACCAAAATATTTTTAAAAGCAATTTGTTTATCAAGAAGCACTTTAATAATTATAATAACATGTTGATAAAATTTCATTTTTCCATGTAATACAAAAATATATCAAATATAATTATTATAATTTTAATTAATACTTCTATTATCAAATAAATTATATAAAGATTATACAAATATATTAGAATTGTATATCTTTTAAACCTCCGTGGTTTTGATAATGAATTACTTTAACTTAAAAAAAGAGTATACAAATATTTGTAATAAACAATTATGAGCATAATGAACTCAAACTATAATTATAAACAGATATTAATAAATAAAATTGAAAGCATCGAAGGATGTAGTTCCACAGAAATCCTATTTTGCTGAAGTAGCTTTAAACTGTTTCTATTGGTTGCTTAATACAAAGCTACTGTATTAATAGCCGTTAATTTTTCGGAATTATGGAAACAAAAAAATTAAACATGCAACGAATAAATCAACAATCAAAATTTGGTAATGCAATTCGGCACACCTGACCTACATCTACGGGCCCTCACCTAGCTTAATCAACTTTCATCGTGATACAATAGTTTTACTCAAGGCTTTACTGAGCCGACACCACATAACTCTTGACACTATCTGCTCGCACTTACACCTCGTGAAAGTATTTTACTCTTAATAACACAACCACCTTGCGCTAATCTCGATAGAGGATTTTTACAACAATAAATGATAATAAAGATGAAAATAAAAATTCAAGTGGTTGAAATAAAAGTAACATAAACAAAGAAACACTTGAGATAAAAATACTACCCTAAATATACAGCTTCAGCAACCAAAAGTGTGGGAAGTTGTAGATTAACATTTGCTATGAACCTTTAGGAATAATCACTGAACAGTCTACACACAGTAGCTCCAAAAATTCATCAATTGGATGAATGTTTCACCACTGAAACATCACAAAAATTTGTTGCATGTTTTTTGCTTACCAAAATAATGAAACAACTATCCAAAAATACACAAATTTATGCAGAAAACACAGCTACCAAAGATAGTTTAAATCACCAAAAGTTTGTTGCATCTCTATTTGAAATTATTAACTTGCATTTCCAAATAAATCATATCAAGATTCAAATTTAAGTAGAATTCCAATAAATCCTATCTTATCCAAGATAGAGAAATCATATCCCAAGTAAACTTCTTATGACATATGACATATTAAAAATATCCAACTACAAATAATGCCCAAAATAATTAATTAGATATCTTAGGAACATATCTTAACAATCTCCCCCTTTCTGACATTATTTGTCACTTATAAGAACTCCCCCTAAACACGAGAATTAGGCACTCCCTCTAAATTGAATAGTTACCAACAAAGCACAAAATATTAATAGCTGAATAAACAAATTTATATCTCCCCCTTGGGACAAAACAATGCCAAAACACAAAATATCAACAATTGAATAAACAAAATGCGATCAATCTTAGCAAATAACGAGGCATAAAAATTAACAATAGGTGCAACGAAAAAATCATAAGCTCGTAGTGCGGCAGTGGAAGGCTAAGATGGCAATTTACCATCGATCAAAATACTACCCAATATATCATTATTCACATCAAAGTCATCTGCATACAACTGATTAAATTCATAAACCCTAAAAATGCATTCAACGAATTAGAATTAAACTTAACCAATCTCCCCCTCACATAAATGATATGAAAGCATAAAGTTGTATCATCTGACACTTACTTATTCAAATCACAATAAAATTCTCACACCAACTCAGCATCAAAATGTTGTGGCAATAAAGAAGTATGTAACAAATTCCTTTCAGTCAACAAAGCATCCAAATTAAATTGTTTATACTCAATTAAATTTATAGGATGATCAAAAACAAACCCAGTTGAAGCGAGAGAATCCCATCATTATTAGGTTATCGAGGAGTAAAATTTAGGGGACAAAGCTTGCTTCACTTAGAATCCAGCAGGATCAAACAAAATATATGAATTGGCTTCTTCCTTGTAAATTTAACTATTGTTGCCATCTCTTCTTCAAAGAGTTTCTTAAATTCCTCAAGCGTAAAGTTGGTAAGACAAACCCCCCACCATGACTCAATTACAAAGTCAATAGGTTTTGTAAACAAAAATTCTGTAGTAATTGACTTGTTCAACTTCTACATCCTTTTCTAAATAGCTTAGATATGCACTTATTCATAATATCGATGAACTCATTTCTATCAATTCCAATAAGACACAAGACATCATCAACACTAAAATTTAGGATGTTATCGTAAGGTGGCTCATTTCTCATGACCTTGAAGACAGAGTTTCTTGAAGTCTTTTTGGGAGATTCTCCTATAGGCATTCCTCTTTTATCTCCTTTAAAATTAATTGTTCTTCGATTTTCACCATATTGTACTGCATATTACCAAATTACTACAATCCATTCCCTTCCATGTAGTGAAGAATTATGACGCATGAGTTCATTTAATCCATTAGACAAGGCTCTTGATATCTCACCAGCAAGTACACGTAAATATATTCTAGAAGTAAATATTTTCACAAAACATCTTAAAGCATTGTTGTCATTTACAACTTGGAGGCCATTGTTGTATAGGCACAAAAGCATCCAAACATTGAGGATTATTACTTTTATAGAGAGAAAAAAAATGCCATCCATTATGGCATCCAAGAAAGCAGATGAAAGACCGGTTACATCTAAAGCTGGAAAACAGGTAGGATCTTTGTGAATCAGACCACTCATTACAATAGCAGCAAGTGAAAACACACCTCTACTAAAATCTTTTGTTCTTCTAAAGATGATACATAAGCATTGTGGCAACACATTCTCCTTAGATCCATATGCACAAGAAATGTTTTCAGTGAAAGCATATTGTCTAAACTCATACAACCCATGATATAGAGAGAAACTAGGATAAAGTTTGAAAAACTTGAATCTTCCTATATATCTTTAATCAACCATCAACATTTCCTCAAAATAACTCCGTAAATTAAAATCCAGAAGCATAACTCTAAAATCATCAAAATTAACATAAGTTCTTCCTTTTCATCAATCGTCATTGGATGTGTCCAACCTTTCAAAATTGATGTCCATGCTTTGGTTCCTTGTGCTTAAATAAATACTTTCATCTATGATTTCCAAGCGGGGTAATTAGAACCATCTAGTAATGGTGTCCTAGTGATTAATGCCCCTTCTCTGGTAGCCATGATTGCGAAACATCGATCTACACTAACTTGATGTATCGAGTTCTGATTAGGTGAACCAAGCTCTGATACCAATTGAAAATCCCAAATGATGTAGTTTTGCAAAAATATTATTTTGCCATAGTTGTTTTGAACTATTTATGTCGATTGCTTAATACAAAACAACTGTGTTAAAAACTACTAATTTTTTATAATTAAAATGCAAACAGAAAAATTAAACATGCAATGAATAAATCAACAACTAAAATTTAGTAACGTAGTTCAACACACCCAACCTACGTCTGCAGGATCCTTACCTAATTTAATTAATTTTCACCGTGATACAATAGTTTTACCCAAGGTTTTACTGAGCTGACACTACTTAACTTTTAGTACTATCCACCAGTATTCACATCCCGTGAAAGTATTTCACTTTTAATAACACAAACACCTTGTGCTAATCTCAGCAGAAGATTTTTACAACAATGAACAATATTAAAGATGAAAATAAAACTTAAGTGATTGAAACAAAAGTAACACTTGAGATAAAAACACTCCCCTAAATATGCAACTTTAGCCACTAAAAGTATGGGGAGTTGTAGAATAAGTATGGGGAGTTGTAGAATAACATCTATTATAAACTATTGAGAATAATCACTAAATAGTCCACGCATAATACCTACAAAAAGTCATCAACCAGATTTTACCACTGAAACATCGCAAATACTACTGCACACTTGACAAATTTACCGCATGTTTTTCCCTCACAAAATGATGAAGCAGCTGTCCAAAAACACATGTTTATGTAGAAAACACTACTGTCAAAGATAGTTTGAATCACCAAAAATCTATTCCATCTTTATCTGAAACTATTGACATGCATATCCAAATAAATCCTATCTTATCCAGGATTCAACTTTAAGTAGAATTCCACTCAATCTTATTTTATCCAAGATAGAAAATTCATATCCCAAGTAAAGTTCTTATGATATATGACATATCAAAAATATCCAACTACAAATAATGCCCAAAATAATTAATTAGATATCTTAGCAAAATATCTTAATAAAAATAGTAAAAAAATATTTTTGATATAAACATATGTTAGCAAATGACGAGGTAAACTTCTGCTTTTACTATGATTTAGTTTTGCACTTGGCCAGCATGTGATTGAGTCGTACATATTTTAGGATTAAAGAGTGACAATTGTCGTAAATTAGGCGGATGAAAAGTGTGATTTTGTGGTTGGGACAACTATACTTTAATCCACCAAATTTTATAGTAATTTTTCTTTTAAATCAAACTTTGATATTTTACATGAAACCTTATTTTTTGTGAAGAAAATAAAATAAAAATAATGATCCCAGCACACCACCAATTCTACCTTTCATTATTGTTTTATACCTTGTTTTTTTTGGATGATGATATCTAATGCTAAATCTTAATAGTTTATTTTATATTTTTTACCTTTAGTTTTCATTCACCGTATATACTTTTTGTTATTACTACTTTTTTGCTTTCTAGATGCAGATCGATCCGATCTTAATAACCTTTTCAAATTGTAAAAAGGTTATACTATTATATTTTTATGGAAAAAGTACAAAAAGATATAAAAATGAACCCGAAAAAGCCTTTTATATAAGGTTTAGAGTAATTGATATAAGTATTTATTGTTGAGTTTTACATTTATACAGGGGAAAATTACAGTTGAATGTAATCATATCTTGTGAGGATCTCAAGGGATAGACCTGTATAACAACTAGAATAAGATCTCTAGCTAACTATGATTTATCCTTATCATGCCCCCTCAAGTTGTAAGGTGGTAGGAACCACTTACAACTTGTCACATAGATGTTGAAAGTTGGCCTTAAACAAAGATTTGGTAAGAATGTCTACACATTGATCAGAAGAGAAGACATAGTGTACCTAAAGTTCCTTCTAGCAAATCTTGTCTCGCACAAAATGAAAATCAACTTCAATGTGCTTGGTTCTAGAGTGAAAAATCGGACTGGTAGTCAAGTATGTGGCACTTAAGTTGTTAGACCAGATGGTTGGAATGGCTAACAAACAACCCAAATCAAGGAGAAGATTTTTAATCCACAGAGTTTCTGAACTGACAGTGGCAATTGCACGATATTCAGCTTCTGTTGAGGAGTGGGAGACGGATCTTTGTTTCTTCGTAGACCAGCTAACTATATTATTGCGTAAAAAGATAGCAAACCATATGGTTGATTTTCTATCATCAACAGATCCTCCCCAACCCACATCACTCAAACTATTAATGTGTAATCCTGAAGCTTTGGATAGAAAGATACCATAGCGAGATGTGGCCTATAGGTAATGAAGAATTCGCTTAACAATAGAACAATGGACAGAGGTTGGAGCATGCATAAATTGTGCTACACGATTGACAGCAAAGGCAATCTCAGGGCGAGTAAAGGTTAAGTATTGTAAACCACCTACAATAGAATGATACTCAGAGAAGTTAAGATGGGGTTCACCCGAATGACTGCTTAATTAGTCAGTGGTAGTGGAGACAGGATTGTAGGTACCCATATTGGCCTTTGTAAGTAGTTCTAGAATGTATTTATGTTGATGAAGAAAAATACCATCCTTGGACCATTGTGCTTCAATTCCTATAAAGTAGTTTAAGGATCCAAGATTACGGATTGAAAAATATTGTTCAAGTTGACTAATTAGATGCTGAATATATTGAGAGTCATTACCTGTGATAAGAAGGTTGTTAACATAAATAAAGCAATAGATCCTGTGAGAGCCTTATCGCCGAATGTATGGAGAGACATCAGATTTAGAACCAACAAAACCAAGTTGTAGCAATACATCAGTTAATTTTTTTAACCGCATTTTTAGGGCTTGTTTAAGTTTATATAAGGACTTGCATAATCGATAGATGTGGTGCGGGTAGAGAGGATCAACAAAGCCACTTGGTTTTGCCATATAAATTTCTTCAATAAGATCCCCATGGAGGAAAGCATTGGAGACATCAAGTTGATTGATACACCATCTTGAAGTCACTACAAGAGAAATAACCACTCGAATCGTAGTGGGTTTAACCACTAGACTTTACGTCTCATTGTAATTGATTCCTGGTCTTTGATGGAAGCCTTTATGACTAACCTTGCTTTAAAACGCTTAATAGAGCCATCTGGGTGTCGTTTGATCTTAAACACCCACTTAGAACCAATGATATTATCATGGGCCTGAGGAGATATGAGTTACCAAGTGTTATTAGCTAGCAGAGGATTGAACTCCTTTGCCATTGCTTCATGCCAAGCAGGGTGTTTCATAGCCTCTGTAAAGTGGCTGGGCTTAGAAAGGGAATGAAGGGCATTATAAAAGGTTTTGGGTTTTAAGTTGCTTGTTTGTGCTCTTGTGATCATGGGGTGATTTTTGTGTGGGTTGTAGAGAACTAGTGAATTAGAAGAGGCCAGAGAGTCGGCTAGAGAAACAATATGTACAGGGGAACTACACTGATTGAGATCGACAATGAGAGAGGGTGCAGAGTCACAGCATACTAGAGGAAAGCAAGAGTTGTCGATGTCTAGGGGAGAGGATAAGGGAGGAACCGTTGTAGTAGGGAGCACATTTAAGTGTGGCTCAGGGAAAGTGGAATTGAGTAGTGTTGGATGTGACGAAGAGGCAGGGATAGGTGGGGCTAGCTAATGGACAGTGGGAGGTATTGGATAGGTGGCATGTGGAGGCTGGAGTTCTGGTGAGGATAACATTAGTGGCAAAGAGGATATAACCCATGGATATGTGGCAGTTGCATCGTGATGTTAGACCTGTTGTGTCTCAACATTCAAAAAAGAAAATGAAAATCTTTGTTCATTAAAAAGCACATCATGTGAGATATAAAGCTTATTGGAGAGTAAATCAAAACATTTGTACCCTTTATAAATCCGACTATACCCTAAAAGAAATACATAGACAAGACCATATAGCAAGCTTATTTTTAGCATAAGGTCGTATCCAAGGGTAACAAAGGCACCCAAAAATTTTAAGGTGACCGGAGTGAGACAAGTTGCCAAATAATTGTTCAAAAGGGGATTTATTTTGAAGTAAAGGAGTAGGAAGTCGATTAATTAAATAGATGGCTGTAGCAAAGGCAAGACTTCAGTAAGTATTAAGCATTTTGGCATGGCTTAAGAGACTTAAGCCGGTCTCGACAATATGGCGGTGTTTGCATTCAACGCATCCATTTTATTGGGGTGTATATGGACAAGAATCTCTATGATGGATGCCATTATTAGAGAAATATTTAGAGAGACTTTGATATTCTCCCCCCTCTCGTTGGATTGAAAGGATTGAATAAAACTGTTAAAGAATTTTTCAACCAGAGAGATAAACTTGATAAACACACTTAACAGTTCAAATTTATATTTAACAAAGTATACCCACGAGTACTTACTGTAATGATCAAAAAATAAGATGTAATAGTTGTACCCATCAAAGGAAGGTATCGGTGCAGGGCCTTATAAATCATAACAGATCAATTCAAAAGGGCAAGTGGCTTTATAAGATGAATTAAAAAAGGGAAAACGATGTATTTTGTTAAGAGCATATGCATAGCAAATAAAATCAGGAGAAGAGTGAGAAAAAGAAATATTATTATTATCCAAAAAGGTTTTAACAATCAGAAGTTAAGCATGTCCCAAGGGAGCATGCCAGACATCAAAGGTGGTCTTATTTGCATTTGTTGAATAACAAACAGGATGAACTAAGGGAAAATGATATAAACCATGACTACTCGGGCCTTTGAACAACACCTTCTTCATTGTCAAGTCTTTGATAACGAAGTGATTAGCAAAAAATTCAAAGAAAATGTTGTTAGACTTGGTAAGGGAATTGATAGATAATATATTATTAGAAGTTGAAGGTACACAAAGAATATCATGAAATTTTATAGTAGAATTATCAGCAGAAAAATTAGAATGACCAATATGACAAATAGAAAGAGAAGAGCCATTACCAAGTGTAACTTCTTCAAGACCATGATATTCTAAATGAATATTCAAATTCTTTAACTGCGATGTTAAATGATGAGTAGCACCAGTGTCCACAATCCAGGATTGGGTGGAGGAGTTAGTAGTAGTGGCAAGATTGGAAGTGAGTTTGGATAAAGAGCGTTGCTCTTATTTAGCTTCAAAGAAGGACAGACTCTTGCAATGTAACCGAAGCCTTTGCAGTTGTGACAAGTGAGTGTAATGTTGTCTAAAGGTGCCGAGATCGTATCAGAGGAGGAGACGAAATACGTACCATGGCCACGAGTGCCCCGTCCTAGACCTTGAAATTCATGGTTTTGACTATGTGAGTAGCGGACAGCCGGCTGAATGATTTTGCCTTGAACTTCCATCGCCAATTATCATTCCACAGAGAGAGGCAAGCCATAAAGGTCATCAAATCGAATTGATTTCATTCATGCTTCCAAAGCACGAGTAAAAGGTCAGTATGCCTATCCAAGGCCAGCAAGAACATAGTAAAAAAAATCATCATCTGAAACAGGATGACCCAAGGCTAAAAGGTGATCCGAAATGGTTTTAGCTTTTTGAATGTAAGTCAGAATACTGTCATTCTCCTAATGTAGCAAATGAAGCTGTAACTTCAAGCTCCGAATGTGAGGACGAGATCCAGAAGAGTAAGCTGTAACTAGCTTATCCCAAGCTTCTTTAGCAATTATTACCCCTATAACTTGTGGCAAGAGAGATTTGGAAACTGAAGCCACAATACAACTTAGGACTTGTTGATCTCTTTGCTCTATAGTTTAAACATAGGATTCAGAACATGGTTGTTTGGAAATTGTGGAGGAGAAAACTCACTACCATCAATGTGACCAACTAAGTGACACCCTTTAAGCATTGGGATTAACAAGGTTTTCTAGAGCAAAAAATTAGATGAAGTGAGTTTAAGAGGCAACTGATGAGAAATATTGGGAGAGAAGGAGGATGCAGAAGACAAGTCATTTGTGGAAGGCAATACGGGTTTTGTCGACATTGTCTATAATGGGAAAAACCTCTTTGAAGCTCTCATACCATATAAGGTTTGGAGTAATTGATATATGTATTTACAGCTGAGCTTTACATTTATACAGGGGAAGATTACATTTGAATGTAATCGTATTTTGTGAGGATCTCAAGGGATAGACTCGTATAACAACTGGAATAAGATCTCCAGCTAACTATGATTTATCCTTATCATTTTAATCATCCATCCCTGTCAATGGATCACCGTTACTGGTTCTGTATTAAGTCCAAAATGTAGAGCTTCTTTCTCCTCATTTTTGCAAAAGAAAATAGATTCAATCATGTTCCTTGTACGAATTAACATAGCGAAAAACTACTTATCATGCTCCTTTATGGAAATGGTGTGAAGCACAATTGTGGCAAAGGTCAAATGGCACAATAAGGATATAGGTTGGAGAATATGAAAAGAGAATATATTGTACTTTAAACACTTATAGTTTTTTAATGTAATGTTCCAAAGCTAATAAATATCTAATTGATTCTTTACGTTAGGAACATTAATGAATTGATTAACTAAAGCAAAAATTTTAATTGGGAAGCCTTGAAAACAAAAGAAGAAGACAATGAATCTTGTTTGTACGTCGGGAATTGCCTTATATATGTATAATTTTTCTTTATATTTATCTATCTTAATATCAATTAATATTATTTGAAAATTAAAATCAATATGAATTGTTGTACATTGTAACTTATATTTATATAATCCCTAGTCATTAGTAGTATCATATATCAAAGTAAATTTTCTTTTATTATCAATTTTTTTATGTATGAAAGTAAAAATTGTAATTATAATTAAAAAAGAGAAAATAAAATATAAACTTTTTATAACTTTATTATCTTATTTAAATTTAAGATAAAAGAAATCTCAAAACATTAAAGATATAAAAAATTACAAATTACTAATCTCTATCATATAAATAATTTTTTGTAGTGTCAATCGAATTTAATAGAATAAATTAATTCTAAATTAATTAATAAATTTTATATAATTTGGAATATTATTAATTTATGAAGATTTTGATGGAATAAGAAAATAAATAAAATATAAATACAATATAATCTATTTTCTTATTAATAAATACATTTTGGGCAATGTCGGAATTAGCTGAAGACGCCACCTAACGTGACATATGTTTTAATTATAATGGTTGTCCTTCTCCCGGCTATCAAATCCTGAGAGCATACACACCCCCCATCGCAAGGCTCAGCTTGCAAGCCAGCCTAAAAAATCAAGTACTTCCTTGCAAACATAAAATAAAAGGCACCAAAAAGGCTAGATCCTGGCCTACGAGTACGACGGTTGCTTTGCGTGAGACTCACCTGACCGACTTCGACTCAGAAACATTTTTATTTCATTTGCAAAGGTCATTTTCGCATCGTCACTACATTTAATCTGAAACAAAAAACAACATAAAAGAAGACAATAACTAGAGCAGGTAGCCATCGACAGAAATGAGAAACATACCCAATCAAGTTGAATGATTGAAGTATGGAAAAAGTTTGGTGGCTATTAAAAAAAAATTTATTTAAATAAGATATTTGCTTTAATTATTAAGCATTGAGTCATGAAATGTGTATTTCCTTTTGTAGCAATCTATATTCTGAATAGTTATATGCACTCACCAATCAGATTGAAGCGTAGCTGTGGGTCAAATATAATTAGACATGTCAAAAGTGGCCCAGCCCGGTTCGACCCAACTCACATTTGACCCGCATTGATCGGACCACGGGCCGAGTTGACCAGGTCACGAGTGCGCTACAGGCCCACCATAGTTTATTTTCAAAATGGCGTTGTTTTGAATATTTTTATTTTAAAAAATATATAAAGGGCCGGGCCGGGTCGGTTAGCCCATGGGCAAGCCGGTTCTCGAGTCAGCCTATGCCGGCCCGCCAGACCATGGGTCGGTCCACGGACCACCATGACCCAGCTCCTAGCTCAACCCAACCCATTTACATCCCTAAATATAATGGCGGGGTTAGGTTAGATCCTACCTAACTCAAATTTGGCCTAAAATTTATAGATCTAGTCCAAACTCGGTTTGAGGTTTGATCAAACTTGAGCTCTAAGGTCTAGGCCCGAGTTTGATCAAACTTCGAGTAGTTTGAAACCAATCTAGGATTTAGGTTTTTGCTCATCTTTGCTATATTGGTCTTCCTTTTTCCTTCGATGTTTGTTCCCTCTGTATTTCTCTCAACTTTAATATGTCGACTCTGCTCTTATTATCTATTATATTTCTTTTTATCGTCAATTTCCCTTTTTATTTTGCTTCTTTATATTTTTTGCACTAGTAACCACCTTTTCAATGCCAAGAAGAATGAGAATTTTCCTCCCCCACCAATGGTTACTAAGGATTAGGGATGGCAATGGGCCCTTGCCTATTGAGGCCCATGCTCAAGCTCAAGCTCAGTTTGACTTGGTCCAACTAATTTTTTTAAAATTAAAAGTGTAAAAAATAATATCATTTTAGTTAAGAGTGTCGTTCCTCAAGTCAGGCCAAGTCTGGGCAACCCGAGACCAAGCCTAGCTCGAGGCTCAGTCAATTGGCCCGTTGACTTTGAGTTAGACCAAGCCCAGATCCATTTGCCATCTTTACTAGGGTTCCTCCCTCTATCTTCTTCCCCGTTGGGTTCTAGATAAAGGACCCTTTATTTTTGGGAAAAATAAAGAAGTCCTTGTCCTCTTTTTTTTTTTCCATCTTTATATTTTATCATCCCCAAAATAATGTCAAGCTATAAAAACTTACCAATGTAGCAACCACAAGATTATAGTGTTAGAATATTTTAAGACTATATATATATATATCATGGACTATTATAAGGCATGACCTAAAATTAAAAGTGAATTATTAATATTTCGAGTTAATTAGCCTAATTATCTAATTAAGTACGAGTTATTATATATGTAGAAATTGTAATGTTATATTCCTAACTTAGGATGGGCAAATTATAAATAAGCATTATACAAATAAATAAGTTATTATGTGATAGGCGTAGTTTATACTATGTCTTGATAGGTGTTTTAGTGTCTTTATAAGTATTTATTAGATGACTATTGCATATATAGGCTTAGAATTATGTTCATGTGGGTGCTTATTTATATTTTAAATGTTTGTATGGTAGAGCACATTTTAATTCCTATTTATATGTTTCTTGAGGTGTATTATATGTTTGTTGGAAATCAGATAGGTGAAGAACAAAAGATTTGGACGTGCATGGGTCATGATCGTGATAGAAGAGAATCGCCCAGAGTCATGATCGTGACTCTATTGTCATAATCATGATAGAAGTAATTTTCCAAAGTCACGATCATGACAGAGGTTTCTCAAATGCGACTTTTTCTATCTATTTTAGGGTTTGGGGGCTTTTTTGGAACCAATCAAAGGGTGAAAACCTTAGTTACACCCGCAAGACCCTCTGGGACTATTTAAGAACCTTATGAAGCCTAAAAAATGCAGTCGTCATCTTACAGAAGTGGATCAAATAAGGAAGATTGAGAGAGACATCCAAATTTCCAGCTTTACACTCAAGCTCTAAATAGAGTTTTTCTTTCTTTATCTTTTGTGATTTTTGTATTACTTGATGTGAACTGAATTTTCAGATGTCTATTACATTTATGATGTTCTAAATTTCAAACTAGAGTTTATTTCGTAGTTGTTTTCTGAATTAATATTTATCAATTCAATAAAATATTATGTGATCGAGAGAGTGAATCAAAAGTAATCTGATTAATTTATGCAATGAGAGTTAGAAAATTAATACGTCATGCAATTAACAAATCAACTATCATTCGAAGAGAGATCTTGTGTGAGAACTTGATTATTCAAATCATACTTTATCATCTTATACAAAGTTAGGTTCAATTAGTTTTACATATATTCCTTGTGGGATCGACACCTTTTGCTACTACAAGTCCACGATTCGTATACTTATAGATATTGAGAGTTTTATTAGAGGTAAAATTTGCTAAGCAAGTTTTTGGCGTCATTGTGAGGGAATTAGTTTAGGACTATTTAAATTTCTAGGATCTAAGGAATTGTTATCCTTTCTTGTGTGATTGAGGTACCCAATCTTAAGAAATAAAAAAATAAAGAGAAGAAAGATTGGCATAAAGTAGAAGACACATCAATTTAGATATCATAAGGCAAGAATGAGGAATCTGAAGAGTTAAATGCCAAGAAATAGGAAGAACAATGGTGGAGGAAATACATCTCGGAGAGTGAAGAACCCTTATGGACTTTATGAAGCCAAGGTTCAACACCTATTATCAAGGAATTACACAACCAATAATGTAAGCAACACACGATCTGTTAGAGGAGAAGGTGAACAATTGTTATTTTTGGACATCAGAACAAAATAGACAGCAATCAACGTTTTAGGATCCAGAAGGAATGATTGATGTTGATTCAGTGACAACATGGCAGGCTAAGATTAACAGCGTCATCAAGCAATTAAACAACCTGAAAGCTACTTCTTTCTCTCCATTCAAAGAAATTTAGCATGGGTGCAAGCTATGTGGATAAGAGAGCCATATCACAACTGATTGCTTCCTAATGGAAACAACGTGTCACAATTCATTTTCATGGGAGCACAAGTTGGTCAGGACAGTATTGATCCTAACTAGATTAAGTACAATCCTGGGTGGCAGAACCACCCAAATTTCTTTTGGTCTAATAATACTGGGACTTAAATAGGAACTCAAGGCCTACTAATGTTTTAGTAAGGTGAGTCCAATTCATGGGATTCAAAATTGGATGAGATTATGGACAAAATCATAAGTATGGAAGGGAAGTTTGAACAGATAGCTAAAAATCACACCTCTTACATTCATAATCTAGAGATTCAGCTAGGTAAAACTTGCTCCACATTGTGGTCTCTAAGAGAACATTAAAATTTATTTGATAATATCTCATCGTTAGAAGAGATAGATAACCTATATGTATCTCTTCGAAGGCCAACAACTAAAAGAGCCACAACAACTCAATAAAGCCTATTCTAATGGATTTAGATATGCTTCTCTATTAAAGTTTCCTTTATAATCTAACAAGATTGATTTGGGTCCTTATTATAGAATATATATTAAATTCGACAAGTGATATCAGAGCCTATTTCATATTGGATTATTGATATTAAATTTTCTTTTTATGTTTAATGTTTTATCTCTTTTAGATTTGTATGGATTAACAT
>JANIIA010000002.1:33665476-33694280 GCA_027478495.1 Erythroxylum alaternifolium | reverse complement strand
AATATGGGCCGAAACTTATTGGGCTTCCATAATCCTAATGGGTTTAGGATTATGATATTCTTATTCCTATTAAAATAAGATTGACCTATTCCTACTAGGAATAGGGATAAGGACTTCTCTATAAATAGAGGAGTTATGTCTCATTAGAAGATATACGAAAAAGCCCTAGCTACCTAGCCATTCGTCCCATTTTCCCGAGAGAAAAACTGTGCAGCATTCTAAAGTGTTTTAAAATGTGCTAGCATACATTAGCTACTGCCCGGATCATTCATCCTCTTGTGGATACCGGTAGAGGATGTTCGTGAGCTACAGTGTCAAGATATCTAAAAAGAATTCCAATCCGCGAGTTTCAAGAGGTAATTTTGTGCGTACACTTCTTGTTGTGAAATTTTGGTTAACTAAGGCAAAAGACCTGAAATCCTATGGTCCATTCCACTGCACATTGTGCATTCTCGGGCTATAAGCTATCCAACAAATCTATTTTTATAGTTCATAATGTAATTTTCCTACTAAATCTAGAGATCTGGTTCTAGGTTGTTTGATAGCTAGATTTAGTTAAAGATATTATTTTGATTAAACATGGTCTAAGGGAAAACTGGGGTTAATAGAGCTTATTATTAACCTATAATTAATAATTTCTAAGGGAGATGTGAGAAAAACAAGATAATGAAGTATGTTTAATTGTGTGAAGGCTAAAATTGAATGTAGAATCGGATTCCAAAATCATTCATCAATCTTATCATTATTAACTGTTTAATTTGATTCACTTTCATTAGTTCAATCTTATTTTGTTTTCTTAATTGCATCAAGCCAAAAACGCCACTTTTGTACTAAACATTGATTCTTTTCATTAAAAAGAAACATAAACACTCCTTGTGGATACATTATGTCCTACTATAAATTTTAGTGTGCAAAGTTAAATTTTATTTTCTAATGCATTAAACACGCATCAAGAATTTTAGGGTCGTTCTTACGGATTGTGGTGTTTTAGCTTTTGCTTTTACTTTTGATTTCAATTGATGTTTTGTGTATATTTGTGTATATTTGTTTATATTTATTTCTTAACCTGTTCACATTTGTTAGTGGTTGTATATAAAATAGACACCGCAAAGGGAGTAGTACATCAATGCTATTGGGGGAAATTTTGCCCATAACTCGTATTCCTAATCATATAACTTAGATTAGAAAGATCACCTAAACCTTAATTATGGGGGAGATTGCTATAAAAACTAATTCTTAGATAGGTTTTAGGGTGCACAGTAATTCCTACAAAGACTAGAAGCCTCTTACTCTAACTAGGTACATCTCTGGAAGACTTAGTTAAGTCTATTGCTACTAATATTCTAAAATTTCATTAAGATGTGAAACAACTCCAACAAAATGCAAGGTCTAGATTCCCAAACTTGGTCGTCAGATGGGTCAAATGTAGTTGATTGACTTTTTGTGAGTTAGTCAATATTGTGATAACCATAAATGCACGACATAGCTGTAGCTAGTACCGGTAAATATATGTCGATTCCATGAAGACAATGATGACTAGTAATTACCTTTTTCCTATTATCTAGTCTATCGATTTTGGACTTTAACAAAAGAAAATAAAACTAAAGTAAGTAAAATAAAATAAGCAACGATATTGAACAGAGAATTAAAGAAGCACTCAGAAAATTATCGACACTAGAAAATTAGTTTCTAGGTTTTGAATCCCCTTAAACCCTTAACAGATTAATCTTTTGTTATGTAATTAGTTTGATGATTTATTGGACTGTGGAGACTCCTATGATATGCTAGTAGCTAACCTTATGTCTACTAACAACTATTCTTAAGGTTTCTAACCGAATTACTTAGGTTAAATTTTATAGGATGGCATTATTGTTTTATGAGTCCCTCCACTAGGTTTGACCTCAATCTAGAAGATTTGTATCATCCTATCTCTAGGGTTGCAATAAACTCTTTTCAATTACTGTGGATCTCTTCAAACTTAGGATTTCTCAATCTCTATGTCTGAAATCAAATTATGATCTAATATTTCAAATTACTAGAACATATAAACAACAAGTAATTAGATCGCAAAAAATCAATCATTCAATTGCATTAACAAACCAATCAACACATGTTCAAGTATCAAATAGGGTTTTTCTAGCCTAAATACTAATGAAATATTCAATTATACATTGACCAATATGAAATCACATTTACATAAACAAAATGTTGAATTAAAAAAATGAAATCCCTAATTGTCTTTTATAAACTATTATAGTGATTTAGAGGTCTAATCTTGTATTCTAATGGACTTTTTAATGATTTCTTCATGCTTTCCACTTCTCTAGACCAAAATTGGCCCTTTAGAACGATCTCTATGTCTGTAATCACCTCGTAAGTCTATTCTCCCTTCAAGTCTCTGTTTATATCTTTTTATATAAAATTCTAGGGTTTTGGTTGATGCATAGTTGTGCACAGGCATGTGAGATATGCAGAGGTAGACGCATGGGATATATACACAGGCAGATACATGACTGTGCATCCCTTCAGTGTGTTAAATCTTTGCTTTATACCAAGTTTTCATCCAAATTCTTCTCCTTTAAGTTCATGAAGGATATAATACTCTGTAAACACACTTGGAAGGTAATAAGTACCAAATATACATTAAAATTATAATTTATAAAGCAAAAATACAACAAATATGGGGTGAAATTATGTAACATCCCATGTTTAGGGCTAGAATCCAGAATAGAGAATTGAGTGTACTGTGAGAAATTAGAAGTACATTGCATGCTCATGTATCATTGTATATTCACACACATGTGAATATTTATTGTTGATACATTGAAATAATTATACATGCATTCATCGACATTTTTTGGGTATAATTGAGTTATAAATGCCATTAAAATGAGAATTGTGATTTCTATGTGTTGAAAATTGATTTGGAGACTATTGTTACTATTATTTCAAAATTTTTGGTGAATTTTAGAGAAATTTTGAAAATTTGGAGTATTTTTGGACTAGGAAAAATGTTAATATAAAATAAGTGACGAATGGAAGAGTGACACATGGTAGCATTGTATGTTGACATATGGCCCACATGGATTGGTAAAATGTGGAGAGGTATTATGCTTACACGTGGTCATGTTTATGATACAAAGAAATTACTGTAGCTTTCATGTATGTTCTTCACCAAATTGTTGTTCTTCACCAAGATCACCAAACTTTTTCCTTGTTCCTTCAACACAAAAACAATTTGACTATTTATGGTTCTGTATTTGGCTTCATCAAAGTAAACTTTATTCTTATTTATCCTTCATCCACTGAAATCACTGTTGGAAATTTTGTTGTATCAAGTAAGTTATGTTTCATTATTTTTGTGAATGGTTTTTAATGATGTTATAATGTTTGGAAATGGATACATGCAAGAGTGAGATAGGATTTCGGTGATAAAAATAGAGAATGTACAGAAGATAAACATGCAGAAAAAGAATGGAAAAGTGTAGAAAAGTTGAATTGAAATGGAGCTGCGTGAATAGTGATATGTTTTTTATGGTTGCTAGTAATCAGGGATTTTAATTTGTTCATCTTGAGTTTTTGAGTGTAACAAAAACAAGAACAAAAAAATGTGATGTAGAACCGTATAGCTATAGGTTTTATTTTGGGTTTTGGATTGTTATTGATTATGGAAAGAATTACGGTAGAGAGAGGAAGAAGAAGGTGATGGTTTGCGTGTATAATTTTGGCTTTTGAAGTCTGAATATGAACTAGAATAGCTTTGAGTCTTTTGGCTATAACTTTTTCATCCAACCTTCGAATGACATGAGAATTGAACCAAAGAATTCAAACACAATTTTCTTTGTCTCCATAAAAATTTAGAGCCATATTAATTAAATTGGAAGCTATTGATTGATGAGTTTAGGATGAAAATGTTGAGGTGTGCTGGAATATTATGAAATGGAATATTTTCATTGAACATGCTTCAGTGTTTTGCTTATATCTTGATATATAAATTTCTAAATGAGTTGCTTCTTAATTCAAATTAACCTAAAGACATATATATACAACTTTCTTGAAGAAGTAGAATTTTAATACTGTTTCTAAGAATTTCAAAATCTGGCTTGAAATTGAATCTTGGATTAGGCTATAACACTACCCGAGATAGAAATCATATTCTATTATTTTCGAATAAACTGTATTGATGTAGGCTGAATCAGATAAAAGTGTCTTCACAATAGTTGTATCTTATTCTCTTAGCTTTCAATGGGTATAAAGTTTGTAATTTTTGGATATTATAATTGAGTGATATGAGTTGTATAACTTGACACCATGATCATGCACTAGCTAAATTTCAAATTTACTTAGTCTATAGTATGTTGATCATAACTTACACAATAATGAACCAAATTGAATAATCTTGGAGTCATTAGAAACGTAAGCTATAAGGGAACAATTGTCTAGAAGAAAGTGTTGCCAAATTACTTCATTTTCCTAGCCATAATGATCATGTAAAGTTGACCCAAAAGTCCATTTTTAGAGAAATCTAGAATGATCAAATAAGTTATAAAATCTAGATTCAAATTTTTTTATGGAGGTGTTTAGGTACAAATTATACATATGTGAGTTTTGAAATATGAATGATTATGTGACGAAAATAATGGAAAGATACTCGAGATTGTCATGAACATGTATTGTACATATTCCATATACATAAATGTGCACAAATGAATACTTATACAATTGTGAAAAATTGTGATATGTGTAAATGTATATGGCATGATATAGAGGAGCATATGAAGCACCATCATCCAGACGTTGCTGGTACTTTGAGACAATAGCTTCTGGAGTGATTTGTGGGTAACCTAAACAGTTTCACTCAATTAATTGTTTGTGTTAAATTCTGTTTTGAATTATCTTATGAATGTGAGTTGACTGTGTTGATTTCGGACATTGAAGGTCTGATGATTTTGATGTATGGATGAGATATTGAAGTGCTCCTTGTATGTGAACGTGACGAAATAAATGTGCTCAACAATTTTGTTGAATGCTGGACTTAGGTCTGATGATAAATGTGATCTGAATGTGAATGTTCAATCATGGGTTTGATTGAGAATATGAGAATGTGAAGCATCCATTACATGAATGCATGAAAGATAAAGGTAGTTGTGATCGGAGTTGCCAATATAAAGAGCTTAGAGCTTAGACTATAATCAGAGCCTCAGGCTTAGTTGTGAATGTACCTAGTATCCATTAAGGGATACGAGACATTATTTGATACAACTCGGTATCCACTAAGAGATATGGGCTAGTAAAAAAGGCACTCGGTCACAACAACAATAATAAAAGAAAGTGGGTCTTAAAAACATTGCATATACATTTTAATATGTATGTTTGACTAATTAAATTGTATTGTTTCCTTGTGATGAATGAGAATGTGAAATGTGACACTTTATACATATCCAATGATGTGAATTATATATTACATGTATTGATGTGATGTATGAATTGAGTGAATCATCGATGATCGTTACCTCATTGAGTTCGCAAAACTCACCAAAATTGCACGTTGATTTTTTTAAGACAGAGAGAGGACATTAGCTACTGAGAGATGCTATAAGAAGTATATTCTTATACTTTTGGGAGAAGATATAGCTCAAAGGTCGGTCAGCTGAGACTGAAGAAGTAATTAGTAGTTTTGTTCAATTCCTATTTTAAGCAATATGTTATGTATAGGTTTTGACGTTGTATATATTCAGATGGTTTTATAAAGTTATAGTGTAAGTTGGTTTTTATAAAATGAAATCAGGAATGCAATTTGGTTTTTAAAATTTGGTGACTTTTTGTATACTAGTCGATGCCATTACTAAGTTGGATATGTTTCCATGTTATAAAGTGAAGGTGAGATAGTTAACATGCCATTATTATAGATTATATACTAGAATGTCCACAGGGTATTCCGGTATGTAATTTATGGTATTGGGGTGTTACATTTTGGTATTAGAGAATAGTTTGGCATCCATAGGGATATGTAGAAATAGTAGGTATGAAATGTTATGAAAATTTTAGACGGTGATGGAAGTTATTGTGTATTATGGGTTATCCAACGTAGACAATAAAATGGAACACTCAGCTGACCTAGGATCAGAAAGAGCCAGTAGAGAGTCTTCTGCACCTTGACTAGATGTGATGCCTTTAAGAATTTTCGAGAGAAGAGAAATGAGGTATAAAAAACCACAAAAGTAAGGGGCTGTGGGCTTCTATGGAAGTACAAACCGTATAAAGGCCGAGGGATGGTTAGAGAGAACTGAAAGAGTATTTGATCAGATGGAGTGTGAGGCAGATGAGAGATTTGATTATGTAGTATCACTACTACAAGGTCCAATATATCAATGGTGGAAGACTGTTCCAGGAAGTGCCACCAAGCTTGCAATCTAAACTAGAGAGACTTCCTGAGGGATTTTTAGGGAGAATTAGATGCCCAAGATCTACTTGGATAGAAAGAGGAAGGAGTTCCTAGATTTGAAATAAGGTAGAATGTCTATAGCAGAGTATGAAATCAGGTTCAATGAATTGTTGGGATATGCTATAGCTTTGATTCCTACAGAAGAAGAAAAGTGTAAGAGATTTGAAGATGGGTTAAATATGGAGATCAAGGTTAGCAATCACTAACCTAAGTAGTTTTATTGAGTTGAGGGCTGTCTCGATCAAAATTGACCAGTTGCTGAGAGAGGGACAAGTAGAGTCAGGATAAGGGTCTAGAATGAAAAGACCCAGCGAAATTCAGAGTGGTTTAAGCATAAGATTTAACAAGCAATAGAACTTAGCTTTCACACCACCGACTAGATCAAGATAGTTAGGATTAAGACAGAGAGGTGGCTTTTTATAGTCTGGCAGTGGAAGAGGTACAATACAGAGTTAGTTTCCCCCTTGTGAGCACTATGGGAGAAAGCACGGTGATGAGTACTTGACTTTATCATGAGCATGTTTTCGATGTAGCTCTCTAGAGCACAGAATTAAAGATTATCTTGTCATTACTGGAGCCTAGTTTAGTATGAGAGGGGGATCTGTAAGTGAAACTACTGTCCAATAGAGCCAAACTAGTGAGATTGGACAGAGAGGCAGAGGCAAAGGTATAGTGAGTTCTGGAAGTCCTTCTATTAGGACTGAAGTTCGGAGCAACAGACCTCAGTCTCAGACCTGAGTATACGCTATGACAATATAGGAGGCTCAGGACTCTCCAGATGTCGTTGCAGGTGCATTGGTTATCTTTGATTATGAAGCATTTGCATTGCTAGGTCCTAGATCTACACATTCATTTATTACACCGCATATAGCATGTAAGTTGCATTGCGATAGAGAGCAATTGAAACGTAGATTAGAGGTGAGTATACCGATAGATAGTACCACCGTGATTGGGGAAATCTACAAGAGGTGTTTGATTAGAGTTAATCAGGTAGAATTAAAAGTAGACTTGATTATATTACAGTTAAGGGAGATAGATGTCATTTTAGGCATGGATTGGCTTGCTGCTCATAGGGCTATCATAAACTGTTACACTAAGGAGGTGGTATTGGAATCTCTTAATCAGTCGAGAGTAGTTTTCAAAGGTATTAATCAAGTAGTGCCAGCCAGGTTGACCTCATTCACGAGTGCCTTGAGGTTGATGCAAGGTGGATGTGAGGCTTATCTAGCCCACGTTATTAATACATGAGCTGAGCAGAATGTACAGGACATTCCTGTGGTTAGGGAATTCCTAGATGTGTTACCCGCATAGTTAGCTGGTTTACCTTCAGATCAGGAAACAGAGTTTATAATTGACTTAGTTCCGTACAACTCCTATTTCTATTCCCCCATATAGAATAGCACCTGTGGAACTGAAGGAGTTGAAGGCTTAGTTATAGGAATTGCTTGAAAACGAATTCATTAGACCCAATGTTTCACCCTAGGGAGCTCTAGTTCTATTTGTGAAGAAGAAAGATGGCACTTTGAGAGTGTATTGACTATAGGCAACTGAATCGAGTTACAGTGAAGAACAAGTACCTGTTGCCTAGAATTGATGATTTATTTGATTAGTTACAGGAAATTCAGGTGTTCACTAAATTAGATTTGAGGTCTGGGTATTGCTAGTTAAAGATAGCAGAGGCTTATGTACCAAAGAGTGCTTTTAAGAGCAGGTATGGGCATTTCGGGTTTTTAGTAATGCCATTCGGGTTAACTAATGCCTTAGCTGCATTTATGGCCTTGATAAATAAAGTGTTTCAGCCCTACCTGGATAGATTTGTAATTATCTTCATTGATGACATACTTGTGTATTCAAAGAACAGAGAAGAACATGATGAGCATCTGAGAGTGATTTTATAGATTATGAGGGAGAAACAACTGTATGCCAAATTCAGTAAGAGTGAATTTTGGCTAGATTAAGTAGTCTTTTTGGGTTATATAGTATCTGAACAAGGCATATAAGTGGATCCAATAAAGTTAGAAGCAGTGATGAATTGGGAAGCTAAAAGGAATGTATCGAAATTTTAAAGCTTCTTAAGATTAACTAGATATTACTGGAGGTTTGTAAAGGGGTTCTTGTTGATTTCAGCCCCTCTGAAAAAACTGCTGAGGAAGAATGTAACATTCAGATGGAATGATGACTGTCAGAAGAGTTTTAAGGAGTTGAAATATCGATTGACTATTGCTCCGGTGTTAGCTATACCATCGAGAAATGGTGGATATGTAGTATACAGTGAAGCTTTGCATTAAGGATTGGGATGTGTATTGATGCAGAATGGCAAGGTGATAGCCAATGTATCGAGATAACTAAGGTCTCACGAGATTAGTTATCCAATATATGATTTAGAGTTAGTTGCAGTTGTTTTTGCTCCAAAGATATAAAGATATTGTCTATATAGAGAGGCATTCCAGATATACACTGATCACAAGAGTTTGAGGTATCTATTAAGTTAGAAAGAGATGAATATGAGACAGAGGAGGTGGATAGAGTTATTAAAAGATTAGGACTATACAATTGAATATCATATGGGAAAAGCCAATATAGTGGTTGATGTTTTGAGTAGAAAGTCGAATACCGGTGTAGCTTAGATTCAGTTATCTAGGTTATCAAACTTGATTCAATTAAGAGTTTTGAATGAGGAGTTAAATCTTGAGTATAATGAGGCATTAATAGCTACATTGAAACTGACCTTGACATGGTGAAACTGATGGAGAAAGTTTATATTAATCAAGAGTCTGAATTTGAATTGAGAGATGAAACATTGTTGCTAAAGGAGAGACTGTGTGTGCCTAATGTGGATGAATTGAGAAAGGAAATTTTAGAGTAATCTCATATGGCCACTTATGCTTTGCATCCTGCACGACCAAGATGTACAATACACTGAAGCAACGTTTTTAGTAGCTAGGAATGAAGAAGCAAGTAGCGGAACATTTTTCTAAATATATAACATGCCAGCAGGTTAAAGCTGAGCATCGGCCTCCAGTTGTGAACCTACTTTCATTACCTATTTCGGAGTGAAAATAGGAATGAATCACTATGGATTTTATTATGGATTTGCATAAGACTCCGAGGCAAAATGATGCTATATAGGTTTTAGTGGACTGATTAACTAAATCGGCCAATTTCTTACTAGTGAGGGAGAATAACTTATTAGACCAGTTTACTCGGAAGTATGTGAATGAAGTGGTCAGATTGTATGGGGTTGAAATGGTCATTATATCGAACATAGATCTTAGATTTACTTTGAGATTTTGGAAGAGTCTGCAGTCAGCTATGGATACAAAGTTGAACTTCAGTACTGCATTTCATCCTCAAAAAGATGGACAGAGTGAGAGAACTATCAAGATTGTAGAGGACATGCTTAGAGCATGTGTGTTGAAGTTTTAGGGAGCTTGGGATCAATAGATAGCACTTTGAATTCGTATATAATAATCACTATTACAGTAGTATCGGAGTGGCACCCTATAAGGCACTGTATGGAAAAAATGTCGATCGCCTCTATACTAGGATGAAGAAGGTTTGAGAATGATTGAAGTTCCAAAACTGATATAAGATAGTGTGGATAAGGTGAAACTGATCAGAAGCTGAATTAAAGAGGCTCAGGATAGACAGAAAAGCTATATTGATTAGTTCAGAAGGGATATAGAATAGAATGTGGGAGACAGAGTGTTTCTGAGAGTGTCACCTTGGCGAGGAGTGCTGAGGTTTAGTAAAAAGGACAAGTTGAGTCTTAGGTACATTGGTCCTTATGAAATCCTTGAGAGGATAGGACCTTTTGCGTACAAGTTAGCTTTGCCTAATGAGATGTCTCAGTTGCATAATGTGTTTCTTGTGAGCATGTTAAGAAGATACAGATCTGATTCAACACATGTATTACCAGCTCAAGAAATTAAAGTTGCTAATAATTTAAGCTATGTTGAGGAGCCGATCAAGATAGTGGGTTATAAGACAAAGCAGCTGAGAAATTGAGTAATTCCATTGGTTAAAGTCCTGTGGAGAAATCATTCGAGTGAGGAAGCAACTTGGGAAACAGAGGAGCATATGAAACAACAATATCCCTACATGTTTTATGAATTAGGTAAGAATTTCGAGGACAAATTTTTTTTTGGAGAGGAGAATTGTAGCATCCCGTGTTCGGGGTTAGACCCTAAAATAGAGAATTGGGTGCACTGTGAGAAATTAGAAGTACATTGCATGCTCATGCATCATTGTATATTCACACACATGTGAATATTTATTGTTGATACATTTACACAATTGTACATGCATTCATTGACATTTTTCAGGTATAATTGAGTTATAAATATGATTAAAATGCGAATTGTGATTTTTATATATTGAAAATTGATTTGGAGACTATTATTATTATTTCAAAATTTTTGGTGAATTTCAGAGAATTTTCAAAAATTTGGAGTATTTTTGGATTAGGAAAAATTTTGATATAAAATAAGTGATGAATGGAAGAGTGACATGTGGCAACATTGTATTTTGACATATAGCCCACATGCAATAGTAAAATATGGAGAGGTATTATGCTTACATATGGTATAGTTTATGGTACAAGGAAATTACTGTAGCTTTCATGTATATTTTTTGCCGAATTGTTGTTCTTCACCAAGATCACCAAACTTTTTCCTAGTTCCTTCAACAAAAAAACAGTTTGACTATTTATGGTTGTGTATTTGGCTTCATCAAAGTAGACTTTTTTCTTGTTTATGCTTCATCCACCGAAATCACTGTTGGAAATTTTGTTGTATTAAGTAAGTTATGTTTCATTGTATTTGTGAATGGTTTTTGATGATGTTAGAATGTTTGGAAATGGATACATCCAAGAGTGAGATAGGATTTCGGTGATAAAAATAGAGAATGTATAGAAGATAAAAATGTAGAAAAAGAATGGAAAAGTGCAGAAAAGCTGAACTGAAATGGAGTTACATGAATAGTGATATGTTTTGATGGTTGCAAGTAATCAGGGATTTTAATTTGTTTGTCTTGAGTTTTTTAGTGTAAGAGAAATAAGAGCAGAAAATGTGATGTAGAACCGTATGGTTATAGGTTGTACTTTGAGTTTTGGATTGTTATTGATTATGAAAAGAATTGCAGTAGAGAGAGGAAGAAGAAGTTGATGGTTTGCGTGAATAATTTTGGTTTTTGAAGTCTGAATATGAACAAAAACAGCGTTGAGTCTTTTGACTATAACTTTTCATCCAACCTCCGAATGACAGGAGAATTGAACCAACGAATTCATAACACATTGTTCTTTTTCTCCATAAAAATTTAGAGCCATCTTAATTAAATTGGAAAAGACTAATTGATGGATTTAAGATGAAAATGTTGAGGTGTACTGGAGTATTATAAACTAGAATATTTTCATTGAACAAGCTTTAGTGTTCTGCTTATATCTTGATCTATAGATTTCCAAATGAGTTGCTTCTTGACTCAAATTAAAATACAGACATATGTCTACAACTTTTTTTGAAGATGTTGATTTTTAATTTTATCTCTAAGAATTTCAAAATATGGCTTGAAATTGAATCTTGGCTTAGGCTAATACCCGAGATAGAAATCATGTCCTATTATTATCAAATAAAATGTATTGATGTAGGCTGAATTAGACAAAAATGTCTTCACAACAGTTGTACTTATTCTCTTAGCTTTCAATTGGTATAAAGTTTGTAATTTTTGGATATTGTAATTGAGCGATATGAGTTGTACAACTTGATAGCATGATCATGTACTAGCTAAATTTCAAATGTAGTTATTCTACAATAGTTTGAGCATAACTCACACAATAATAAACTAAATTGAATGATCTTGGAGTCATTAGAAACATAAGGCACAGGGGAACAATTGTCTAGAAGAAAGTGTTGCCAAATTACTTCATTTTCCTGGTCATAATGATCATGTAAAGTTGACCCTAATGTTTATTTTTAGAGAAATTTAGAATGATCAAATGAGTTATGAAATCTAGATTCAAACTGTTTTATGGAGGTGTAAAACCGAAGTACAATTTATACTTATGTGAGTTTTGAAATATGAATGATTATGTGACGAGAATAATGCAAAAATACCTAGGATTGTCATGAACATGTATTGTACATATTCCATATACATAAATGTGCATAAATGAATACTTATACAATTGTGCAAAATTATGATATGTGTAAATGTACATTGCATGATATAGAGGAGCATATAGAGCGTCGTCATCTAGATGTTGCTGGCACTTTGAGACAATAGCTTATGGAGTGATCTGTGAGTATCCTAGATGGTTTCACTCAATTAATTGTTTGTGTTAAATTCTGTTTTGAATTATCTTATGAATGGGAGTTAACTGTGTTGATTCCGAACATTGAAGGTCCAATGATTTTGATGTATGGATGAGATATTGAAGTGCTCCTTGTATGTGAATGTGATGAAATAAATGTGTTAAAAAATTTTGTTGAATGCCAGACTTAGGTCTGATGATAAATGTGATCTGAATGTGAATGTTCAATCATGAGATTGACTGAGAATATGATAATGTGAAACATCCATTAGATGATGCATGAAAGATAGGGTAGTTATGACCGGAGTCATTAGTATAAAAAGCTTAAAGTTCGGACTACGATCAGAGCCTCGGGCTCAGTTGTGAATCTACCTAGTATCCACTAAGGGATATGGGAAATTATTTGATACAGCTCGGTATCCACTAAGGGATATAGGCTAGTAAAAAAGGCACTCGATGACAGTGACAATAATAAATGAAAGTAAGTCTCACGAACATTTCATATACATTTTAATACGTACCTTTGTCTGATTAAATTGTATTGTTGCCTTGTGCTGAATGAGAATGTGAAATGTGATACTTTATGCATATGCAAAGATGTGAATTATATTTTACGTGTATTGATGTGATGTATGAATTGAGTGAACCATCAATGATGGTTACCTTATTAAGTTCGCAAAACTCAACAAAATTGCACATTGATTTTTTCAGGACCGAAAGAGGACATCAGTTACTGAGAGATGCTATAAGAAGTATATTCTTGTACTTTTGGCAGAAGATATGGCTCAAAGGTTAGTCAGTTGAGATCAAAGGATTAATTAGTAGTTTTGTTCAATTCCTCTTTCAAGCAGTATGTTATGTATAGGGTTTTCACATTGTATATATTCAGATGGTTTTATAAGGCTATAATGTAAGTTGGTTTTTATGAAATGAAATGAGGAATGCAGTTTGGTTTTTAAAATTTGGTGACTTTTTGTATGCTAGTTGATGCCATGACTAAGTTAGATATGTTGCCATGTTATAAAGTGAAGGTGAGATAGTTAACACACCATTATTATAGATTATATACTAGAATATCCACAGGGTGTTTCGGTATGTAATTTATGGTATTGGGGTGTTACAAAATATGATCAATTATTCATCTGTCAATAGTAATTATTAACCAAATAGAATCACAAAATAGAGAGAAGCATCCATATCAACCTGACGTGAATCTAAAGAACATTAATGTAGTAACTTTAAGGAGTGGAGCGGTGCTTGAGAATCTTTGGAGGACTACTCAAAGTATTATTAGTGAAGAAGAAATTGAGAAGGAGCCCAAAGGATAAAATGATATTTCATTTAGCTTGAAGTTAAATACAGAGTTCCTAATTATTGTTAAAACTAACTCTTCACCTTTACTTAGCAGGTTGGAGATATTGAACAAGGAGGAAAAGAGTGAAGAGATATTGGAGACTTTTCAAGAATGTTGGGACTTAGTAGAGGTTAAGAGTTTAAACATAAGGAAGTTACTGAATGTGAGTGGTCATCAACTTAGGCCTTATCCTGATGAACCTCAAGTGGAAAAGGCAAAAGTAGAGACATATGAAGACCATAATTTTGTCAAGTGAGGAGGAAAACATTTAGAGTCAAACCAGCGATGGTAAACAAAGGCATTACTTGGGAGGCAACCCAAGGGAAGTTTGTTCTTTTTCCTTTACATTTTCACATTTGTTGTTTTATTGAATGCTCCATTTCTTACATTTAAGGTTAAATTTGGCATAATGTATGTTTTAAGTGTAAGGGTGGAGATTATCATATGTGCTTTTAAGTTGTTTGTTTCTTATATACATATTTTTTTAAGTTTTTAATTTCTTACATATTTTTAAGTATTAAAAAATGGGGATTATCATGTGTGTTTTTAAGTTGTTTTTTTAATTATATGCATATTTGTTTTTAAGTTTGATTGTTTCTTACATGTTTTTAAGTATTAAAAAATAGAAAGAGAATCAAATCAAAACAAACAAACAATTTCTATTTTTCTATTTCTTCTAGGACTATATAGTCATAATTAGAGACTGAATTAATTATAAAATTTCATGGAAAATTGAGCACATACTTTCACTCTTATGATTGCTCAATATACGTTATCTTTAGAAGAGTGGTTACTAATGGTAGACACAAGCTAATGAGATTCTAAATCTTTATAGACTAACACATCCATATCAGTCTTATTGTCTTTTGTTATATGTGGCCTTCATAACATGTACAACCTGATTTTAAGTTAATTTTTTGTTCAAGACCACTTTTTTATCACATGCGTTAATATGGAAATGATATAGGCATTATTTATTTTATAAGCCACATTAGCCAAATAGCCTACCTATTGATATATTTTTCCTTTACCTAAGCCTTAAAGCTAGTAGAGAATTTATTGATTATTGATAATTGTGGATGCACAAGAGTATAAGTATGGGGGTGTGTATGTGTGTGGATTAGTTATAATTGTTAAAATATCATTTTACCTCTTATCAATAAATTTCAATGTTGATTTCTTTCGATTTTTATATAAAAAAGAAAAATATAGCACCTCACTTCCATCTGACACGTGCCCATATGTCTATCAAACATTCGAGCACATACTCGAGGGGAGCAGTATGCTAGAGCAATCACATCACTTATTATGGCATCATAATTTAAAACAGAAATACTCAATTCCTCATTTTCGTTTAATAAAACATAATGTACATTCTAGCATTACACACATAATTTATATATATATATATATAGTATCAAAAGCTTATCAGAGTCTGTAGCTCTGTTTACAAAAAAATGCTACATAAATGAGTAATTATACAAAAGTCTATCTAACTTTTCAGTCTCAGTTGACCGACCTTTGAACCATTTTTTCTATCCAAAACACAAGAACTACCTTCTCTTAGAGCGTTTTAGCAACTAAGCCTCTTCTCTCGTACCTGAAAAGCCACATTGCAATATTGATGAGTTTTATGAACACAATGAGCTAACCATCCTTGATGATACCAGACACAGAATAGTTCACAAATTCACATTCAATTTGTAAATAAATATTAGCACATGTTGCACATCACTTCACCAATCATCATGTAGCATCAAATATCAAAATTTTCACTTTTTTCACATTTTGTAATTAGAATAGTTCAACAATTCATTTCGATCATTTAAAACATACATAACAAATGTATATGCAATGCTCATGAGACTCTTTTTCAATTATTACATTATTGTGACCAAGTGCCTTTTTTACTATCCTGTGTCCATTGTGGATACCGAACTCATTAATAACTGTCCCGTATCTGTTAGGGATACTAGGCTTATTATATATAGTGAGCCAGAGGCTCTTACCATATTATGAGCTTTAAGCTCTTTTTTGCTGGCGATTTCAGTCACAACTGCCTTTATCTGTCATGCATTCAAGTATTGAGATGCATCAATTCTCATATATCAATCGGTCACTTATATTCACTTTACATATTCACTTTCACATATCATCGAACCTAAGTCCGATATTTAACAAATATGTTGAGTACACTTATTTCTGTCAAATTCATAAATAATGAGCACTTCCAATATGATTCTCATGTATCAAACGCCTCAGGCAATCAATATCTAGAATCAATACCTACACATCAATAATTATTTAATACATAAATTAAAAAAAAAATCAATGTGAGACCATCTAGGTTACTCACAATATGCTCCAGATAGCTATTGTTTCGATGTCCCAGTAATGTCTGGATGCTGTCGCTCTATTTATGCTTCTATATCATGCAACACATACACATTACTAATTTGCACAATCACATTAATATTCAATCATACACATATATATATGTGTAATATATACTCAATTGGACTATTCCGAGTATATTTCCTTAATTCACATCTTATGATCATTCATACATCATCTTTTAATCATTATTTAATACCTAATACACTTTACTCACTTTAATCACTAAATCCATCATCAACTAGGTTCATTCTAGGCCTCATTTAAGCCTAAATACATCATAAGGAAGTATCTTAACATTAGTTGGATCAAACATCACTCAAAAGATAACATTTCTTTCTTTGTACCTGCCTACGATTATGGTGGTCCTTCCCACGATTGTGACAAAAGCTCATAGGACTGGCCACAATCATGGGGATTCTACCATGATCATGATAGAACCATATTTTTATTGTTAGGGTTATGTAAATATAGTAGTGCCTTAGAAAGCAAGTGTATTTACATATATCTTACTTTTCTTCCAGTTACAATATTGTAATGAAAATTTTTATTATTAGTAAAACAAAAGAGTTTGCTTTTAATTATACGAGCATATTATAGATAGTCAAAAGGTACCAAGGTTTTTTTGTAAGTAATATACATATACATCGAGATGAGTGGGAAACAGGTATATTATTAAAATCTAAATTAATTGATTCATAGTCGAATAATTAAGTTGGTCGTTTGATTATGGTTTAGACTTTAGTGTTGTGATTTACCTCCGTGTAAGTAAAGGAGTTTACTTCAATCAAATGATGAGTTTCAAATCATGATAGTAGTTGACTATCGGTAATAGCACTATTAAATGAATCTAGAATCGCATATGTTTTTAAAGAATAAAGTAGGTTATTACTTTAATCTTAAAACATACACCTTAGCATTCGTTTATTATGCACCACAATCTTGATGAGTAGTGAACTCATGTGTGTTTCATTGTAATTCTTGATATGATCGGAATGGATTTTTACAAGGTATCAATCCAGTTTCTACATGTTGTAATTATTAATTGAAACATACATCACAGAACATTCACTCAAACAAAGAGTTTAAAGTGATATCATCACTTCTAGATGTTTTACAGAGTTGGTGATTAAACTGGCACCAGTAGTTTGATAAACTAACTACCTATCAAGTCTTAACACCAAGATTAGATCTTGCGTGTTAATAACCATGTAGAGTGAAACGAGAGATCTAAAAGGAAAAACTAACATAAGGGCAAACGGTAATTTTACCTTTTATTGTGAGGATGGCTATAATATGATTCATAATAGAGTTTATGATTGGACATCGAATTAATAATTTTGAAACACAGTTTCTCATAATTTTAAGTAATTCAAAAGTTCAACCAATTGTCTTGAGTGGAAGGACATTTGGTTAACAAGTCTGACTTAATTCCAATGAGATTAAATTAATTCTTGGCTTATTGGAATTTGAATTATTTAAGTCCAATTAGATTCCCCACTTGGCTTTTAGGATGGTTATCAAGGAAAGCAAGAAAAATAAATAGAGGTTATCGAAAAGAAAACGAGACAGTTTGGAGGGAAATGGACGAATTGGATTCGAGCCAATAAGATCAGAACAATTTAATTAAGAGTTAATTAAATTGGATCTTAAGCCTATAATTAAATGATGGGCGTACATTAATTAATTATTAATTATAAGCCCAAAGGAACATTTAATATTGGGCTGATTTTTAATTTAATTAATTAGATTAATTGAATTAAAATTTTAAAAAAAGTAACAAAAGCAAATTCTACAAAGATGTAAATTTTGGTTATGCTTCTTCAATTTTTAAATGGTTTACTAGTTTTTTTAAAACATTAGCGTGCAGCCCTTGTTTTTAGCATTCTTTTGATTAAAGAATGTAGTAACGCTTCTTTATCATTAAAACGAGTTTAATTGTGGGTTTTAAAAGAAAGAAAATGTACACCTCTCTTTTGGAATTCTAAAAAGAATGTCCAAGTGTTGTGTTAAAATGGATGCATGACTTTTAGCATTTGTTGCAAGATAAAACGTGTATGCTTTTAATCACTCACTCTCTCCTTTCATTTTCAGTGACAGCTACATCAATGACTTTGGTCATTAAATGAACATGTTATTTTTATAGATAATATTCAAGGATTGTAGTGGTAGGGTCGGCATTTGAAGAGAGAGAAACGTACATTACCTTTTGGCATCCTTTTGATTAAAGAATGAAATGTTGTTTTTAATCTCTTGTCTCTCTCCCATTAACGTCCAAGTGTTGGACTTGTAAAAACAAAAACATATTTTGTTTTCTATTTTGATGCAATTAACGTGTATGGAATTTTGTCTCTCTCTAAGCTCTCCACACCATCGGCAATAGCAAAGAAAATGAGAAGGTCTCATTGTTCTTCTTTGATCTAGCCGTATATAACAAAGAAAAGATCTCCAATTATTTTTCTTCTTTTTTCCTACAAAAGGATTTTGATAACTAAATTGTCTAAGGAGAAAAAGTGGTAGATCGGATTGGTTGAGGACATAGCAGCGAGAGGTGAAAGCTGTAGTAAGGAGTCGGTAAAAATTCCGATCTTGTTCTTATTTTATTTATTTTGCCTTATACCATATCATGTATGAATTAAAGCATGATGATTTGGTGTTTACGCTTCCGCTATATTGTGATTTCAGAAAAAGTTTTTGAAATATTGTTTAGCCAATCCAAACATGTTTTTGTTTTCGATCCAATAATTGGTATCAGAGCCGGTTTTGTTATGCATGATTTGGTTCCTATATATGAAATAGGTTGGAAATTAAATTAAATTATGTATGCTCCAAATTTTTTTTGTGATAAAAATATATGCTATGTATGCTTTGGTTTGCTCTTTTGGTTGTCCATAGAAAATCGATTTACCATGTAAGCTTTCTTCGTTTGGTTTGTAACAAGAAGGGTGGCCTATTATCGCCATATTTCCTCCTTGTCTTAATTTTCCTGTTTTCATTTTTTTGTGTTGTAAAAACTCTGTAATTACGAAGACAAAGCAATCATGGATCAAAGAAAAGTAGGTAAATGTTTTTGATTTTTATTTTGTGTTAGTGGCAGTTTTTATTTAATTAAATTATGTTAAATTTTGATTGTTTCAAATGCTGGAATTTTTGTTTTACTATTTACATATCATATTTTGAAATTAAAAAATGCCATTAACTTGTTTTTACAGAACGGGCTGGGTCGTGCGAGTGAAGAGTTTAAAGCGAAAGATCCAAGTCCAAGAATTTTGGGCCTAAAGGCCTTGTAATTTTCTTTTATTTTTATAGGATAGAAAACCAAAAGTAGCTATTTAATTCATGAGATGAATGGATTAATGGATGCAAATAATATGCGATATCATGTGAATATATACCATTTAGAAAAATTTCCAACCTTAGGTTTTACCATACGTTCATTATGTATGAGATATATAATGAAACAATATAGGATGGTTAATAAATTGCATCTAGAAAAGATGAGATTAATTAAAAATTAAAGATCGCAAAAGATTCAGTGCGAGAGGATGCTTATGTGAAAGTCCACAGTCTCCATGTGATGGCCTTTTTGCATGTGGTGAAGTGTTACTCCTTACTAGAGGACATGAATCCTAGATCTTGCATGGTTTGGGTCTCTTAAAGGGTAAGTCTACTCCTTAGTAGCAAATGTGACCTCCCACTGAGGCATGGTTTGCAAGTACCTTTAGTGGATGAATAAAATGATTGCACACTCAATATGGTTTATCAATAACCTGCCCACCGTAGCTCTATTGATAAAAGCATGGACCAAATTATGGCACTTCTCAAAGAGTTAGGTATGAAGATGCTTGGTAGCTTTTTGAGTGTGAGGGTCCCGGTTTTTTTTAATGGATAAGATGGCCCACTGTCACTTAGTCTGTTATAGATAAGAAAAATAACGTCGTATAAAGTTTTGTTAAATCTATCATCATGCATACATGCATCATGATTTTATACAAAGTTCCAATAATTTTGACTAGTATGATCATTCTTTAATAATTTATATTTTCAGTTATAATCACCACAATATGAATCCACTCAAAATGCTCTTGGCTAATACAAAATTAGAAATGGAGAGATATTTAATGAATAGAGACGTAAACTCGACATCGTTCTCCAATATGAACAAATTTTATAGGTATTAAAGGAGAATGAGCCTGTTCCTCTGGGTGACAAATCAAGTCTTGAGCAAGTCCAGCAACATGAGCAATGGCAGTATGCTGATAAGACTACTATGTGCAATATTCTAGCTTTTCTCATCTCAATGTTGCATAAGCAACTTACAGGCACGAAAAATGCCAGTGCAATGGTCCATCACCTACATGAGATGTTTAGTATGAGGACTAGATCTGCAAGGATGAAAGCTGTCCAAACCTTTCACAATCTCAGACAAATGCTTGGTGAATCGGTGCGGGATTATATGCTTAAGGTAATCTCTGCAGTTACTAAGGCCGAATTGCTTGGGGAAAAAATGGATGCAGAAATACAGATGATCATGATTATTAATAGCTTAAACTCTTTTTTTCAGCAGTTCACCGAGGAATACACCTTGAGTGAGTTGATGAATATCCTCTAGAATACGGAGGAGATATTAAATATCAGGGAAAATGTGATAGAGGCTCATGTGGCATCTTCGTTTCAGCCCAAGGGTAAGGGCAAGCAAAAGAAAAAGGGAGCAAAGAAAGAGAAGGACCAAATAGGGGTCAAGGCCCAACCCATGATAAAGAAGGCCAAAGAGGACACAAAGGGAAAATGTTTCCACAGTGGTGAGAAGGGCCATTAGAACCCACCTGTGAGTCTTGTATCGAAGGTAAGATGACCAAGGCCTCATTTCCTTCCAAAGGAAACAGATCTAATTCCATGTTAGACCTAGTGCACACTGATGTGTATTGGCCCATGAACGTACAAGCTAGAGGAGGTTATGAATACTTCATAACCTCTATAGATGATTACTCTAGACATGGCTATTTGTATTTGATGCACAAAAAGAGTGAATCCTTTGAAAGGTTCAAAGAATTCAAAGCTGAAGCTGAGAAGCAGCTTGGTAAGCCACTAAAATAACTTCGATCAAATCGAGGTGGTGAGTACTTATCTGGAGAGTTCCAACGATTCCTAATTGACATTGCAATTGTTTCTAACTAGTCAGCTTCTAGAACACCACAACAAAATGGTGTAGCTAAGAGGAGGAATGGGACTCTATTGTAAATGACAAGATCAATAATGTCCTATGCTAGCCTTCTAGAATCATTATATGGATATGCCATACAAACGACAACTTATCTTTTTAACTTTGCTTCATACAAATCGGTGCCTAAAATACCTAGGGAGTTGTGGACTAGTCTGATGCCTTCATTACGGCACTTGAGGACTTAGGGCTACCCGGCCCATGTTCTAAGGCCTGAATCCACAAAAATGGAACTAAGTTCAGATGTATGTTTGTTTATAGGATACCCTAAGGGTACACGAGGGTACTATTTTTACAGTCCTCAGGACATGAAGGTATTTGTGTTGATAAATGTGAGCTTTTTGGATGAAGAATTTGTGAGAGATCATAAAGGAAGAAATGAAGTAATACTAAAAGAGTTAGTTATTTCATTTGGACCAAGAGTTGATTCAGATATAGTGGAATAAGATATCGAAATGGATTCAATAGTTAAATTGGAAGAGCAGCCTAAACGTCAAGTAGTGCCTAGAAGTAGTGGGAGGGTTGTGAGATAACCAGATAGGTATCTAGGTCTAGGAGAAGGTATAATTGCCATCTAAGACTAAGAAGTAATGGATCCCATTACATATACACAGGCTATGAATGATGTTGATGTAGAAAAGTAGCTCAAGGTGATGGAATTGGAAATATATTCCATGTACGCCAATGAACTCTGGATCCTTGTAGATCTACCACGAGGTGTAAAAGCCATAGGGAGTAAATGGATCTTCAAAAGGAAGAGAGGATCTGATGGAAAGGTAGAGACCTTTAAAGCTAGATTGATAGCTGAGGGTTATACTCAAAAGAAGGATGACTATGAGGAGACTTTTTCTTCGGTTATCATGCTTAAGTCCATCAGAATGCTTTTAAGCATAGCAGCCTATTTTAATTATAAAATATGGAAAATGGACATCAATACTACATTTCTTAATAGGGATTTTGAGGAGACCATTTATATATCCCAACCGAAGGATTTGTTGAGCCAAGTAATGAATAAGGTGTGCAAGTTGCAAAGGTATATTTATGGACTTAAGCAAGCATTTAAGTCTTGGAACATTAGGTTTGATAAGGCTATCAAAACCTATAGGTTTATACAAAACCTAGATGAGCCTTGTGTCTATAAAAGGATATAAGAAGGTAAGGTTACTTTCCTAATTATGTATGTCGATGACATTCTGCTCATTAGGAATGATGTAGGAATGTTATCTATAGTCAAGGTACGGTTAAATGAACGGTTCTCAATGAAGGATTTAGGAGAGGCTAACTATGTTTTAAGGATCAAGCTTATAAGGGATCGTAAGAACAAGCAGATAGCCTTGTTTTAACTGACCTACATTGAGAACATGCTCAATAAGTTTGCCATGCAGGATTCCAAGAGGGGTTTCACACCTACTAGACATAGAATTAAACTTTCAAAGGAAAAAGCACCTAAGACACAAGAGGAGGTCGAACGCATGCACAACGCTCTATATACTTTGGCAGTGGGAAGTTTAATGTATTTCATGTTCTATACTAGATCGGATATCTGTTACATAGTGGTACTAGTAAGCAGATTCCAGTCTAATCCAGGAATAAAGCATTGGACTGCGGTCAAGTGCATACTGAAGTAACTTTGTAAGATGAAGAACTTAATGCTTGTTTACTCTGGAAGTGACCTTATTCCGAAAGGACATACAGATTTTGATTTCCAATCAGATGTTGATTTAAGGAAATCAATTTTTGGTTCTATATTTACTTTGGGAGGTGGAGCCATAATCTGGAGGAGTGTCAAGTAATCTTATGTTGCTAATTCGACTATGGAGGTTGAGTATGTTGCCACTTATTAAGCAGCAAAGGAAGTAGTATGGCTTTATAAGTTACTAAAAGATTTAGAGGTAGTTCCTGAAGGGAAAAAGGCCATTACACTTTATTGCGATATTAATGGGCCAGTAGCTAATTCTAAAGAACCTCAGAACTAGCTGCCAAACACATTGAGAGAAAGTATCATCTCATAAGGGAGATAATACAACATGGTGAGGTGGATGTGGTAAAGATTTCCGCAGATCATAACCTTGCTGATCCATTCACGAAGACACTGTCACATAAGAGCTTCGAGGGTCACCTAAAAACTATGGGAATGAGGGAAATGTTAAACTTGTTCTAGGGCAAGTGGGAGATTGTTAGGTTTATGTAAATATAGTACCCTAGAAAGCAAGTATATTTACGTATATCTTAATTTTCTTCCAGTTACAATATTGTAATTAAAATTTTTATTATTAATAAAACAAAAGAGTTTGGTTTTATTTGTATGAGCATATTATAACTAGTTATAAGGTACCAAGGTTCTTTTGTAAGTAATATATATGTACATAGAGATGTATAGGAAACACATATACTATTAAAATCTAAATTAATCGATTTACAGTCGAATAATCAAGTTGGTCGCTTGATTATGGTTTAGACTGTAGTGTTGCGATTTACCTCCATGTAAGTAAAGAAGTTTACTTCAAGGAAATGAAGAGTTTCAAGTCATGATAGTAGTTGACTATTGGTAATGACACTATTAAATGAATCTGGAATCACATATGTTTTTGAAGAATAAAGTAGGTCGTTACTTTAATTTTAAAACATACACCTTAGCATTCATTTATTACGAACCACAATCTTGATGAGTGGTGAACTTGTGTATTTCATTATAATTCTTGATATGATCAGAATGGATTTTTACAGGGTATCAATATAGTTTCCGCATGTTGGAATTATTAATTGAAATATGCATAAGGGAACATTCACTTAAATAAAGAGTTTATAATAATATCATCACTTCTAGATGTTTTACAAAGATTGGTGATTAAATTGGAGCTAGTAGTTTGATGGACTAGCTACCCATCAAGTCTTAACACCAAGATTAGATCTTGTGTGTTAATCACTATGTAGAGTGAAACGGGAGATCTAGAAGGTAAAACCAATATAAGGGCAAAATGGTAATTTTACCCTTTATTGTTCGAATGGCTATAATATGGTTCATGATAGAGTTTACGATTGGACATCATTTTCTCATAATTTTAAGTAATTCAAGAGTTCAGTCAAGTATCTTTAGTGGAATGACATTTGGCTAATGAGTCAGAATTAATTCTAATGAGAATTAAATTAATTCTGGGCTTATTGGAGCTTGAATTATTTAAATCCAATTAGATTCCCCATTTGGCTTCTGGGAAGGCTATCAAGGAAGGTAACAAAAATAAATGGAGGTTATCGGAAAGAAAATGAGACAGTTTTGAGAGAAATAGACGAATTGGATTCGGGCCAATAAGACTGGAACAATTTAATTAAGAGTTAATTAAATTGGGTTTAAGCTTATAATTAAATGTTGGACTTACACTAATTAATTGTTAATTATAAACCCAAAGGAATATTTAACATTGGGCTGGATTTTGATTTAATTAATTAGATTAATTAAATTAAAATTTTAAAAAATTAATAATGAGCAAAACCAAATCCTACAAAGATGTAGGATTCGGTCATGTCTATTATTAAAGAATGTTTTGTTGGCTGGTTTTTAAGAACCTTAAGTCAAAACATTCGGTTATGCTTGTTATTAAAGAATGCAAGTATTGTAGTGGAAGAGACACACACATTTTTATTAATTAAAGAATGAAAGGTGGGACTCTTTTGCATTCTTGATTAAAGAATGAAAACGTACGCTATTATACTTTTCATTAAATGGTGTTGGTGGCTAGCTTTTAAAGCACCTTAAACACGAACACCTTAAATGATGATAACATCCATGTGTGGAAAGAATGCATTGGTTTTGCTCTTCATTATCATTAAAGAATGAATGAGTGGGTCAGTAATGCACTTCATCATTCAATGGTTTTGATAGATGGTTTTTAGTATGTAAACATGCATGACTTTTAAACATCTCACATGAATACGTTTTGATGGAAGAAAACATCCAAGTGTTGGACACATATTCATTTACATTTAAGTGTTGGACATATGAACGTACATGTAAGCATGCAAATTAACGTTTTCATAAGCTTTCCATTTGTCTCTTCATTCTCTCAAAAACCATCCAAGAGTTAGTGATTTCGGTCTTTCTACATTTCATTTTTAGCTTTGATAAAAAAATGCAAATGTAAGAAGTGGTCTCTCCAAGCTCTCCACACATTTGGCCATAGAAAAAGATAGGCTCAATTTTCTTTTGGTTCCTTTTTCAAATAGCCAAAGATAGCAAAAGGTTTGCTATCCCATTTTTCTTTTCCTTTCCCACCAGAATCTTGATAACCAAGTTGTCCAAGGAGAACAAGTGGTAGATCAGATTGGTTAAGGACACAGCAGTAAGGAGTCAAAGCTATAGCGAGGAGTCTATAATATTCCAATCTTGTTCTTATTATATTTATTTTCCTTATACCGTATCATGTATGATTAAAGCATATTAATTTGTTGTTTACACTTTCGTTATATTTTGATTTCGGAAAAAGTTTTGAAATCTACCGTTTAGCCAAACCAAGCATGTTTTTATTTTTTAACCAACAATATATACAATCTATAACTCCTCAGATGCCAGTTGACTGACCTTCGAGCCATTCTTTAGTCCAAAATCAACAGTACTAGTATGTCTTAGAAACTATGTCTCCTCTCTTGTACCTGAAAAGTCATGTTGTAATTTTGATGATTTTTGCGAACTTAGTGAGTAAAACAATCATTGATGATCTCACTCATGTCCAATACACAAATATCTCACATCCATCCATATTCACAACAGTTCTTATCTCAATAAGGCATACTAAATGTCACACATTCATATAATCTTTCAGATCATGCACATTACAATCAATAACTTTATCAAAAATTACACAAATATCATATATCACATTATCATCACAATTTCATAAATGGATTCATGATCATATAATTCATAATCATAAATGTACAAATGCAGATGCATATGAGACTCCACGTTCGTTATTATTTGTTGTGACAGAGCGCCTTTCAGATACAGATACAGACACTGTCCCATACTTATTGTGGGTACCGGGCTCATTAATCACAGAGTCAGGCTCTACATGCCGTTTACAGAATTCTGAACTTAAAGCTCTTTCAAATTAGTCACTCCAGTCACAATGCCTCTATCTGATCATGCATTTAATGTAATGAATCAAATCACAGAATATGCCATCAATAAAATTTATTTATGATGCACAGTCAGAATCTTCTATTCATCGAACCTAAGTTCAGAATTCAAATGCATACTTAATTCATCCATAATTCAACTTATAATTCCATGGTTTTCATACTCTAAGAATAAGCATAAAAGCTTCAAAGTTCATGCAACATTTTTCTAGCACATATCATCAACAATATCTCGTTCATTTCACTCCAATTCAAGCTTCATTCTCACACTAATAAGCATGCCATAAAGATCAAATATCTACTTACTTATGGGGCTTTAAATTCAGTATGAAACTCTAGATTAAACCAAGTCTCTATGCAAGCAATATTAACACAAACTCAAGATATAATGAACTAGTTTAATTAACAAAATGAAAGTAGCAAAAGGCTGGTTTTCTTAGCTATTTGATGAGGATTAAGATGTGTATTTCGTATAACAATTTGGATAAGATTTAATCAAAATTCAGAGAGAAGGAGTAGTTTCAGTGGTGAAGGAGCATGAAGGAACTAGCAGAAACTTTGCTTAGTCAAGATGCTAGGTGTCAACTTCTTATCTCTACATTTGTCTTAAGGCATGTTAACCATTTTTTCTTTAATTAAGCTACCACTAATCTCCTTAAGATGCTGCCATTAGTCACCCATTAATTAGTCCACATTTCTCTTAATAACTAGTCCAGATGTCACATAATAATTGGTCTATTTTTCACTCATTTAACTATGCCAAATGTCACTCAATTATAGGCTTAATCACCCTAATTTTTCATGTATCAATTTATCCTATCACTAGGCATTTTTCCTTGTCCAAATGTACTTATTAACTTATCACATTCTCAATTAATAATATTTAATTCCAAATCACTAATTGGAATCCAATTAAACTAAAATTCAAGACATAACAATTCATAATTCACATCATTTTCACTTAACATTTTTCATACCCCGAGACATGTCAATTGAGTGCATATGCTAACTTGTAATATGTTCAAATTACAATTCATGCATGTATTGTATGCAAATGAAATGCATTTTCTTAAATTCTCAATTCTATTACTCATTCACAATGATCTATGGTTGAACCTTACATATGTTTCAGAAAATCAAGTATTATAGGGACTGTATCAAAATGAACTCCACCTTATACACCGCAATATAATGGTGTGACAGAAAGGAAGAAACCATACCTTGTTCGACATGGTAAGGCCAATGATGGGCTTAGCAGATCTACCAAAATCCTTTTCGAGTTATGCACTAAGGTTGTTGTTTAAGTGATAAACAAAGTCCCTTCAAAATTAGTTGATATTACTCCATATGACATATGAACTAATGAAAAACCCTATCTTTCTCATATAAAACTTTGGGGTTGTCTGGCTTACATGAAGTGAATTCAATCAGACAAGCTTAAAAAGAAATCTAATAAATGTATATTTTTAGGATATCTTAAGGAAACAATTAGATATCAGTTCTATAATGCTTTAGAGAAAAAGGTATTTGTCTCAAAGCATGTTGTCTTTTTAGATAAAGGGTTTCTTCTAAAAGAAGACAGTGGGAGCAAAGTGGTACTTGATGAAGTTTATGATGCTCAAACAGATGTAGATCAACTACTAGAACCTGAAAGTATTGTTCATAGAGATGAGACAGCAGTTGAGCCTTCTAACAAACAAAATGTTCGTAGGTCAAGTATGATACGTAATATTCTTGAGAGATATGTATTTCTCGTAAGTGAACATAATGGCATATTGCTCTTAGAGGAAGATGAGTTTACAAACTATAAAGTGGCTCTGAAGAGTTCAGAATCTGATAAATGGCTTCAAGTTATAAATTCTAAAATGGATTTCATGTTTGAAAACAAAGTATGGACTTTGGTTGACCCACCCAAAGGGCTAAAACTCATAGGGTGCAAGTGGATTTTTA
>JANIIA010000002.1:33525749-33538395 GCA_027478495.1 Erythroxylum alaternifolium | reverse complement strand
AGACCACGATTCGGAGGTTTATACTGTAGAGGTAAAGGATCTCGTGCTGCAGCACCTACTGATGATTCACCTCCACCTCCTCCACCTACTACATTGGCAGATGAGGCTACACCATCTTCCACTCCTTTATCATTTAGTCCCCCTATATCGACAGAGATATCAGGGTAAATATTGCGGATGAAGAAGACGGCCGCCAACCTGGAGTTGAGGGACCCGATGGAAGAAAATACATCACAGTAAAAATGGTATATTTTTATTTTTTTATATTATAGATTTGTTCCATCTGGACCCTATTTGAGGAATATGACATCAAAATTTAAGGAGAAGATTGATCTTGAGGGCTATTGTTGGAAGAATATTTCTCAGGCCATAATAGAATTTTACTATTATGAGTTTAAGGTACGATAGAATTAATTATTTCCTTTTTTAATACTAATTTGATAACTACTATTACATCAACAGTATTTATCTACTATATTTCCTTTTGTTACAGAAATAAGTTTTTGGGATTCTCAATTGGACGAGATCGTATATCGAGTATGGCAGTCCAGAGCGCGTATACGATATCACAATTTTATTGGTGCAATACGCAGGGCGGCTGTACGACCGCCTTTTATTTCTGAAGACATTTAGAGTCGTTGGATGATGTATTGGACATTACCTGCGGCGACGTCGATTTCACAGCGTAATTCAGTCAACAGACGTGGAGGACCTGAGGGAGGGAGTCTTCCCGTATATACGGGAGGATCTATTACCCACCAAGAGCATGCACAAAGACTTGTAAGTATCTATAATTAACAGTTATATTTTCATCTCTTTTCTTTGCTGTATTTTAATTGAATTTGCTTTATAAAATATATTTTAGTTATAATTAACATTTTATTCCTATGCAGAAAAAGTCTTTGGGCATGACACCTACACCCCATCAACTATTTCTGCACACTCATACTAAGAAGCATGACGGGGTGATATTCATCAGCAAACGTTGTAGAGAAATAAATGTGAGTGAAATTTATGATTTAATATTAATAATATGCTTCATAATTATCACTTACTAATATATAAGCACTGCTTCTAATAGGACCAAATACAACAAACTATTGAGCGACGGTCTCAGCAATCCAAAAATGTTGATGAAGCTGATACTTACTTAGAAGCAGTTGGTGGTAGGGATCGTCGTGGGAGGATGTTCAGACTCGGATCATTTGCAAATACTTGTTATTCGCAATCCTCCACATCTAGTACAGCAACATCTGCTAGGCGGTCCAACAACAATAAAGTGGAGACGCTTGAAATCATAGTGTAGACATTGTTGGAACAGATGCAGCAGATGCAACAGACGATAGCAGCGCAACAACAATCATTGAACCTGTACGCTCAGCTTCGCCGGGAGATGGATGAATTGAAGAATAAGGGTAGCAGGTCGCTGCACCAACTAGACGATCCACCAGCTCCAGATTAGTAGTGTAGTATTGGTTATTTAGTTTGTATTACAAATATTATTATTTACAATGTAACATTTTTATTATCAATTAAGACATTTTAATTTTTAATCATTAATCAAAATTTCTATTTAATTATTTCTATCAAATTAAATATATATTAAAAATATTTAATTATTAAAAATTTTCGACGGTTATAATTTAAATATATATTTTAAAAAATTAAATCAAATAATTTACCGACAGAAAAATCAATAATTTCTGTCGGTAATGGCCAATACAACATCGATAGAAACCACCATACCGTCGGTAAATTTACTGACGGAATTAAAACATTCTGATTCTAAATTTACATACGGTTTAGGAACTTACCGTCAGTAAATTTAGCGTTGAAAAATTATAGCCTGTCGGTAACTTACAGATGGAAAAAGTGTGACGGTCGGTAACTTTTTCGTTGAAATTACCGACGGTAAGTTAATTTCTTTACCATCGGTAAGATTAACTACGGCCGAATCTACGACGTTTTTGTCTGTTGTTAAATTCTGTCGATAATGTTTAATACCGACAGAATATTTTTCTATTCAGTCGGTACTTTTCGTTACTAACTCAATATTTTCTTGCAGGAAACAAATGTCTCGTCCAAGAAATCGTTAATAATAGACTTGGTATTGACAATAGCGTCAATGTCTTTGTAACGTACGAAGAGCGAGGGTTGAACCAACTTGCAAAGCTACACTAATACAAACCTTACCGACTAACCTAGCTTAAGACAACTACATGTGGCCAAGTTGGTTTGAAGATATTTGGAATAACAAAAGTCTTTTGTATATATATATATATATATATATATATATATACACTTATCGCCTGCTATCCTTAATTCAGCTTTGAAACTTATGGGAGAGACTGAAGAAGTTCAACTGCAAGTAACAAGTAAGGCAGCCCTCTTTCCAAGATACATACTAGTTCGTTGTGCCAGTATTATACACAGGCTGTATGCTTTGGGGTGTATCAATATATGTCCTTCGTTTTAATGTTTAAAGTAGGAGTAGTTGTCAGAGAAAATTTCCTACGAAGGAAAATAATTCTCTCTCATCTTAAACTGTTAATAAGAAACAGTCGTCCTAAAACGTTTTGCTTTTGTATCGTACACATCTTTAATCACATATTTTTATAGCTTACTATCAGCTGAGAGGCTGAGGAACACAGGCCAAAGAAACTTCAAATTCCATGTTTAACTTACGCCATGCCTATTGGTTTCAACAAGATCAGATTGCAACTCATTGTCCAAACAAGCATGGATTTGGCATATCAACTATGATATTTGTAGCTGTTTATGGTTTTTTGTTTTTCTTCTCACTCTCTGTAGACCGGAATTCTGACAAAGAAGCAAATCCTAAGAGTACAGAAGAGACCAATGGATCAACACTGTCGCAAAACCAAAGATATAGCCGGTGGATTCGAGTTTTTCTCTATACCCTGCTTCTCCTTACTGGTCAGTCAGTGGCTCTGTTTCTGGGTAGGCTTTACTTTGAGAAAGGTGGAGATAGCAAATGGCTATCAGCACTAGCACAGGTTGTAGGCTTTCCAATTCTTATACCCTATTATTTCATGGCCAAACCCAGAGATCCACCTAACCCAGACGATATTCTCCCAAAACCTCCATCAACCTTAACCCTTCTAGCAATCTATGTAACAATTGGCCTAATTATATCAGTAACCTGTTTCTTATACTCGATTGGCATGCAATACCTTCCCGTTTCAACTTACAGCCTCCTTTGTACATCACAATTGGCCTTCAATTGTTTCTTTTCGTACTTCCTGAACTCCCAGAAGTTCACTCCCTCTATAATAAATTCTATGCTTCTTCTCACCATCTCCTCGGTTCTCTTGGCCTTCAACAATGAATCTGCAAACCCTACCAATGTTTCTAAAGCCAAGTATGCAGTTGGTTTCATATGCACCATTATTGCGTCCGCTGGATATGGGCTAATGTTGTCTGTAACGCAGTTTTGCTTCAGTAAGGTCATAAAAAGGACAAGCTTTTATGTGGTGATGGATATGATAATCTATCCGCAAACAGTTGCTGTTTCTGCAGTCGTGATCGGACTTTTCGCCAGCGGAGACTGGAATAATTTGATTGGGGAGATGGGTGAGTATCAATTGGGCAAAGTAGCTTATGTCATGAACATAGTTTGGACTGCTATCTCATGGCAGGTTTTCTCCATCGGATGTGTTGGGTTGATTTTTGAGGTGTCTTCCTTATTCTCCAATGCGGTGAGTGTTCTAGGCACGCCTATTGTTCCTATCCTAGCTGTGTTCTTTCTAAATGAAAAAATGGACGGTGTAAAGGGCATCTCAATGGTGTTAGCTGTGTGGGGCTTCATTTCTTATGCTTATCAGCAATATATCGATGATCGTGAAGAGAAAGCTCAAAAGAGTCTGCTTAATGAGGTTTCTCTGATAATAGACTAAAATATTTGAAATGGGAACCCGGAAAGAGAAGCATGAGGAGTTATTTCGACTTGTATATCCGGTTCAATCATCTCAGACTAAGTTTTCAAGGTATCTTTATTCTTCTCCAGTCATATAGTCATAGCTACCCTGGGCCAATCTTGGTCGTTTTATGTAATAATGGATGATAACAAGGTTAGGCTTGGCCGTCTTGGGGATTGGTTCTTACGCATATTATCATAGCTACCCTGGGCCAATCTTGGTCGTTTTATGTAATAATGGATGATAACAAGGTGAGGCTTGGCCGTCTTGGGGATTGGTTCGTACGTCAATCAGCACTACTAGCTAACAAGAAGTTTCCAGGGGAATCTTAGTGATCAAAATGTAAGCTAGATAATTTCCCTGTTCAATTTCGTTTTCATCGGTCTTATTATTAATGAAAAATACAATAATAATGCAAAAAACTCCACATTATAAATTAAGTATAATAAATAATTTGTAGAATATTTAAGTAATTATATCAAAAGATGTATATAACAACAGTGTTAATACATGGGTGCGTGTGAAAGGTTAAATAGAAATTCTCGTAGATTTTTTTTAACAAAGAGAAAATACATTAATATCATAAAAGACAAAACTTGAAGTATTACGAAAAGGATGGAAGCTGATTTACTATCAACTTTGCCTTGTATAGAAATTAATGACTTGAACCAGCAAGTCACAATTAATGCACTTTTCTAGCTTATGTGATGGACCTGTTACATATGAAGATATCACTCCTTAAGTAAGACTGTGATATCTAATTCTGCCGAGCGTTGCGCTGAGTAGGGCCTCTTTGTTCGTGTTTGATTGGACAAGGTTCTTTTGTTTCTCTCATCCCACGCACTAGACGCCAAATAGGATAATGCTGCTTTGTAAATCCACTTGTCTCCTTCACCTGTGAGTTTTCTCTTGGACTGCAAGATATATACATTTTAAGTCCTTGTATTTTGATACTAAATGATAGATGAATGAATAGAACGAATTTTTTAAAAGAATATTAAATGCTCTTAATAAATTTATTAAATAATGATAATTCAAAAACATAATAATTTTATCAAATAACTTTATTAAATACCGATCGAATAGGAGATTACATGGCCCAGTTTCTTTGAAGAATTAGAAAATTTTTATAGATATTTTAAAAATTAAATCTTCAAAAGCATATTAAAAATAAAATTTTTTGTTCAATATTGAATTAAAATAATAATAAAATAAGATTTGGAGATTCAATTATTTTGAGGCCTTACTTTCATAGGAAATATGTAACTGAATATAAGTAGCATTTTCAAATGTTGTTCTTTCTAAGATATTTACCCCTTTTTCATAATCTTTGCAAATATATAAAAACTAGAGTATTAAAAAATTATACAAAATACTTGTTTAATTGCATTTTTATTGAAAAATAAATAGGGTGTCTTACTTAAGTTATTCAAGCACTTTTCTCAAGTTGGATGGGTATTTCTGAATTTCTCACACAACATCTGTAACAAATGAGGATCCTAATTACATTTGATATAGAATTAACTTTGGTTGTTAGAAAATTGGCTTTGGAATATTTGGAAAACTATTTTTAAAAGATAACAATTGACCTATCCAGGCATAGGTTGATTGAAAAAACAGTTTGATCTGTTTAAAGATTGTTTTTGATGCATATTAGTCAACCTATTAAGGAGATAATTTAATTGAGCTTTTTGTTTTTAAGGAATAGAATGTTGAAACTCTAACTTAGCTTGTAGATGCATCAATCGTTTTATATAGGACATAGGCCAATTTAACTAAATTTTATGTTAACCAGTTGATCAAACACATGGATTAGGTTCATTAAATGTTTTGTTTAAGAGAAACAAAAACTTTTATTGATAAACTTTAATTATATTTGTCGACCAATATCAGGCATAGGTCTACTAAACAATTAGAAATTAGTTACATAGTTCGAACTAGCTAAGGTTTTGTGTGAATCATTGATCAAACATATGGGTTAGATTAAGTGTTTGGTTCAAGATAAAAACAAAAATTTCGTCTATAGAATTTCAAGACATTGGTCGACCAATGTTAGGTATAAGTCTATAGAATAATTGTAAATTAGTTTTTCTAATAATTAGTTTGTAAGTAATAGGTAATTAAGTGAGGTATAACTATAAATACGTCCATAATTGGTTATTAGACTTACTTATGACATTTTATTGATACAAGGTCATATTTGAGAGAGTTTTCAAGCATATAAAGCATTTGAATATTCATTGTTAATTGAGATTAAGCCCTAGAGTATTAAAGTGAGAAAGTAAGGATTATTTGTGTTATAATTTTGATTCGGGTGCAATTTTTAGATTTAAAGGAAGCTTATGATTTTGTCTTACTATCAAAGAAGATATATATAGAAGGGTTACTCATCACTTGAAGCAAAGAAAGAGTTTGTAGAAATGTTTATCTTTGCCTAATTGAAAGATCAAGAAGGTAGTGAATCTCAAGAAAAGATATAAGGAGCATATGTGTTGATTATTATATTATTTATGTTAATTACACTAGACCATTTTATGGTTTTTACCTTTTTCATTTTAGTCCTTGATTTTTAAAAACTATCATATGCCCCCTAAGTTCTGGTTAATGTTTCACTTGTACACTCTATTGTCATTCTCTATTAGGTTTCTAATAGAGAATGGGCAAATGATTTTATGTGAGTTAAATAGATGTTATGTAACACAAACATAATGCTTTATGTGACACAACACCTATCATGTTTGTGATGGAACATAGGGCATCTTATGGCTTGAAAGATATGCACATAAATAAGTTTCTCCCATAAATAGACAACATTATAACTTTAAGAGATGACAACAACCAAGATTGTGTATTACAAGACATAACCATGATAGGTGTATTACTATATAATACTTACTCAATCCATTTGACATCATTTATCCATTCTTCACTAGGCTTTCTAACAAAGAATGACATTAAGATGTGTAGGTGAATTTACAGGAAACCTTAAGGGTACATGATAGTTTTAAAATATAAGGAACTAAATGAAAAAGGTATAAACCATAGAGGGGTGTAATTAACCATATATTATTTATTTAAGTTTTTAAATTAAACATTATTTAGCAAAAAGTTTTTCGAAATTTGTAAGCACTTAATTCACACCATCTTGAGTATCATTAGAAATTAAAAATAGCGCCAAATTAGTTAATTTTAGTTAAATATTTCTAAAAAAATCAGAAAAGATCTTCATGAAAACTTGGAAGCATCCTTGTATTTGTTTATTATGAAAAGGATCAAATTATAAGTATGGCGTCATTTTTATGGAAATAATTTTTTGTATTAAAAAATAATGAATTTTTTTCTTTTTCCAAAGGTATTAACTTATGGGATATTATTTCTAAAGGTCCACTCATTCCTAAGAAGGAATTTGAAGTCCATAAAGTTGAGACAAGTTCTCCCAAAACTAAAGAAAAATTAGATGGTGAATATGATAAGAAACTTATATCACTGAATAGAAAATCCATTCGCATCTTTTTTCGTATATTACGAATACATAAATTTAATAGAGTTATCATGTGTAAATCTATATATGAGGTATACTTAAGAAATTACATATAAAGATTCAAATCAAGTTAGGAAGAGCAAAATGAGCATACTTATATGTCAATATAAATTATTTCAAATAAAGCATGATGAAAGTGTGTGTGTGTGTGTATTCATTAACATTATTATGATCTTAAACACCCAGGAAAATATTATATGAATATCTAAAATTAGTAACAAAAATACTTAGGGTCTTTTCCTAATGCATACAAAGCTAAAAAGATGGTGATCTAATAAGCCAAGGACTTAATGTATTACTATTAAAGAAGGTCATTATTTGTCTCCTCATTTACTGTATTAGGCTTAAGAAAGTATAAGACAAAAGGTGGCGTATAGAATGAAGAACTTGGCTTCTAAGGATTTAAATAAGAAATCAAGTGAAAATGAAGAGACTTATTCAAGGGATAATTTGAGAAGTCATGGCACTTATCACTAGTAAAATAATATATGAAAGATCAAGTTTAAAGTTTAATTGGAGGGTAAATTGAGTGAAGGAGCTAACTAAATTAGTTAAATAATCAAAGAATAAAGAAAATGAGCAAAGGACAACATATATATGTAACTTAAAAGAGCTTAAAACAAATTCAAGTAAAGAACCAAGAATAAGAAGAAATCAAGCATATGGAAATTGAAGAAAATCACACAATTCTTCTTGTAACCTTATCTTGGTGATACCGATGAATCAGGCCACAATCATTATATAATCATTTTCATATAGGGCATATTGCTATATTTATCATAATCAAGAGGAAATTTAAGAAGATTTTTAAGAAACCAGTTTGATCATCGCATTTCTTTTTAGAAACTTTTAAAATAATTTTATATCAAGTTTCTATTAAAGGAATAGAAAACTTTGGCTTGCTAGGATATAGATAAAAGATCTCACATAAAGAGATCCTTGTCATTCTAATAGGTCTTTTAAGCATTTTTCTCTTGTATTTAGCCTAAACATTTAAATGTTAGTATTTAACTCCTAGTAATTTAGCCTAAACATTTATTACTTAGCCTAAATATTTTCTTGTAATGACTTGTTTAATTTATGTATTTACTTGTCCTCTTTCTTGTGTCTTTTTTTTTACCTGTCTATTGTTGTTTTATTGTTTAATTTATTACTTATTTTATATTTTATTTATTTATTTCTTTTTCTTTTTCTTTTTTTTCTCATATGGGTCATTTAAAACAACCTTCCAACTAGTTAGAGGTAAGGCTGCGTACTACTGAACCTCTCCAAACCTAGCATATTAGCGAGACTTTGACTAGATTCTTGTTGTTGTTATTTTTGTTTCCATTAAAGGAGTGTATTTTAATATTTGAAAGAACTTGATAAGTTTTGAAAAACTTATTTTGGAAATTTTGGTTAACCAAGGTGGGTTTTGAGAGACTAATATTTGGATTTTAGATAGACTATTTAACAATGTAGTATTATAGTCAACCAATGTCTTAAAAATATGTACCATAAGAATGTTACCTTAGTGGTCAATTAGTATGACACATTGGTCAACCAATGAATATTATTTTGACTAATTATTGTAACAAGTAATTTTTGTTTCTAATGGTTATTTTAGGATGTTTTAAGTATAAACAAACTATATGTGAGTTATAAAAGTTATCATTAGCATATTAGAGAATTTCTAAGAGTTTTGAGAGTCTAAAGATTTGTTTGTGTATAACAAAACATATATTAAGCCTTTATTCATTGGTGTGAACAAAAGTAACAATTTGATTTGTATAAATTTTTAATTACTTTAATTGGTGAAAATTCTTGGGATACATGTTATAAGGATTCCTTTCCATTAAACAAAATTTATAAAAGATTACTCTTCACTCATATTAAAGTAAGATGATTATAAAAGTTCCTCTTTATCTGTGGTAAAGAAGATTTTATATTAAATGTTACTTTTTACTCATTAAAAGAAGAAGGTAGTGAGTTTGCAATAGATCTTGGATAGCGGAAGTAGGCTAAGGTTGTTTAGTTGAACCACTATAAAGGTAGTTTTGTCTCTTTTTCGTATTCTTTTTAAATGTTATTGTGTTTGTTTTAAATTGTTTTTATATGAATTTATCATAATAATTAAATAGTTTATAAATATGATTAAATTATCCCCTTGTTATGTGCTATATCAAGACCAATAATAATCTTACAAAAAATTTAAAAACATCTGGAAGGAAGTTCATTAAATGTGGAATGGTTTGATAGCTTTGAAAAAGGTAAGATATTTATGTTGTTTAGAACTTTAAAAAGTTTGCCTTTTGAAAAAATCCAAAATATCATTTATGATATGAGCACTAAAAACGTTCCAAGGCTTATAGAAGAACCTCTCGTTTAAGTCATATTGACCCAGTGCTTTATCTCGAATGATGCTTAGAAGAGTTAATTTTATATCTTAAGGTATAAGTAGGGAGGTAAGCGTGCTCTTGTGAACTTTGATAATTTTAGGTGGTTAAAAACAGGCACAATCGACCGATAAATGGGAATCAAGCTTATATGTGCCCAACAAATTATTAAAATGATTGATGCAAATTTTTTAATATCTTGTGAATTTGTAACAATAATTTCTATCATTTTTAATTTCTTTGATGATTTTCTTTATTTATAAAATATATCCTAGAGGATAGTTGTTAATTAATAACATACCATTAGTACCTCAATGAATAAGTAACAATATCATCATATCATTATTATATGGACTCATAAATAACTTAATAAATTTAGTCTAGTCCCTCTAAAGGTAGGAAAATCATAAGTCTACCATACTGATCATGATTTTCCTACCTCTAAATTTGAAAAAAAAATCCCTCTTTCTAATGAATAAGCCCCTTTACCATTATGTATAAATGATAAATATCCCTATTTATTAGTTCAAATAGACGAATAGGATAATAAGTTATGTAATAATGTTTGTGAAAACATATGAAGTTAAAGGCTATCCCACCCTAGGGTGTTACTAAACTATTATCCCCCTCCAATTAATTCTAGCAAGAAAGAACTAATGCCTTCCTCTAGTATCTCGATTGGGATACTTGTTTAAAGATATCAGATCAAATCAATATAGTAACATTTTAGCTCTTGTTATAAACCTATTATTATAATGAAAAATCTTACCCACCGTTTTTTGTTAGCAATTAAATCTAGCAAAATATTAACAAAAAATGGAAGTGTTGGATGTTTACAAGCAATAAAAGTGTTTGAATCTTTTTAATTTCATAAGGTAGTGTCCACAAGCATATGTAAAAAGGTACTAAATATAGCATTAGATGGCTAATGTAAGAAGCTCCTCGTTCCCTCTAGCTTTGCTATCCCTACTTAGTGACTATGACAAGTTCTCTCTACTAGTTGGCATGCATGGATCTCTAGAGTTTAGTTATTTTAGCCTTCTTCTTGCTAGGTTTTAGCCCTCTCTTTTTGCTTTATTCTTTTCAATTTCCTATTAGCTTTCCAACATTTCACGTGCTCTTCTTTTTTCTTCTTAAATAGCTAGTTCTTTTGATATAATGGATTTCTAGTAAGTGTACGTGGTTTCTCGCAGGAGTTTAGGTGGAGGTCCTACTTCCTTGGCAATTCTCTATACCTACTTCTTATGTCTCTCTCTATATAGAAAATTTTTGTCTTTACGTTCTTAACTTTTAAGGACTATTTTTCAAATTTTCAATTATTTAGTCTATTCCTAATAATTGTAAATTGCATCGTGTTTTAGGGCATAATTTGATATGTGTTTAGCCGTTAATTCAATCATTTAGCATATGTTTAGGTTAGAATTGTGTTAGTTTGTTAATTATTTTTGTTTTAAGTGTTTTATAGGTTAGTGCAAGCTTTTAAGCTTAAATATTATATTTTTGAGGAACCTTGATGTGTTTGTTAGTATTTGAGGGTTAATATTGAAGAATGGAGGAGTTTCAAAGGGAACACAGGCCCACAATTGTGGCTTGCATGCCACAATTGTGACAAAAGGCTGAGATGTGAGTCATGACTATCACCTACATCGGGCAGACACACAGATGCTTAAGAACTTCACATTTTGATGGACTTTTTGGACCTTTCGAACCCCAGAAAAATCCTAAGGTTACCCAAAATATAAAAGACTATTTAAAGAACAACAAGAGAGAAAGAAGAGCTTTTTCGTGCAACCACACTTGAAAACCTAAAGAGAGAATACTGAGAGAGAGAAAGAAGAAGAACGAAGAGGAAGAAAAGGAAGATGAAACTGACTCGGGGTACTTGCCAGATTAAGAGGTTTTTTGATGTCACTGCCTTCCTTTGTCTATTTCAAGTCGTGTTTCCTTTTTGTTTTGATTTTATTTATATATAGAATTGAGATGGATATTATAATTATAAGATTTGGAATATCGATAATATTCTAAACTTTCCTTTGGGATTTTATTTTAATTTAATGATAATTTAGTCGATTGTGTTTATTGGATGAGTGTCATGATTTGATTGCGTTCTTGCATAATTCGGTAATAAACTGAGAGGGTTAACTGAATGAAAAATGATTAAATCAAATTAATGAGAGTTAGGTGATTTAATAGAAACCATGACAAATCATATTGGTAATTGTGTGGAGTGAGATCATACGTGATGTTCCAATAGTTTATTAGAGTGCTTCAGATCTAATTAGGATTTTGGATAATTTGTGAATTAAGAGATTGAAAATTCCATAATCTGATTAGGGTTTATAATTTAGGGTTTTATTGTTATAACTTGAGAGAGAGTAATCAATCCTAGGATAGTCTAGAACTGACACTCCATTGGCATATAATCGACTAGGTTACCATTAATGATAAGTAAAATCCCCTTTCTAATAAATTGTTAAATTTCTTAGGTTGATTTCTATTGTGATTGCATATTGCTCACTTGTTAATACTTTTGTGTTTAATTTTTGATTCGATTGGTTTAATTCAAATCTCGTAATTAATTCTTGTTGCATCTTTTATTTTCAGTTTTATAGTTTTTCTGGCCTTAGATTTTAGGATTAGAATACTCCCTCTCCTTGTGGGATCGATACCTCTTATACTACAGTCACGACCTGTGCGCTTGCGGTATTTAAGAGCTTATAAATTTTGAAGCTTAAATGACAAGATCAAGTTTTTGGCTACGTCGCCGAGGAGGATAAAGAATAGTTTAGTTC
>JANIIA010000002.1:33492613-33514042 GCA_027478495.1 Erythroxylum alaternifolium | reverse complement strand
ATAACACATATACATATGTGTATGATCGAATACTTATGTGTTTGAGCAAATTAGTAATGTGTACAATGTGTGGATTGCATGGTATAAAAGTGCAAATAGAACGCCAGCATCCAGACATTGCTAGGACATTAAGGCAATAGCTATCTGGAGCTTACTGTGAGTAACCTAGATGTTCTCACTAGTAATGATTGTATTTGCTTAAATTTCAATTATTAAAATAATACTTATGTGAATATGATAATTCCATACATTCATAGTCCGAGAAGTTCAATAATTGGGAATGTATTGAAAGTGTTCTGATTGTATATGAATCTGACATAATTATGTGTTCTCAATAAAAATTGTTGAATGCCAGACTTAGGGTTATTCTGTCGGTAAATTGTTAACCAAACGTCGTCGTTCGATAAAGACAAGACGATAAGCTTGAGTCACCGACGGAAACCCCATTCCGTCGGTAATTGTTGGTAACTTGCGTCGACGTTTTGCTGAAGATGAGGAGATAACCCTAGATTACCGACGAAATTTGTGTTCCGTTGGTATTTGAGTTTTAACAGCATATAAAATTACCGCTCTTTTACCAACGAAATATTGTGTTCTGTTGGTAATTGTCGGCAGTGCGTTGTGAAGTCGACGTGAAAAACCTAGGTTACTGACGCAATTAATGTTTCGTCGGTAATCCAATACCTTTAACTCGGGTGTCGTCCCCTCCCCTCCCCCCCTCGGCACTCGTTTCTCTTCTCTCCTCGCAATCGCCTTCTGTTTTTGACTCCTTCTCTCGCATTTTCCGGCCATTTTTCAACTGTTGTCTTACTCATCATGCGTTGTTTAAGGTAAACTCTCTTATGGGTGTGTTATTTCTATAAAAAAACATGTTTTTAGTGTTAAACGTGAGTTTTTGGTAATGATGAGCTTACCTTAAAGAAGAAGAAATAAATAAATAAAGAAGAAGAAAAAGTTTTTGCAAATTTTAAATAAATAACTATTCCATTGGCCTTCAGGTTATGAATAGAGCTAGTAGCCAGTTGAGAACATGATGTAACCGAGTAATTAGATCGACACGAATCACAAATGTGTGTCTTTGAGTCAAAAGGCTTTAATGATGTTCCAACACTAAGCAACTTACTAAAAACATGACTTAGTTGAGTAACCAGATCAATATTCATGACCAATGTTTGCCTCCATGTAAAAAGACTAGGTCCTTATCCACAAAAATTAACAAAAAAGAATGTTTTCTAATAAAAACCTACTGAACTTGTAAGTAGCTTAACTTTTCATGAAAATGTACTTAGGAGTAGTTATAGAGTTGATTGACCAAATAATTATTAATGTTTGTGTACAATTGAAAGGGGTGAATAAACTTGACATTTAATTTTTGATTAATATGTATATTTAGTCTAGAGCTCCTAGTTGCGGAATTTGCATGTTAAAATTTGGAACAACTTGAATGATTGTGTTTAGAGTTAAATTTGTTTCATGACGTTGAAGCCATTATCTTATTATTGTATTATGTGCTTTGTGATTTTGTGCTATTTGTTGTTTTGTTTGCTTGACGACAAGAAAATGTTTAAGTATGGGGATGTTATAAATGTAAATTGCATTATGTTTTAGGGCATAGTTTGATATGTGTTTGGCCGTTAATTCAATCATTTAGTATGTGTTTAGGATAGAATTATTTTAGGTTATTAATTATTTATGTTTTAGATGTTTTATGGATTAGTACAAGCTTTTAAGCTTAACTATTATATTTTTGAGGTACCTTGATGTATTTGCTAGTGTTTCAAGGTCAATATCAAAGAACAGAGGAGTTTCAGAGAGAACCTAGGCCATAACACAGGCCCACAATCGTGGCCTGCATGCCATGATCGTGATAGAAGCTCTAAGAATGCCACGACCGTGACAAAATGCTCAGATGTGATCCACGATTGTTGTCTGCATCGAACAAATGAGCAGACACTTACGAACTTAACATTTCGAGGGACTTTTTGGACCTTTTGAGCCCCCAAAAAACTCTAGGGTTACCTAAAAAATAAAATACTATTTAAAGAATAATAAGAGGAGAGAAAGAGGAGTTTTTTCTTGCAGCCACACTTGAAACCCTAAAGAGAGAATACCGAGAGACAGAAAGAAGAAGAAGGAAGAGGAAGACAAAGCTGACTCATCGTACTTCCCGGATCAGGAGGTTTTCTAATGTCGCTGCCTTCCATCGTCTACTCCAAATCGTGTTTCCTTTTCTTTTTGATTTTTTTTATGTATAGAATTGAGATCGATAGTATGATGATAGGATTTGGAAAATGATGATGTTCTAAACTCTCCTTTAGGATTTTATTTTGATTTAATGATAATTTATTCGATTGTATTTATTAGATTAATGACGTGATTTGTTTGCATTCTTGCATAATTCGGTAAAAAACTGAGAGGGTGGATTGAATGAAAAACTATTGAAATGGATTAATGAGAGTTAGGAGATTTAATAGAAACTGTGACAAATCATTTTGGTAATTATACAGGGAGAGATCTCGTTTGATGTTCCGATAGTTTATTAGAGTGCTTCAGATCTAATTAGGGTTTTAGATAATTTGTGAATTGAGGGATTACTATAGTCACAACCGGTGCAGTTGTGGTACTTGAAGGCTTATAAATTTTAAAGCTTAAACGACATGATCAATTCCTTTTCATATTTTAGCAACATATTTCTTTCCTTGTTACTATTTAACTTGATTGAGTTGATTAACATAAGTAGCTTCCTTCCTTGTAACCCTTCCTTAAATCTCCCTTCTCACGTTGTACCCTTTGTTTTCATTTTGTTCTCCCGACACCCTCACTTTACATTTTCAATTTATAAGACTAAAAATAATGGGTAAGGGCATCGAGGTTGCGTCAACTGATTTAGGGATTAAATTGCATCATTTTTTAATGATGACATCATTTTAGTTATATAATTAAATGAAGTCGTTTCATTAATCTTCATTAGTTGTATTAAATTTGGTTGACATGTCTGATTAGTTACGATTTTTACATGTGGTAAGACCTATTAGCAAATATAACGGAGACACTAACGTCTGATTAGAATTGAAAAAAATTGAAAATTTAAGCACATAATTACCACTTTTTGAAATTCAGGCTATAATTGCAAAATTGAGCAAAATTTGAGTTTTTTGTAATTAACTTTATTTATAAAAAATAATCATAAAATTTTTAAAACTATCATTAAAATAAAGAAATTTCACCAATGAAAAGTTTTATAATTTTTTTGCGTTATTTTGAAAATATACATTTCATGCATTAAATTTATTCTATTAAATTCTATCTTATTAGTTTAACTTATTTTTTATTTGCGTTATGAAACTCTGTAGCCATGATAAGAGAATTCTCTTCATCCTATACTTTAAAACTTTTGTCTCCTTACTTTAAGTGCAACAAATAACTTAAGTTACTTTTATTTTGTAGAAAGATATTAGTTAAAACCATTTCAAAAAAATTTTCTCTTTTAAATAATATTATCTATTAAATATTTTTATAACACAAAATTCATAATTATTTTTTAAGTGCATACTAAATAAAATTTTAGATACATATAATAATTCTTAAATTATATATTTTGAATAAATTATTCAATAAGTTAATAATTTAAACCAATTACCAATTTGATCTAAGTAATCTTTGGAGCCCCTTGACACAATTGTTTAAAAATCAATCTCTAATTAGATTTCCTTTAACTAATATGTTGAATCTTAAGTAGACTTTATTTTATTTTATTGTTGTACATGGCTTTTGTGATTATAATTTAAATTCAATAGTAGAGATTAGAGATAGGATAAAAATTAGAAAGATAAGAGAAATAGATAAAATAGTAGTAACGATACTACGAACAAAACTACAAAATAATTGCAAAATTGAGACAATACAAACTACAAGATAAAAAGAAGTCTAACAGTAAAGAAACCTTATAGCTTTGACAACACTTGGAAAATGCAAAGATGATATATATCATTACAAAAATTTGTAGAAATTATATTTAACTTGTTACAAATAATCTCTTAAAATAGAGAAATCTCACTAAATATAAAACATACAGCTTTTAAGTTTTTAAGTTGTTGATGTGTATTTAAATATTAATTTAAATTAAAAAATAAAACCCAAAAATTGAAAGGAATCTCTTGCAAGTTGAAAACAGAAGGAGCCTCTTATACAAGTGAAGGAGCCTCTTGCCAAAAATAACACATACACAATATAATACAAAAATTTAAAAGTTAAAGGGAGAGAGAAGAAGGGCACAGTCGATTTATACTGATTCAGCTAACAACCAAGTCTATGTCCAGTCCCCAAGTATCCAAATTGTGTATTTTACTATAATAATCTGAGTATTAAATTTGACGAGCCTCTTCAAGCTCATAAGTACAAAATTTTCAAGGTTCTCCAACCTTCCAAACTTGAATTGTATATCAAGCTTGTAAAAGCTCACAGAAAAATAAAATGTAAAATCGAAAGTAAGTTCTCAAACAACAATTTCTCGCTTGATAGAGTGATTTCACTTTCTGAGGCATAATAAAAATGACATGACTGTCAAGAATATAGATGATGCTCAAATGTTTTGAAAGTTTGAGTATGTTTGTTGCTTCATAAGTGTTGTTGCTCTTTTTTAAATAGTCAATTTCTTCAACCATCCGTTGCTTCATTTTAATTCTGAGTTGACTTTAGATTTTCAATATCATCTCAGCTGGAATAAAAATTTTTGGAGTTAATTGTTCGAAAATGTAAGATCCTCCCAGATGTTAATAAGGAAAGTTTACTAAGAAGCTTCCTTTAAGAAATGAAGTAATTTCTTATGATTTTATTTCCTTTTGAGAATTAAACCATTAATTGTACAAGGAAATAAAATCAAATCTAAAATTTGAAATATTATATAGCTATAATCAAAATCGTTAAATATAAACCTTGAGCTAACAATCTCCCCCTTTTTGATGGTGACAAGCAATAATGGATATATTTTTCAAAATTCAAAGAGATAATAAATGATTTCAAAAGATACTTATGACTTTTATATGTTCTGACATAATTAGAAGGAGCCTGTCTTAAGAAAGGAACTTATCAGTTATATATCACAGATTTTCATAAGTTCAATAGCAAAATCAATCACATATATATTCGATGCGGCATTAATAAATATATCATCATATATGCAACAATATGCGAAAATATATCTACATAAACTCTCCCCTTTATCGTTATAAAAAAATAGAGTACAGGGAGGAAGGAACTATCACAAGTTTGAATAAGCTAGGCATAAAAGAATAGCAACATAGTTAATGAAGGGATTTAAAGATTTTTCTCAGCAAATCTGCAAGTCAAGAAACTAAATTTGCATGCTATCTATTTGTTCTCGCATCTGTTCTTGATTGGCTTGAATGTTTTGCAATTGTTGATGGAGTTTTACAATATTTTCATCCTGAGGACGAACTGAAGTTTGTTGCTTTGGAGCAGGATCTAAGTTTTTTGTTACTCTTTCAGATCTTTTGTCTATCCAGACATTGTTTTGCAATTTGTGTCCAAATTGATGGGGAATGGAAGGGTGAAACTTAGCCGGGGCATACCAATTCAAATTTGCAAAAGGAACTCCATAATGGTTGAAAATCTTAGTGAGCAACATCCTATAAGGTAGGCAACCAGTTGTATTCTTATAATTCCCCTTATCCACCATGAACCTCAAGGTCATAGTTGGAAGATTTATTATGTTCCCTCTTAGCAAATTATACACCACATAAGTAAGGATGTCAGCTCATCGTAAGCAACAGTTTTAGCACCAGTAAGATCTTAACAATGTGAATCGCCGATGCCTTTCGTCCTGCCGCACTCCATCTTCGGTTCTAGTATGTATGTACTCATTTTCACGTAAATCTACTTTGATGTTGGGTAGGACAAGTTGCATCTCTGTGGATTGGAATCCATTCACCAGGTATGAGGCTTGTATCTTTCTTTTTTTTAAGTCACCAGGCAGTGTTTTCTTCATATATGTGGCGGTAAGGGATTGCAGTTCCAGCCATCCCTATAGTTGCTTATGTTTTTCATGTCTACCATTACCACTTTGTTTTATTATGTAGTGTTGTTTTAATAATCCTTTTTCAGTGTGGTTTACAATTAGTAGTTAAGGTTGGCAGCCTTAATCAACCGTGTTTGTTTCTCATTCTCGCATTTCCTAGACCTTTTCCTTGTTTATCTGAAAACCTGGACTGAGGTTTATCTTTTTCCTCAACAAGCAACGTGTATAATAAGTATTTTGACCAAGGTTCTAGCTCGGGAACTTTTGTTCAGACCCCCTGTGCAGGATTGTTGGTAGGAAAGAAGATGCATGAGTTCTTGTACTAATTTAGATAATCGTTCCTATACTATCGTAGACTTTTTGCCCATCACACGTCTTCTCCATTGTATTTCTCGAGCTTCCTGACAAGTCTGCCATAGTCAATGTCTTTTGAGCCGTTGGTATTAGCCTTTTCTTCCGTTACTGCCAGTATAAGACAAGGCCTTTTTATTAGAATTTTTATGACGTGTTTTATCAGCCTTTTACAAAGCCTCTCTCGCTACATCTCAGCCTCACTAACGCAGAAATCACTCATTCACTGACGGAGTATCCTCTCTCACTTGCTTGTCTCATCTGTTAATCCTCCTTTGACAAGCATAGGTCACTTTTACTACTTTCACTTGCTTGCCTCTTCTATTAATCCTCCTTTGACAAGCATAGGTCACTTTTAATACTTTCACTTGCTTGCCTCTTCTATTAATCCCCCTTTGACAAGTGTAAGTCACTTTTAATACTGGTTTTTATTGGTTTGTGGCATATTTTTGTGCATATTTTGTCATTTATAAGAAGAAGAAGAAGAAGAAGAAGAAGAATAAGAAGAACAACAACAACAACAATTTTCTTTATATATATATATTTATTTAATCATTTTGGTCTTAATTCTCTATTATTATTATTATTTATATCGTCATCATCGTCGTCGTCGTCGTCATCATCATCATCATCATCATCGTCGTTATTATTATTATTATTTATTATCATTATTTTAGTCTATATATATATATATATGTATGTATGTATGTATGTATGTATAACAATCTATATATTTCTCACAAGGACGTGCTAGGTTAGTAACATCAAGAAGGTCACGAGCTAGGAGGAATGGCTTCTCATTACACAGATGGGATTTGTGCCAGCTGTTCGGTGCGTACAACAAGGACGAATAAAAAAGGGGACGACATATTGCGAATAGACTCTTGGAACACTTGAACCCTCACAGGAAAGTCTTTAGAGTTAGTAGAGATGTTAGACAAGTACATGATACATATAGCTTGCATTCAAGACACTCGAACCATTTGGGTGTGCTTGTTATCATGTTTGAAACCCTGCAATACTCACAAGTTTCAATTTCATAGCCAGAAGTGTGTATATCTCGGTCCTACCTCAAATCAGAAAGGTTATAAGTGTCTCAGCACAACTGGACGAATATATATTTCTAGACATGTTATCTTTGATGAGTCAACTAGGGACCGTTAATGAGTCAACTTTTCTATGCACTGAAGGGTTTCTTCATCGTCACTCGCCACCTTCCAAAAATGATTATGTCCTCCCACTAATCATCGACACTAAAAAATACAGGATTACCACTGAAGATATGACAAAGAATCAAGAACAACACTCTCCTGTATTAGACTCTTTCAATCACACAGCAAGTCCAATTTCTACACCTTCGTCAAACTCAGAAACAACGGAGAATCTAAACCAATCGAACGAAACTCAACTTTTGATACAATCTAAAGATCAAGAACACAGTCCAATTCATGCCATTATACATCCTATGAGAACACATGTGAGTGATGGAGTATTTAAGCCCAACTATCCATTTACTAGATTTTTAGAAGTTGAGAATTCTATTTATCTTGAGATTCAGAACCAAACTCAATGTCAGTTGCTTTGGCCTAACCTAAATGGAAGCAAGCTATGATTAATGAGTTCAAAGCACTACAACGAAACATGACATGGATGCTATTACCCTACACTGGTAAAGAAAAACTAGTTCACTGTAGGTGGATTTTCAAAATCAAATTCAAGCCCGATGGCACCATCTTTAGACACAAGGCTAGACTTGTCGCGAATGGTTTTCAGCAGGAATTTGGAGTTGATTATGGAGAAACTTTTAGCCTTGTTATAAAGCCTACCACCATTCGTATTGTGATGACCATTTTAGTATCATTCAATTGGGAAATTCGGCAACTGGATGTAAATAATGCATTCGTTGATGGTTTTCTTTAGGAAGATGTCTACATGCAACATCCAAAAGGATTTACAGATCCACACCATCCAAAGCACATGTGTAAACTGAAAAAGGCCATTTATGGCTTAAAACAAGCACCTCGTGCTTGGTTTGATCGACTACATTTCACTCTGCTTCAGTAGGGGTTCACGAACTCAAAGAGTGATGTATCCTTATTCTTCCTTAGACAGAAAAATCTTATAGTATTCTTTCTTTTTTACGTTGATGATATACTCATCACAAGCAACAACACCAACTACTTAAAGCTTCTTAAAAAGGCTAAATGCACTATTTTCTCTAAAGGATCTCGGTTCTGTATACTACTTCCTTAAGATTGAAGTCTATCGGGATAAGATGGGTTTTTATCTAAATCAAGGTAAGTATGTTTTAGACCTCCTAAAAAGATTCAACATGCTTAACTGTGCATTAGTCACAACTCTTATGGTTACTGGGAGACGACTCTCCAAACCAGGAGTACCTATGGAAGATCCTTCTTTATATCGAAGGATAATTGGCTTACTTCAGTACCTTATCAACACAAGACCAGATATAGCGATCAATAAGCCAAGTTAATATATGTCTCAACCTACGAACATTCATCTTCAAGCTGTTAAGAGAGTACTTAGGTATTTGAAAGGAACTCATCATCTTGGGTTATATATCAAGCCCTTCAAGCTACCTCACTTAACAATCTTCACCGACGCTGACTGGGCCACAGAAGGCATGTGTGTCTACCTAGGAAGTACTCTCATCTCATGGGCATCAAGAAAATAAAGAATGGTACCTAGGTCAAGCTCTGAGTCAGAATATCGAGCGTTAGCAGATGGTGCAATAGAAATAAAATGGATACAGTCGCTACTTTTTGAACTTGGATTAATACTGAAGCAACCTTCCATGATGTGGTGTGATAATTTAAATGCAAGAGCATTGGCTGCCGATCCTGTTCAACATACTCGCAGTAAACATATAGAAATAGGCGTCCACTTCATCCGCGAACTATATCTAGCCGGAGTCATTAACATTGAGTACATACCATCTTCTCTTTAGGTTGTAGATTGTTTAACTAAAGCTTTAACATGCACACCCTTCATGCAACACAGAGACAAACTCGGTTTGGCTATTACACCCTCTCGTTTGAGGGGGGATGTTAAAGCATAAACAATAGGATAGGACAACTAGATGTATAGCTAGACGTAATATAATAATACACCTATCTGTACAATCTATTACTATCTTACGTAGCACTCATTATTCTCTCTCCCTCTTGTAACAAACTTTTGTTATGAATATTATTATAAAAACATTCTTTGAAGGCTCAGAAAATCCCTGAGCACGTCATTCATATCTCGTGAGTTTTCATTTTCTAACTTTTGATTTTGAGGGATTTTGGTTGAGAAAGAGAAGTCAGGCAATTCTTTTGAAAGAACACTGTAGCCGTTCACTGGAATTGCTTGAATCAGAAACCGAAATGTCTTTGTGCAAGGAGAGCCAGAGCCGTGTGTGTATGTAATAATTCTTTTTAAAGGGCATCTTATGCTCAAGGACAGGACATACATACACTGGAGATCAGTTTTCAGGCGAATTATTATTTTGCCTTCCTGTTTCTTGAATTCCCTAACTTTGCATAAGACAATGTCTATACTGACACTAGTCATTCACTTCTTCTGTTTGCCTTGACCAATCAAACCCTTTATAGGAAAAGAATCATCTTTCGTTTTCAGTATTTGCTGCATATTAGAGAAAATACAATTTAGGGGGTTGAGAAATACAGAGTTTGGTAAGTGTTTTGGTAGTGAAAATGCATACTGAGTCATTCACCAAAAAAGGGCCAACTTACTCCTGGAATGGTCAAATCCCCAACAATGACGGAAGAAAAAAGATTTGAATCGTGCTAAAATAACTAAGTATTAACAGATCCCAGAAAAATGGTGCGATTAAATAGACGGGTATTTAACAAGTACAAAAATCGGATCTATGTTTTGGGATAGGTACAAGAACCTGCAACAGAAGAATGTGTACCATCTAACAGCTCAATCCAGCTACACCCTGGTATCTTATTCACATTTAGCTGCTGCTTCATCATCGTATCCCTAATACCTGACACATTCCGATATTCACCGGCAGCTACAAAAACATTTGACATAAGCACATTACTACCAGAGTGTCCAAGCTGAAGTTCAAGGCCCAAGACATGATCTGCAGCAACCCTTAAAAGCTGTGCATTCTCATGAAGTCGGCATGCAGCCAAAACGGACCTCCATACTATAGAGTTTGTCTTTATAGGCATTGAGAGAGCCAATTTATATGCTTCTTCAAGCTGCCCAGCCCGGCCAAGCATGTCAACGACACAAGCATAATGCTTTATTGTTGGAGTGATACCGTAATTTATCTCCATTTGCTCAAGAAACTCACGACCTTGATTCACAAAGCCTGCATGGCTGCAAGCTGACAGAATTGCTAAAAATGTTACCTCATTGGGTCTAACTTCCCACTTACACTTGCACATGCATGAAAACATATCCAATGCCTCCACTCCATAACCGTGCATTCCATAGCCCATAATCATTATATTCCATGAAGCTACATCAGTAATGCTCATATTATCAAAAACCACACGAGCATCTCTCATGCTCCCGCATTTAGCATACATGTGTAGAAGAGCATTACCCATCAGTACAGTGTCAATATCCTTCCACAAATCGTTAACAATAAAGCAGGCGTGGACCTTCCTACCATGTGTCAACGAGGATAATTGAGCACACGAAGAAAGAACAGTTCTTATTGTAACCAAATCAGGCTGAAATCCGTGACCAATCATTCTCCTGTAAAGCCTCAACGTTGCTTTATGGTCACCAGACTGCTCATTTGCTCGCATCATAGAATTCCAAGAGAGTATATCCTTCTCATCCATTTTCTCAAAAATCTGCAGTGCCTTGTCATTGGAGTTGCACTTCCCGTACATATCAATCAATGCATTACATACTGCAGCACTGGAGCCAAACCCCATTTTCAGCACAAAACTATGAATCGATGTCCCATTGTCAAAGTCTCTAATATCAGCAAAAACAGAGAGAACCCCTGTAACCGTATATCTACTCATGAAAACTCCTTCTTTACTCATTCTCCTAACAACATCCATTGACTCATTCAGCCTACCTGCCAGAGCATATCCATTTACCATGGAATTCCACAACCCAACATCTCTCACAGGCATATCGTCAAACACTTCATTCGCCTCATTTATCAATTCAAACTTCAAATAACTAGCAATCAAAGCACTCCCCACATACAAATCCAACTCCAACCCAAGTTTAAACACCAAACCATGAATTTTTTTAACCTCCGTAACCTTACAAAACCCCTTAATCAAACATGGAAAGGTAAATTTATCTGGATAAACACCCACTACTCTCATGTCCCTAAAAATTTCCACCCCATCTTTTACAAGCCCATTGGAAACCAACCCAGAAATGACTGCATTGTAACAGAAAACATTACGATGAATATGCGAGCAATGGTTAAACACCGCAAGGGCAAGGCTTATTTGGTGGCATTTTGCATACATGTTGATGAGGCTCGTTGTGCATGAAAGAGAGGAGGTGAAAAGGCCAGTGGTGAGCAAGTGGGCATGCAGTTTTTTGCCCTGTTGGAGATTCTTGTTGAGAGCGCATAGCTGAAGAGAAACAATACATAAGGATTGACTATAAGGTGAGCCTGTGGACAATAATGTAGAGAAGTTGAAGCTACAAGGACAAGGCCAGCTTCCTCTTCTTATAACCAGGACTTTGGACAAGGTGGTTGTTTTTTTCATTTAACATCAGTACATCTTTGGTTCCTCTGATGGAAATGATTTAGACTTACTATTAACTATCTTCAAGTCGATTTGATAGTTTTACATGGAAGTGGATGAGAGGACTAGCAGGAGAGGGCGTTCCTCTGATGGAAATGGTTTAGACGTATTTCATAGTTAAACATATCTATGGAAGTGGATGAAATGGTTTAGACTTATTATAGCAGTAGGACTAGGATGAGAGGAGCAAACTGGGACCCACCATTTTCGACACCTTCACCTATTTCGTTAGAAAACAGACGTGGCTTAAAGTTAGAGCCATGCAATTCATTGAAAGTAGATAACTAGTTTAGATTCGAAAGGGCTAACTTGGACGCACTACCCACAAAAACACACAGAAAGCCAGGGATTGAGGGAGAAGATAGCGAGGGTCTTGCCGGTGTGGAACTATCTGAAAATGGCGACAAAGCTATCAAACTGGTTTCTAAGCCTCGGCGGATTCATGGGTTTGGATCGTAACAAGCAGCGAACCAGCTTACGTTTCCCTTTGCCTACCCAAAGATTACGTCCTGCTTCCTGCAGAATGCGAACCCGCCATTTTAGGTATTTCTTATTCGTCTTCTTGTTGTTTGTTTATTAATTTCTCTTTGTTTCTGTGTTTCGTTTGCGAATTTTCTTGAAGGTTAAAGCTACTCATTTGTTGGTGATTTTTCTTAATGCTTTATTGACTTATTTGGATTTGAGTCGGCTACAAGTTTTGATCTTTCATTGAATTTTGGATTTAGGGTCAGAAATATAAGTTCTGATGTGTTTTATTTATTATTTTTACTTTTTATGCAATCTTTACGAATTCCGCTTGGGCCATTTTCGCTTTTACATATCTTTTTTGGTCATTCTGCTTTCCTTTTTTTCCCTTTCTTGTTGGAAATTGGTTGAACGAATTGTTGGGGATGGAACTTCTGCGAAGTAAAATGGGATGTATTGCGAACATAAATTTTATGAAGGGAAAAAGTAAGCTAGAAAGCGATAGTCTTTTGTGTTTGGAAATGAACATCGGGTTATTGGTTTGGCTGATGCATTTGCTTGATGATGAGTTTATGGTTCAAGCCTGAAACAAAATCAAGCTGTAGAGAGAGTACTGTTTCCTTCTGTAGATAGTAATAAGATAGTTAAACATGATATATTGATTCGATAATATCAGATGATATTATGGTAAGGTGGCGGAATTTGTTGAAAGAAGCAAACTAGTTTGTTATCAGACTTCCATTCGCGGATCTCTCATCGAACACAACTTTTTTTTATTCGCTAATGGGCGTTCCAACAGTTCTCACGGTGGAATGCTTTCAGTTTTAACTTACTAATCGCCATCTACAGTTTTATCCTTCAGGACTTGAGTGACCTTATGATAACTCATGTTAATTTTATTTGAATTTTTGACTGTGTGCTTTGTATGTGTATGAATCAATATTTGGTCAATGCCATGCAGATCCGAGAACAAGAGACGACCAGTGAAAGAAGGCTCTCCTGAACAGCCTTCAACAAGTGCTGATTTTGAATCTAATGATGAAGGGAGTCCTGGGGAGCACATTGTTTTAGCTGATAGTGTCCCAAACTCTAAACATGATATTGCACCAAAAGATATTGCCCCTAGCATAGATGTAAATAATATACAGAATACCAACAGGAGAAGTTTGGACAGTTGTGTAGATATGGAGCTTGTTTGGAAAACTGATGCAACATCTTTGGACAGCCTGGCAAACGAAGAAATGATACCTTTGGTATTCTTCTTTGCTGTGACTTTTGCAAGGAGATTGACAATAATTTTTGTGAACTTGTTTACTTTGACAAATGATTTCTTTGGTTGCATTCATCTTCCTAGTTTCCCAAATGTTATGATAGGAGAAGAACTTTAGCTATCGCTCTTCTGCTTAAGGCATAACAATCCCTTATATTATGAATATTTTAGAATAGCTATATTTTACAGTGTGCTGATTTGATGTCAGTGGTGTATCTCAATATTAATGTTAGAATATTCTATGATTATGGAAAAATAGGGACTTGTATTATGTAACGATACAAACTATCCTAAAGAGAAATATGTGAGTTTTATTCTTGTGTCCGTGGATGTAAGCCCTTACAACAAAACTTTGTTAATTTCTCTTTTTTCTCTTCCTCTATTCTGTTTCTTATTATTTTATTTCTTTACTATCTCAACGTGTATTAGAGTTAAGTTACTATCTTTCAATGTCATAACAAGTATGAGGGGAAACCTGTATTCTTCTTGCCTTTCTATAGCTGCAGTTTCTTTCAGTGACCTGTGATACAACCACACCATTCTAAAACTGTCAATTTCAGTAGTCATGCAAGCTAGAGTTGCTTATCATCTTGTCAACAATTATGTAACCGGAAGCTGCATGCCATGTTGTTATCAATCACGTGGTGCCACAACATCAATCATTTACTACTGTCGGCTAATCTCTTTTTATAATTAAGATGATCATACACTTTCATCCATGCTCATCTTAAGGGGAGATTTGAAAAACTGTTAAAGAATACACATATTCAACAAATATGTTGATGTCTATCAAATGTACACACCATTATTAATAATAGAGTATTCTATTGTTATGGAAAGATTGCTCATCCTCCCCATGAAGAGAGATTTATAATATTATGTAACCTCACACAAATCTAATGAGAAAGATGTGAACTTTATTGTTGTATCGGTGGACATAGGTCATTATGTCTGAACTACATAAATCTATTGTTTTCCTCTTTTTATTCTTTATACTCTTTCCCATTATTTTTATTCTTTTATATTTCGACACCCTATGATCTTGGATGAGTAAGATTTACTGGGTCTACCTTGGTATAATTCAATTATACAAGATGTTTGAGGGGCAATATATGTGGAGAAAACAGTACTCCAAAGTGCTTTTCTTTATCTCTCTCATCTATCTTATCTATGAATTTTGAAGAAAGTGCGACAAGGCCGCTTCATGCAGACAATATGACGCTAGAATTCTAATTAGTTTGTCATTTGCATTGCTTGTGCAGTTATAGTCCTAATAAGTATTGGCTATCGTCTTGTTCATGCTAAATTTTCAATTGGATTTTTTCCATGGGTGCTTTTTCTTTAAAAATTGACTCTCCAGACATATCGTTATACCATCAAAATTGGAAAAGCAATTGAAATGTAAAATTCTTTTCTGTGTTACATAGGCTTTACACAAGCAAGCAGAAGAGAAGCTTTCAGACGATCTTGACGAGACAGAATCCTTGGTATTATTTCTTTCCAAGTTTTCTGTGGAATGTTAATATTGTTCTGCGCTGAATATTTTGGATCACTAATTTTAAGGGCTGTAATTAGGAAGCTTCAGTTTGGAGCACTTGAGATTCAATGTATTAGTGTCTGCTTAAGTGTTTGGTGTTACTCTTTGCATCATTTATGACTCAAAACTGGTTTTACTTATCATTTGTGTCCTTGCACTGTGATATAACAAGGAATGTATCAGAGAATTGACATTTGGTTCTTTAATTGTCTTTCTTACAGGCTGTAAACATGGATCACAAAGAACGACTCCCAGGGGTTCAACTTGATGATATGATAGGGATGATAAGAAATGCAGAGAAAAGTAGGATGTCATTCTATTATGCAGTTTATATTATTTCATTTAGTTTTCTTTTTCTTTTATCATAGCCACAACATACTTAATAGTGTCACACATATCACAGATATCCTTATTCTCAACCAAGCTCGTATCCGTGCACTCGAAGACCTTGAGAGAATCCTTAATGAGAAGGAAGGTTTACAAGGAGAAATAAATGTTTTGCAGATGAGATTGGCAGAAACTGATGCCAAGCTGAAGGTTGCTGCTCAGCAAAAGGTGCATGTTGAACTCCTGGAAGAACAGTTAGAAAAATTAAGAGATGAATTGACTCACACTGCTGTTGTTGAGAGAAGTTTTGTTGATCCTTCTGAGGACCAAAACAAATTTTTGACAGAGAAAGCCCTTCTTGTTCAGAATACAGTTACTCCTCCTCTCAGTGAAGAGCTTAGATCGTTGAGAATGGAGAATATGTCTCTCAAGAATGATATAGAAAAGCTTAAGTTAGAGCTAAGTAATATTAAGGACACAGATGAGCGCATCATAGCGCTGGAGAAGGAAAAGTCATTTCTGGAGTCTTTGTTGAAAGACTTGGAAGTCAAACTCTCGGCTTCTCGAGAAGATCTTTCAAAAATATCTAGTCTTAAAATTGAATGCAAGGATTTACAGGAGAAGGTTGAAGGTTTGCAAGTACTACTGGATAACGCTACTAAACAGGCAGACCATTCTGTTCTAGTGTTACAACAAAACCAAGAACTTCAAAAGAAGGTTGATAAATTGGAGGACTGCATGGAGGAAGCTAATGTCTATAAGGTGTCATCAGAAAGATTGCACCAGTATAATGAACTAATGCAGGAAAAGATAAAACTATTGGAGGAACGTATTCAAAAATCAGATGAAGAGATACAGTCTTATATCCAATTATACCAAGATTCAGTAGAGGAATTTCAAGAGACACTTAATAGTTTAAAAAAAGAAAGCAAAAGAAGAGCTCTAAATGAACCTATAGATGACATGCCATCGGAATTCTGGAGCCATATACTGCTCATAATTGATGGTTGGATGCTAGAAAAGAGAATTTCTACAGATGATGCAAAGCTATTGAGAGAAATGGTGTGGAAGAAAGATGCGCTTATTAGGGATGCATACTTGGAGTGCAGAGAGAAGAATCAGCATGAAGCCATCTCCGGATTTCTTAAGCTAACATCATCACCTAGAAGGTAAAGATTTTATCCCAAAATTCTCTACTTATGGTTGGTTAATTTGTTCTTGTTTTTGGTTCTAGTCCAGGATTACATGTCATTCATATCGCAGCAGAGATGGCACCAGTTGCTAAGGTGAATTTCACATTGCTAAATATAAACTTTCCTTTTTCTTTTTTGAGAATTTCCCGTTGTTGATATGTTGGGTTTACAATTTTAGTGTGGTCATGTTAAGTTAGAGATGTAACTGACACCATGTTTTCTAGCCTTTTATGACTTTAAGATAATCTCTTATATGACCACAAAACACAATAAAGTGTTTGTGCTAAATATTTGAACAAACCAAGAAGAGTAAAATGCTTCAGCCATTAAGATAGATGTTGTGTATGTTACACTTTAATGCTTGAGTGGAGTTGACCATAACATTCAAAGGAATAAGAATGTAGCTTACTACGTTGTTTACAGAGAGGAAGCCCCTACGCCATTTTATTTCTTTACTTGAAAATATGTTGTAGCTAGTTATTACACGTGCCACTAGCTTATTGGCCCTAACTCGTAAACGTTATGCATTATTTGTGTGTGAGAGAATTATTGGCTATAGTGATTGCTATTAAATATTGGCATCACTTTTTGAATGGGAAACCATTTATCATTCACACTGATCATAATGAGTTTGAAAACTTGTATTGAAACAAAGGATGTGTACTCCATTCGAACATTCACTTCTAAAAGTCCTAGGATATGATTTGGAAATTATAAAAAAGGCAGGGAAAATATTGTAAACGATGCTTTGTCTAGAAAGGTGTCTGGTGTGGAGATGTTTGTTGTCATGTTGACTCAAATTCTTCAGAAGAGTTGGGAGGAGGATACTTTTATCAAGGATCTTATCACCAGGTTGTCAAGTGAATTCTTACAGTCTAGCACATATCAATGGCAGGAGGGCATTGATTAATGGAAGGGAAGAGTAGTTGTTAATTGGTCATTAAGATCTAGGATATTGAGAAGGATACATGAAGAATTTAGCGGGGGACATTCAGGCATGTTTTCCACTTTCAAAAGGCTTCAAGCCTTGTTCTTTTAGAAAAATATGTGGAGGGATACCAAGAATTGGGTGAGGCAATGCCAAACTTCCCAACAAAACAGGTATGGCACTTTTGCTACTACTGGATTTCTACAACCACTTCCCATTCCTAAACGTTGTTGGGTTGGCATAAACATGAATTTCATCAAGGGATTACATAACTAACAATCTGTAATCATGGTAATCATTAATAGATTCACAAAGTATGCAAATTTTATAACTCTTGAACATTCGTCTTTTGTTAAATCTATTGTTCAAGAATTCTTAGCTAATGTTTTCAAGCTTTTGGAATGCCTGAAACAATCACCAATGATAGAGATCCAATTTTCTTGAGTTCTTTTTGGCAAGAATTCTATAGACTATAAGGATTAGGGTTAGACATGTCTTCAACTTACACCTCAAACTGATGGGCAAGTTGAAGTGCTTAACAAAACTCTAGAAACATACCTCAGGTGCATGATATGTGATTACCCTTCCAAAAAGGGTTATTTGTTACCTCTAGTGGAATAGTGGTATAATCCACACATTGCACAACCATTAACATGATACCCATTAACAACCCTCATTGTTTATGTGGATGACATCATAGTCACAGGTAATGATCTTGAAGAGATGAAACACCTCAAACTTAAACTTGCCCAAGAGTTTGAAATCAAAGATTTGGGAAAGTTGAATATTTTTTGGGCATAGAAGTAGCTCGTTCGAAAGACGGAATTTTTCTATCCCAACGCAAGTATATTCTGGATCTTCTAGAAGAAACTGGAATGATGGGGTGTAAACCAATTGATACATCTATAGAACAGAATCATAGACTAAGCAAGGCCAAAGATGATGAACCTGTTGATAGGGGGAGGTATCAAAGACTAGTGGGAAGACTAATTTATTTATCACATACCAGGCCTGACATAGCATATGCAGCAAGTGTAATAAGTCAGTTCATGCATGAACCTAAAAATGTCCATCTTTAGGTAGTGTATAGGGTATTGAGGTACCTTAAAACTACCCCTGGTAGAGGGATTATGCTTAAGAAAAATGACAATAAAACAGTTGAAGCTTATACAGATGCAGATTGGGCAGGTTCAAGCATTGATAAAAGGTCAACCATTGGGTACTGCACTATGTTTTTGGGCAATCTTATCACTTGGAGAAGTAAGAAGTAATCAGTTGTGGCTAGATCAAGTGTTGAGGCAAAGTTTAGAGCTATGGCTCACAGTATATGTGAGCTCTCGTTGATTCATATCATCCTGAATGATTTGAAAGTTAGGTGGTAAGGACCTATGAAGCTCTACTGTGACAATAAGTTGGCAATTTGTATTGCTCACAACCCGGTACAACATGAAAGAACTAAACACATTGAGATTGATAGGTACTTCATTAAAGAAAAATTGGAAAGTGGGCTTATGTGCACCCCATACGTTCCCATTGCCAAACAGATGGTAAGGGGCTGGCAAATGCACAATTTCAAGATGTTACGGCAAGCTGGGAAATGCAAAACATTTATGCACCTACCAACTTGAGGGGGAGTGATGAAAATCAGTATAGTGATTTAGGAGAAATTATTTCCTAATCATAAAATAGGAAACAAGAGGATATCACGGATATTTACTTTAGGAAATTGCTGTAAATAGGGGGTATTGCTGTAAATAGGAAATATTTTAGTTACCTAATTGAGCTAGGACTTGTTTATATATTCAAAGGCACTTGTTGTGCAAAATAAGAAAAAAGATTACTTCTTTCTTCAAAAGCTATTAGGGACTGAGAGACAACCATTCAAGTGGTACAATTTCATCTCGAGAGGGCTTATAAAAGAATGCAGCAACTGCAACCTTATTGACAAGGATAAATGGCAAGAAGTAACCAAAAGTATGGACCCTTCAATATTGTGACAAAGTGACAAGCTTGAATTTCCATCTAGCACTCAAATTCACAAGTCATTCACTATGTGTTCCACATGTCTCAACTTAACAAATACATTGCAACAAGGAAGTTAAGCTCTTCCAATTTGAGGTCAGAGTTGATAGCTGAAGAAAAAGTTCCACGTGCTAAACTGGAAAGGAGGTTGGTGAAACACCATAACAAGTTAGTTAGTGAAGTTTTCGGTGATCAGGAGACAACGTAGCCCCAACTTGGGAGTTTTTATCTGATTTTTAGCAACAGTTTCCTATGACAAGGTTCTATAAGAGGGAGCTATTGTTACACTTTAATTCTGGAGTGGACTGTTGCGATCAATGAAATGAAATTGTAGCTTACTATGTCTTTTAGCGAGAGGAAGCTGCTATGTCATTTTATTTCTTTACTTGAGTATTTGTTGTAGCTGGTCATTACACTTGCCACTAGCGTATTGATCGCTGTTTAAAAAGCCATTATCAAGTTGTTAATCCAACATATATATATGGTGCAACAAACTCTAACAAATCTATCGAATGAAATATAAATCTCAGTCCCTTCTCTTTCTTCTAGCTTCTTCCTCGATTTTATTCTTTTTACTTAAGGGGTATTAGATTAACTAGTGTTCTGTTCCTACCTATTTCCATGGTTATTTCTACCTAAAGTAATCTTGGTTCTGTTTATAAAGTGACCTTTTGCCATGAAGTTTGATAGGATGCTTATTTGTCTTTAGAGCTGAACTTGTCTCATATACGGTGCATTGATTGTAACTTATTTTAATAATTGTATTTCTTTAGCAATTTGATTTTTTTAGTCATCTTTATACTATTATTATTATCATAATCATTTTTATCCATGTATTTTCAACACACAAAATCATGCTTTTTATTAGGGTAATAACGACTGGAGTTCTTAAGTTAAAAATTGTTATGATGTGGGAGATCATCTTGTTCTCTTCATCATTGTTGCCCTTAGATTATCCCCCACCTAATCAGCACTCTATTTCTTCATCCTGATCTGCCTGCAACGCAGATCTCTTGTTCACTTTCTAATTTTATTTTTCCTTTTATCTGTCGTTGCCAACTACATAGAAGTCATAATTATTGCTTTTTTTGGGCACAAAAGAATTTTAGCTGTCACATGTTTATGACAAGTGTTCAATGAGTTAAATTAAGCTGAATAATTTCAGATTTTACATCTCAAAAGTAAAGCACACTGAAATTTTTTAATTCATAATTTAACTAGAAAATGGAGTAATCTTCAGAATATTTTTTGATAGTTTTTTATTTCCAAATGGAGGATTTTAGCTGTCATATGTTTATGATAAGCTATGTAGCACGGACATGGCTCCATTGTGCCGTGTCTGTGTGTCCGACACGTGTCCGACGCGGACACGCAGTGGACACACGGTGGACACGTGTCTATACGTGTCGGAATAAAAAAGTTATTTTTATCGGCTCGGACACAGTTAATATGGCTCGGACACAGTTAATATGGCTCGGACACGGCTCGGACACTTCTTAATATGGCTCGTAATATTTTTATGAATTAT
>JANIIA010000002.1:33475956-33492513 GCA_027478495.1 Erythroxylum alaternifolium | reverse complement strand
TACCTATTTTTCAAAAATCACTTATTCACACTTCTACCGGGAAAATTGTCATGAATGCATGTACAATAAATTCTTATGAGCAAAACTCACTATTCACAAGTGCATGAGCATGAGATGTGTTGATTTACCACTCTCGGACCCGTTTCTCTGGTCTGACCCGTTCTCTGGAAACGGGATGTTACATATACGCTCTATCCTGATTTGTTGAGTCAAAGGTTTTAAAGAAAATTAGACAATTAAACTAAAAAGTAAACTGATTTAACTAGAAGCAAAAAACGATTTGATTAATCGATGTGGTGAGATCTTGTGAAATTAACTTCACTAATTTAATCTCCTGTGCATGACTAAGGCGAATTAATTGGATAATTGTCTTGCTAAAATTACCAATTAGGTTTTAAAATCAATTCAAATAATAAACTAAATCTAACTTTCGTATTCGACAAGTCTATTATCCAAATCAATTATGAAAACCCAACTAATAATTATCCCCTTAAGTTAATACATTTCTAATTCATAAATTAAGTGTTTATAATTTCTTGTTCTAATATTAAACTTCTCTCGATCTTTCCTTTAATACCAAAATGATTCAAAGGTTGGCAAAACTATTACATCCAATAAGCTCAAAAACTATAGCAAATAATATGAAAATAAAACAGTCCCTTCATCAAGCATAATTGACCAAATTAGTTACATTAATTCTCAAGAACAAATAATCAACCCATCATGGAATAAACATAGTTCATCATCTTCATACACTTCAATCCCATAGTTAACAGTAACATAGAAGTATCAAAGCCATAAAATGATTAAATAAACAGAAATGGACTATCAAAGCACTAACAAAGGAAAACAAGTTCAATAGACAGAAGAAATTAGTTCAACAAAAAATAAATAAGTTCCACAATAGCAGTAGAGATGAAAAAGAATGAACATAAAAAATGGACTCTCAGATGAGGAAGCTAGTGGTGGATCTCCGGCTAACCTCAACCTCTCTAGCATTGGCTCTCACCTTCTACCTCAGCTCCAAGCTCCTACCTCTTTATTATTTTTCTCTCTTCCTTACCCGACTATGTTCTTTGTTATGTTTCTCTTTTTTTCTCTGCCTATGTTCTCTAGTTTTTCTCCACCTTCACCTTTTTTCTAACCTTCTTTTTCTACTATATGCTTTTCTATTTATATAGACACTTTAGGTTTAGGTTTTGTTTTCATCCACCATCAACTTGCATGCGTGACACATGACATCAAATTCAGTGTAAGAGAATGTTCACAGCCATGAAATGCATGCGTGACATATGACATCAAATTCAGTGTAAGATGTGCATAGGCATGAAAATTTTGTCACCACTGTGAGAGACCTTGTCACGGAATGCCACTTTCATGTTTTTCCGACAACATTAACAAAATACACTGCATGTCCTCAATTCATTCAACTTTGGATTAAAGCACACAAATTTGTAACAAAAATCAAAATATAAAAGCTTACAAAATCAATAAAAATTGGTCACAACATCTTGAGAGAAAGCAATCAATACCTTAGGAAATTTGGGATCAAACACATAAATTGGATCAACAATAGTAAAGGAAACGAAATAGGGAAACAATAGTTCCCATATATTCAATCTTGATCAATCTCAATTTTTATTAGCAACTCACTTATTAATTGTTTGATTGTTTCATTTTATTATTTGTTTTAAATTATGTTATTTAATTTAATTCAAATTAGTTTCATGTTACCTTAGGCAAAGTTCGGTTCAAATTGTTAGCTATTATATAATCCTCGTATGAACGATAACCTATTATACTACAAGATACAATCTATATATTTGCAAGTATTGAGAGTTTTATTATTATATATAAAACTTGCTCAACAAGTTTTTCGATATACATGCAATTGCATATCACACTGCGGCAAAAAATAATTTAGGCAACAAACAAAAGCGTAACTATAAGTACAATTATCGTTGCCTTTTTATTAAAGCAACAAAATTCGTATCATTACAAAAAGTGATAAGCAATAGAATTTTTTGATTAGGCAACTAAATAAAAAATGTTGCTTTAAGTTTTAACTAAGGCAACAAATTAATTTCAAACCATAGAAACAATTTTAAATAGATATTGCAACACTTTAAGTCTTTTAAAGCAACAATGTTAAATAAATAAAGCAACAAAATGAATTTTTTTAGGCAACAATTTGTAAAAGAAAAGCAACAATATATCCTTTCATTACTAATAATATTTAACGTAAAAGCAAACTCTCATCATTATGCGAGCAACATCCATATATACATAAAGAAAAATATTAATATTAATATATGTTTTAATTATGTATGTAACATATATACATAAAGCAATATATAAATATCAATATATGTTTTAATTATGTATGTACTATCAAATATAGAAGACCAAAAAGCTGCATTTATATATAATATATAGTCTATAAGAAGTTGTAACATTCAACATTTAATATATTCAAAATACAAAAGCAAATTACATGTGCTTTTATTATTACAAAATACAAAAGTGAATTCTACAATCCTCAATAATTGCAAGGAAATTACATGTGCATACAACAACTCTTCATCATTTATAGAATTTGAAGTTAGGGTCAGTCTTCTTCACATTGGCTATCTAACCTTCTCAAAGTCTTTTGGAAGTTAAACGTACTTGTTCTTATGTATTGTATGCATTCCAGCTTCTTGACAAGTAACTGCAATCTGTGAGTAGATATCCAGTTATGATGGGGACAAAAAAATAAAGCATTATCAAAAGGCAAAGTATGAATTTCATACTTGTATGAAAACTATTAAAATATAAGAAATAGTTGAAATACATATAAAAATAGCATGTCATTGATCTTATTCTTGTTAAATGGATGGAAAATGTTTACCTCACATCATGTCGAACTGATTCACAGATACCAATATTCTTTGTCAAATTTACTTCATCAAGTTTCTCACTGATTGCAAAATATAACTAATTAATCAGCAAGCTACTTGCAATTCGGATCTCAATTCATCCTAGTGCATAAAATAAAGGAAGAAAAAGAACAACTAACAATAAGAATAAGGGAAACAATTGGTACTAAAGAAATGAAATAGGGTGGAATCAAAGAAACGAAGAAAAGGTTTTGAAGTAATCGAGGAGAATGGAAAACCAATAGGGATCAACTCACAAATAGTTCAGGAAATTGTATGAACTCACAACTAATTCAAGAAATCAAGTTTCACCTTAATAGGCTACCCTACCTTGCCTTCAACACCTAGTAAAAAGAATTACATCAAATTAGTCAATGGTTCTGGTAACTTCATGTAAAATGTCTACGATGCTACTTTCTACTACAATTTGTTCAATGTTATTATTACATTTGCATGAATAATAGGATTGTAGGTCACATTATGATCCTGGCTCAAATAAACTATCTAAACTACTTAAAGTCCACATAGCACCTAATTAAAAGAAAATAAGTGGAACTACAAAGGAAAAGAAAAATACAAACAATTAAAATTAAAACCAATCATTCATAGTGAAAACAAGAATATGAACATTTTATGGTCTAAGATATCCACATAAAAGTAGGATGATTGAAAATTTTGTGAGAACTTTAAAAAAATATAAAATCAGTTTCACTATCATACAAATACATTAATGTGTGTGCAATAGCATAACAAGAAGCGCTTGCAATAGCAAAGATGAGCACTTCATTAAACACGATAAGTAACAATGGACACTAAAAATCAAGTACAGATCTTACTGATCTTAACAATAAGTATGAATTGAAGGCTCAAGTATAACTCTATTTGATCTAAATGATAACGTTAACATTTACTGATGTTTTTCATTATTTTAAGCAAACATATGCTTTACAATTTCATATTCAATTCCAAAGGTAATAACTATAATAACTATAATTATAAGTATCCTACAATAATACGATGTTGAGTTTCTAAACTCGTTAGTTCAAATATATAAAGTAGTTTTGAGAAACCAATGTTGGAATGAAAATGTGGAAGTGAGAATAATTTTATCGAGTCCATCAATCTTTTGTCAACGTATCGGTATCGCATTCACAAAATGTTCAAAACTTATTCAGATAAACAAACGGGCAACTGATGAAACTAGCAATCACAAAAGTTATTTTCATTTATCCATTGAATTCATCTCAGAATGATCTAATGAAAATTAAGAAAGCGATCAAAATCAACTCCACAAGAAATGATAAAAAACTTTCAAAGAACACCACAAGAGATCATCACAAATCAATCATAACAGGCTGAATGTGACAACTAAGCAATGAAAAGGGTAAATTAAGCTGCAAAGTTAGAAACAAAGAAATACAATAGAGAAAGAGGCCTAAAATATCATCGAGGCATCCTTAGCTAGTAATATCTAACAACATGGAAAAATGAATCATTATCATCCCAGTAATAAGCATGAAAGCATAATTGAACTACTCCAATAGACCATCATTCGATAGAATGGAAACTTGAATCCAACATTAACGCTAAAACAAAGAGATAATAAACAATAGAAGCTTAAAAGAAACACTACCAATGCTTACAAGATAGAGGATTCAATTTATGAAAATTCCAAAAACCAAAAGTTCACTACAGATAATGAAAATTTACAAAACTTGTCTGATTGAGGGAAAGATATAAAGACGAAGGGACCTCTGACCTGAAGAACTAATATCTATGTAGCACGGACACGGCTCCATTGTGCCGTGTCCGTGTGTCCGACACGTGTCCGACACGGACACGCGGTGGACACACGGTAGACACGTGTCTATACGTGTCGGAATAAAAAATTTATTTTTATCGGCTCGGACACGGCTCGGACACAGTTAATATGACTCGAACATGGCTCGGACACTTCTTAATATGGCTCGTAATATTTTTATGAATTATTTGAAATTTTATTTAGTTGACATGAGTAGTCTTCCTTATTAAGAAAGATAAAATTGTTGAAACTTTTCAAATTTCTCATTCTTTTGTTGCATTTTTTTGGTTGTAAATACCCACATGAATGACTAATTCTACTTTTGGATAGGAGATTGTAGACAAATTGTTTAATTGAATATTTGCTCCATGTGTTTTTTGAGAGGTTTATAAAGTACCAAATATGCATGACATGAACTATCAAGATGTTGGAAGTCTTGAAAGACATCAATCAATATATATATATATATATATATATATATGCCGTGTCTGTGTCCACCAAATTTTAGAAGTTGGTGTGTCCCCGTGTCCGTGTCCGTGTTCGTGTCGTGTCGCATGTCCGTGTCCGTATCCGTGCTACATAGATGATAAGTGTTCAATGAGCTAAATTAAGCTGAATAATTTCAGATTTTACATCTCAAAGGTGAAGTACACTGACGTTTTTCGTTCATAATTTAACTAGACACTGGAGTATCTTCGGAATATCTTTTGATAGTTTTTTATTTCCAAATGGTTGGAAATTAACTCCTGGGTGCAGCAAAGATAATATGTTTCATTCATATTATTGTCTTTTCCTTTCTTTTCCTACATTCTTTTCCCTGTTAAAGTCTTGATAATACTTTTACAATGCTCATTTATAGGTTGGTGGCTTGGGAGACGTAGTAACTGGTCTTGGTAAAGCACTCCAAAAAAGAGGACACCTCGTTGAAATCATTCTTCCCAAGTATGATTGCATGCAGTATGAGCGCATTAAAGACTTAAGGGTATGCCTTCCATTTGAGATTGGAGTAACAGACGGAACAGTTTTGTGAATAGTTGTCTCACATGATTGGTTGTGCAGGCCCTAGATGTTGTTATGGAATCATATTTTGATGGCAAGCTGTACAAGAACAAAATCTGGGTTGGCACAGTTGAAGGTTTAGAGCTCTTTATGTTACTCATTCAGGGTTATCTTGCGACATGCATTTTTATTGTATTTTGATTGTAATTTTTATTGCATAGGTCTTCCGATTTACTTTATTGAGCCTCATCATCCTGACAAGTTCTTCTGGAGAGGACAGTTTTATGGACAGCATGATGATTTCAGACGTTTTTCATTTTTCAGCCGTGCAGCACTTGAACTGCTTCTCCAAGCTGGCAAAAGACCAGACATAATCCATTGTCATGACTGGCAGACTGCTTTTATTGTATGATTACCTTTTGTCTCGTTGTCTGTTTTCCTTTTCCATATCCGCACTTTATTTCACTGAAGTAAAGAAACTTTCTATTTGCTATTTTAGGCACCACTTTATTGGGACATCTATGCCCCCAAAGGACTAAATTCAGCTAGAATTTGCTTTACATGTCACAACTTTGAGTATCAAGGGACTGCACCTGCGTCAGAACTGGCATCTTGTGGACTTGATGTCCACCAGCTAAACAGGTCAGATAGAATGCAGGACAACTCAGCACATGATAGAGTGAATCCTGTTAAGGTATTCAAATTGTTTATTGAAATATCAATACCTTACTGTTTAGAACCAGTATCAGCCACATACCATTATTCCTTTTTATTCAGGGTGCGGTAGTCTTCTCAAATATTGTGACAACGGTATCACCAACCTATGCACAAGAGGTGCGGACTGCTGAGGTATGGACTTGGTGATCTGGCGTAAGAGCCACAAACATTTGACTTTATCTCCTTTTCCACGTATAGGGGATTGGCCTATCTAATAAATAATGTGACGAGCAATGTTGACTGACTAACCTTTCTGATAGCATGTCTTGGCTAGAAAAATTCTAATTTATATTAATACTTCCCCAAGAGATTGTTGGATGTTCTGGTGTCAAGTGGTCTGTCTATGGTGTTATTTTTTCAAGTAACTGCTGTTGCAAAGCTTGAAGAGTTGCTCATTCCACTTGGACAAAGAAAAATAGGATTCAAGCTCCAAGTAAAACAAACAGTTTGGTGACCCATAAAAAAAGGGGGTATTTTTGTCGATTGGCAGTAACATATTGGGATCGATTTTTGACTGATGTGTTTTTCTATATGTCTATAATATGCTAATCTCGAAGAGCTGTTTTGTGCATTATGCAAGTGTTCTTTGTAAATTTGGCTTATGGCAATAACATCAATTAGAAGACTACTTTTGCATATGTAAAGACAGAGAGATTGGAGAAAATTCGGCTTAAGCTTATGATTAGCTTAGCCCTAGTATATATACATATTAATATCTTAGAAGTATATTACAAGTTTTTCCATATTCATAACAAAATTTAACACATTTATACTGCAACATAAATTTCTTCAGTTCTATGAAACAACAATATAATCAAAGTTTGCCAAGTCACTCATCCAAGGCTTGAATTTTGAAACTTGTCATGCTCATTCGATGATACATATCCCATATGGTTGAGGGAAAAGATAACAAAGGGAAAGGTAAACATTCTAGATGAACTTTGGCTGTTGTACCATATTTTATCTTTGTCCTTACAAGATAGACTTTCAAGGTGTTAAAAGTCCAATCACACATAATAATCCTCTGCAGGCAAAATTCCATGCATACTGTTCATAAATTTCTTGAACTGTTTCTTTAAAATAGTACTTGAAAGGAGACCGTACCAGTGATTTACAATGGATGCCAGGGATGCAGATGTTGTGATGTGAAAACAAGAATAAACTGGATAGTCAGGTTTGAGGTCTCCTTAGTGAAGATGTTAAACTTTAGAGGTCAATTTTCCGGGAGAACATGTGTCCTATTTGTATAGGATGATAGAGTTGGTAGACTCTGGAATAGAATCATTTTTGTTGTATTAGACCAAAGTACATGAGAATGTATTGTATTGTTCTTGCTGTTAACTGAAGGCTTTGTCAACATGTATCGATTTTTTCCTTGATAGGGTGGGAAAGGTCTTCATTCTACTCTCAACTTTCATTCAAAGAAGTTCATTGGCATTCTCAATGGAATTGATACAGATGCATGGAATCCTGCTACTGATTCTTTTCTTAAAGTTCAGTACAGCTCTAATGATCTTCAAGGGAAAGGGGAAAATAAAATGGTTACCAGAAGGAACCTTGGGCTTTCGACTTCAGATGTCAGACAGCCATTGGTAATTTTAGTCGAGTTTTTGTAGAAATTTTGAAATTTGTTTAATCTTCCTGCAGTTTGTTGTTAATTGGATCATTAGTGTCCGATAGATATAGCTAGTGCCAAGTCTGGCAGATCAATGGAGCTATTCTTCATGCAATTCATCAAGCATGAATTACGAAACATTGAACAAGGTCTTTTCCTTAGGATGAACTTTTTTCAACCTTTTATCATCTGCTTGGAAAAGAATAAATAGTATAGGGCCATTTTGAAAACCCTGAGTAAACTGCGACAAGATTTTCGGATTTTATTCCAAATACTTGGTATGACAGAATATGATAAAGGTTTGAAATCCTGTTTGTCTATATAGTTTATATGTTGCATCGTATTGACCATCTGATGGCATTCCATTTAATACTTGTCTATTCATGAATAATGAAAGATTTTGTAATGGTAGATCCATGAAAAAAGTTTCCCAATATACAAGTGGAGCTAGCTGATTGATTGTTGTATTCCATTCTACTTCTGAGAGAATCTTTAGCACTTACTGTTTTCTGCAATGCTGCTCTATGTGTTTATCATTCTCTGTTCTCTGTGTTTGTGTGCACATTTGTGCGTCTTCACATGATTTTGGTAGGTAGGCTGCATAACAAGGTTAGTGCCACAAAAGGGTGTACATCTTATTAGACATGCAATATATCGAACACTGGAGTTGGGAGGACAGTTCGTACTTCTTGGCTCAAGCCCAATCGAACATATTCAGGTAATAGCAAACAGTTCTTTTTGCACCTTAAGTTGGATATAATCTTTGCTTCTGCACCTCTAATGCAAAAGCATGTAGAACCATGGTCAATGCTTGTCCCTTTATCTTTACCTCCTTTTTCATTTTTTGCAGAGGGAATTTGAGGGTATTGCAAATCATTTTCAGAATCATGATCAAATTCGGCTAATATTGAAGTTTGATGAATGTCTTTCCCGGCGTATTTATGCAGCATCTGACATGTTTATCATCCCATCTATCTTTGAGCCATGTGGCCTAACGCAGGTATAACTAACAATATTCCTCGGGAAAATTTTTTATATCAACAGACTTCCAGAATGTTGACACTAAAAGAGAAAACTGAAAGTAGTAAACTTGAATATAGTTGTAAACCATCCCTTTGGACTACCTTTTAGTGACATAAGGTAGCCTCGGTTATATATTGGGAATGAAACATCTTACAGATCCAGTGCGTCTAATGAAGTGATAGTGCCTGCTTTTGATTTTTTCCTGTATCTCTGCAGATGATAGCAATGAAGTATGGTTCCATACCCATAGCAAGAAAAACCGGTGGGCTAAATGACAGGTAGCAAACCGACTTTAGATGCATTTGAGATCAATGGTTAGAAAATAGTTTTCTAACTCTAATTCTTTGATTACATTCATGTACAGCGTTTTTGATATTGATGATGATACAATCCCTCTGCATTTCCGGAATGGATTTACATTCCTGAATCCGGATGAACAGGTGAATAATGATTGACAAAGTTACTATTTATTTACTTTCATCTTGATATTTGAGCTAGCAATTCTACTGAAACAAGTAATATCTGTTTTGCCCACTTCTTATCTGTTAATGTTGGACAGGGCATGAACAGTGCTTTAGAGCGCGCATTCAACTACTACAGGAAGAACACTGAAGTATGGAAAGAACTGGTCCAGAAAGACATGAGTATAGATTTCAGTTGGGAGTCTTCGGCATCACAGTACGAGGAGCTCTATGCCCACTCAGTGGCAAGAGCAAGGGCAGCCGCAATGGCAAATCGTGGATGGTCATGACTCATGAGGCATTAGAAAGAGACCAAGACTGCAGTTTGATAACTAAGCAGAGGCTGGAACTGGAAGCTGTGCGTTGTGTGCCAATTCGCGTTTTTTTTTCTTTTTTTGTACAAGCATACAGGGTCAAGTGGCATATCTTGCTCCATAGCACCACATCTTGTAAAAAGGTATATGGCATAGTAGTCATCAATGATGAAAGTTGCAACGATAAAATTTTCAAGGCACTCAAATTCAATTCCAGATTGGATTTCGAAGTTATGGTTTTTACTTAACCAAATAGAAATAGAACTCTTAAGTGGAATTGAACAAAATTAGTCAATCAAAGGCATTGTATTCACAATCATTATCTTCATCAAATTTAGACAGTTGAAGTTCACTTTCCAGGTACCAAGTTAGTGGCAACTGTTGTAGCTGTTCAGCCAAGTTCTGGGGAGGATTTTTAATGCTAACAATAGCCTGAACAAAGTATCTAAACACTATCAATCTCCCGTTCTTAATCTCTCTCACCTTCAATTCTGCGAGTGCCTTTGGGTCATCAGCCAACTCACGGTCAAAAGCTCCCACTCGAGTAAAGCGGTTTGCTCACTTCATCTAGTGGTTAGATAGCTACCCAGTGGGTTTGGTAAACATTTGATAAGTTGTGTTCCAGCTGATTGACTCAAATTAGTTTGACCATATTAAAAAGATAAAATCTTTTTTAGTTATGAGTTGGTTGAGTTGGCTGATTCAACTCAACTAACTAATTTTTTAAAAGCTTCTCTGTAGGAGCGTTTGGACTCTTTAGTTGGTTTAGCTGTTTGCCTAATGTCATGAAGGGGCATCTTTTTCTTTAGGAATGGTGAGAAAACGGTTGCTTGTCTTCTATCCTAACCCTGCATAATATGCCCATCTAGATCTCTACATTTATTTTGCTATAATGTAAACATGAACCCTATTAATACCATTACCTTAACACATGTCTCTGCTCTTATTGCGGGCCAAGTTCCCTCCTTGCCCTAGCTAGCAGTTTTGTACTTAAGTCATAATATTTATGCCCTTATAATTTTTTTTAAAAATTGTGTCCTCATAAATTATTTTACACATTAATAGTTAATACTAAACAATTAATTTTACCAAATATTTTTAATAAATAGTTGATATTATCTGCTGGTCAAATCAGCTGATATAATCAACTATCAGTTAACCACTAATACAATCCATTGTTTGCAAAGCAGGGTCAATACTCTCTACTACGCTTATTAACACCACTAAGTAGCCTAAATTGCCAATATGTTATGTGTAAGAATCAAGCTTGGGTTTCTCGAAGTAGTCAAGACCACCCTTGCTAAACATCTAAGCTCATGCTTAGAACCACACTACTTTTTCGAACTCCACGCCAACAACTAAGGGAACACGCACCCCAGAGCTCCCAACATACCCCACCTGTAGTGGATCACCTCAAAGCTCACGGTTCTTAGCGAATGTCACCGAGTCTGTACGATGGGCTAGTAGAGGGAGTAGATTTAATGGATTTTCTTATCAAGAAATGGTCGTTTCCCATCAGCTTCACTGCTTTGTCGGCAAACTCTGGTGAGGAAAGATCCATTGTTGAGGTTGACATTATGCTAAGTAGGTGCTCGATGAATGACGTAGGCTGGTGGGTGCATATTTATAAAGGTGCGGATTCCTATTTCCTTATATCGGGTATCTAAATTTTTAGTTTAATTAGAGATTCAAGGTTATGGGCGGGTTCAAATTATATGTTCTCATTAACCTCTTCTTATTCTGTTCCATGAATATTTATTCATTTATTTTTTGTAGGTTGCATTTATCCATACTTTGTTTAATGAACATCCATCCATTTTTTTTGTAGGTTCCATTTATTAGATGGATGAATGTTCATAAAATAGAGTAAGAACAAAGTACTATACACAATTGTTGTTATGTTTCCAACTTGTCACTCTCTAAACTGCTCAACTTCTAAGAGTCATTTGATGTTAAAAAACCAATCAGAGGTTTCCACTTATACCCTCACAAGATAATTTGAGAGCTATTGAATACAATGGAATGGAACTTGATATCTATGAAATTTAAATATAGTGTCCTTTTGTAAAATATGTATTTATTAATACAAAAAGCTATTGAATTGAAGATTAATAGTACACAACAACTTATGTCATACGTGAGTTGGACTCTTATGATAGAGATGAGGAAACTTTTGATGAGGTTTAGAGAGGGTAATGATAGGGGAAGGATTTGGTTGATAGGAAATGGTACTTGTGACATGCATTTAAGGTGCCAAATTTGCCATCCATTTATAGAAAGAATTACAATTTATATGTTGTGCCAATCCCCATTAGAGCACCTCTTTAAGGATGTTTCCAAGGTGTGTTATTTTTTATTGACTTGTGTATTTCATTTTCAACTATTAGATGGGTTATTTAAAGTCCAAAATCATGCGAGTGTCTAACTGTCTATTAAAAGCCACGAAGGTGTCCAAGTGTTATTAGGATCTTTGGGATTTCTAATATATAGGATCCTCATAAAGAGGTAAGTATAAAACATACTTGTTTTTTAGTATGACCAAGACTACATTATTCAAAAATCAAGCTTTTTTGAGAGGAAGAACTTGGAAAGAAGCCATTTAATGAAAATACACGATATTTTTTATTGATAAGGTTTTATTCATAAGGTTTTAATAAGATTCTAATAAGGTTCTCATAAGGTTCTAATAGGGTTGCCTACAAAGGTGATATCTCACTACCTTTTACCCTAGAAACTTCTCACTAGCTGATTTACCTTTCTACTCTCTGCTATTTCCTTTTTTAGATTCTTTTTCCTGCTTCCTGGTTTGCGTATGCCTTGAGGTTTCTTCTGCTTCTGTTTTTATTGGGGTTTCACCCCTTATGAAAGGCCTCTATGAAGGCTTTGTTGGTAACCAAGAAAATAGGGGAATCTTCTTTATTTGGTGAAGACTGCCCTGCTTTATCCTAAGAGAATCTGCTCTCCAAATCTCTAGATCTATGCAAATCCAACAGTGTTATTAAAAACTAAAAAACAGATGAAAACTTTGAAGATAAACAACCTATGAGTATATGAAAGAATAAGTTATTCTCTATACCTCGAAAAGTTTATCATGAGCATTTTTATAATGTTGTGATTGATGGTATCATCAATCCTCCAGTAGAACTTCTTAAGGCAAGAGCTACGGTGTGGTCCTCTACTTTACTGGGTTTCTTTTGAAGCAAAAGTCCAGCTTTTCTGGTGATTAATGCATGCATGGGCGAAATCCAGATGGAGTAAGATGGAACTAGAGAAGGTCTTGTTATGTGAGGATGGGACTATCTTGTTTAAATTTTCATATGAAAAGGGGCTAAATGATATCCTTGAGCAAGGACCTTGGTCTATAGGAGAGCTACCTCTCCTACAAATGATAGCCAGGTATGGAAATATCAATATTATAAATACCATACCGATAATAGTATCTAATTGAGTTATGATACGGTACTGTATCGGTACCGATCAATATTGAGTATCGTTTCGGCTAATTTTTAAATTTATGAAATAGTCACTGAATTTTTTAATATATTTTATTGTATACTTTTTAATTTTACATCAACCTTGTGTCAAAAAATCTTGATAATAAAAATTTAAAATAACAACAATTTATTTATTTTATTAACATTAATTTTCAAATATTTATATGACCACTAAATGAAATTGTTACATTCATACAAATGTATAATAATTTAACAATTATGATTACAAAAATTCTATTAATTTTTTGCTTACTATTTGTATTCAAATGTTTTGTATAATATGAATGACATCATTTAGTTAATATCTTAAATTTTAATTTAGATCAAGGAGTTAAAATTTTTATGTAAGTTATATATTAAAGTTAACAACAACAATATTTTATATCTAAAATAAAATAAAAATTAAAAACCAATGTTAAATTGAAAGTTAAGTTTATATTCTACTACATATAAGGTAGTCACTAAATATGTACTCTGATGTAATCTTTTTGTTGTTTTATAATAATGTAGTGAAATTTAAAAATAATACACTTATACGAGTAATTAACTCTTTAAAATTTTAAAAATTACTCAATACCACAAAAAAGTAATTACATATAATTATATAAAAATATTATGAAACTTAATTGATTTACTAATGGTTTTTTATAAATATATTTAATTAACAATAATTTTATGAGACAAAATTTTGTGTTGTTAAATTAACATAACAAATATATTATTAAAAATTAGAATCACCATATTTAATATAAATAAATAAATAATTAATTAATTAAATTTGATTATACAAAGAAAGGCAAGCAGAAACACTCGGGGGTATTTTTGTAATTTATTGTTAAAAGTTATGATTATTTTGCAAAAAGAAGTCCCTATATTTTTCAAAACTTATGGTACCGGATGGTATTTAGCCGGTATCGACCGGTACTGACAATTGGTACCTAAGAAGACTGTTTTATACCCTTTTTTGGACCGGTACGGTACCTTCTGACTGATACCACAGTAAAAAATTAAAAAAACTGATGGAAATGGATCGAAGTAAAGTGTACACTTTTCCTTTGTAGGTGAATTTTCACAATCTCCCATTAGAACTATGGAACAATGAGGGGCTTAGCTATCTTGCTTAGAAAAATATTGTGTATAGACTCACAAACAACTTCTACAGAGAGAATCGATTATGCAAACATATGTATAGAGATTCATAAATCTACCTTTCTTCTGGATACTCTCTATGTTATATGCCTAAGGGACAATGGGGAATTGGAGAAGAAGGAAATAACTATTACTTTCCCTTGGAAATCTAGTAACTCTACCAAAGTGTGGCAGCTTATGGGGAGGAAATTTCAAACTGGTGGGCAACAGGAACTTTTGGGGATTGATTCCTCTACACATTTTCAAGAAGAATAAAATAAACTAGAGGAAGCTTCGACTCGTAGAGGGAATGTTAATGAATCCATTCTATAGTCCAGATTGATGGCTGAAGGAGACATAAGCAGTCATGGTATTTCTGACATTAATGTTGTTGAACATAACTATGCAAGCATTAAAGACAAGTTGCTAATTGCTAGGGAAAAGACTAACATAGAACAGACTGATTCACACATATTAGAAGTTCCTATACAACACTCCTTGTTAGAATGAACTCTTTAGATAAAGAGGAAGCTACATCCTCTTATACTAATTCTTCTAATAATCCTCCAATTATGGAGACTGGTGATACTGAATTGGATAATTTTCAAAATGTCACTAGTAAGAAATCTCTAAGAAGTGGGAGGAGGAAGAGTGCCAAAGGTAAAAATGTACCTATATGACAATTCTAATATGGAATGTACATTGTATTAATAACCCAGAAAAGGTGTATGCTTTGAGCAATTTTTTCTGGAGGATTAAGCCTCTTATCATAGTTTTACGTGAAACCAAAATAAGATTTGAGAATATGAATAAGGTGAATATTTTGGGTCCTTGTTGGACTTTTCTCTCCAATCATCACCACCATCATTATGGCAAAATTGTTATTGGTTATAATGAGAGTTTTGTAAAAGTGGAGGAGAAGGTTTCCAATGAGTAGATGATGCATATAAATGTCCACTTTGTAAAGGAAGGAGTTACATTTTGTCTATCAATTTAATACAACTTTCCAAAGGACTAGTTTATGGCTTTACTATGCAACATCCAAAATATCTTTTTAGTTACTTGGATCATAGTTAGGGATTTCAATTATACTAACTATCGATCAGAAGTGGACGGAAATTGTAATATAAGGAATTACAATGATGATCTAAAGCTTTGTGTAGAGCATTTGGGAATTACTCATCTTAAACAAGAAGGGTATTTCTTTACTTGGAGTAACAAACAACATAATTATTGGAATATTCGGAAAAAACTAAACAGAGCTCCAGTCAATAGGGATTGGTTCTTACAATTTACACATAGTAAGGTTGCATTTTTGGATCCTCTCTTTTCAAATCATACTCTGATTATGATTAATAGGCTTTTCTAGAAATCTTTCTCTCATCATCCCTTTAGATTTAATAACTACCTTGTCAATGTGGAAGGTTCTTTGATGTTGTTCAGAAGGGCTTATCTACCCAAGTCTTCGGATCCAGACAATTCATTTGTTGTCAGAAGCTTAAAGCTATCAAAGCCGAATTGAAAAAGTTGAAATCCTTGCATTCACCAAACACACAAGCAACAATTGATGTTACTAAGGAATGATTTGTAACACCCCCTTATAGTAGGGTACGCACCGGGACGCCCGCAGGCCATTCCGGTATATATCCTATGATGAGGGAGAGCTACGTGCGATCACTACAATCACTCCACATGGCATCACAATAATTTGAATAATAAAGCATTAATTGTAAACCAAAATATTTTTTTTAATCAACCTCTTCCTCTTTTCATTGATCAAAATCAAAAGTTTATACATCATTTTATACTGTACTGTCTGTACATACATACAAAAACCTAGTACAAGATGCTACATAAAAGAGGAAGAATACATCAAATCTATCTAGGCCATCTCAAAAGTCCCAGCTGACCGACCTGTGAGCCATGACTTCTCTTACCAACATGATCTACACGGCTAGAAAAGTCCCTCTGGAGCTAGGAGTCTACTCTCGGTCCTGAAAAATATGTTGTAATTTTGGGTGAGTTTGCGAACTCAGTGAGGTAACCATCATCGATGGTCCACTCAATTCATGCAACACATTAACACA
>JANIIA010000002.1:33438492-33469149 GCA_027478495.1 Erythroxylum alaternifolium | reverse complement strand
AGAAGTACTATCTTATATGGGCATTTTCTGAAACATGGGTCAAGTACATGCATTGGAGTCATGTCATAGCAGACAGTAGCAACTGATCCCTAGTCTGAGTCGCATGGGTATGAGTCACACGCATGAGCATGTGTTAAGTGTTTAAATGTGAGAAAAGTGATGATAGGCTAGAATGTGAACCATTGAAAGTTTATGGGTAATGAGAAATGGGAAAAGAATATTGAAAAAAGGACATTCATATTTTATTGTACTGTAGCAATAAATTCTCAGATGTTATAGGATTGTGAATACTTTGGTATGGGTTGATTCAGGAAAGCAGTGATATCAAAATGAATATGAAACCTAAAGTGAATAAACTGAGTTGAAAGAAAATGAAATCTTTTATTTGCATGAAGAGGTTAAATTTGGACATAAGATGAATGACAGTTACATGGGTATTCATGATTCTAAATTGGAAATGAAAAACAGTATATGGTTTGACAAGGCAGATACATTTGTGTTTGTGTGTTTATTATGGAATATGATCTCGATGTTGTATCATAATGTTCTACTTGCGAATGTGATAGGAAAGTAAAGATAGTGTCAGGATTGTGTGAAAAATGAGAAATGACAAGACGAAAGTGTACAAGCCCGGTTAAAGGAAATAATATTTCGACGAATGTGAAAGGATAGACTTGGATTTAGAATGTGATAAAAGTTATGAATGAGTGTAATTATATGTCTGTGATATTGAGTCTATGATATTGAGATTAAGTTTTTTGATGGTCTTGCTTCTATAATTCTAAATGGATTGTGGATACACATATGGATAAAAAAAATGATGACAAGAACAAAAAAAAAAGAAATGATGAATCAAAGGAGAAGAGTGAGTGCACTAAAAATTGAGAGTTCAAGTATGATGAAAGAAGGTATTAGAAGAGGTAAATGCGGGAAAAATGGAGTAGAAACGCTGATAATACCTGTGTTAGTGTGAGGAAGAAAGTGCAGGGCCCGACGTTGACCTACAAAAAATAGGTTTCTGTGATCAATTGATAAACCCCAAATTATGGGTAGGAACAAGGAGAGACATGTTATTTAGAGTCAATTGGAATATTTGTAACATTAGGAAATGTGATTAATTGAAGACTTGATAAAAAGTAAGATTTGGTAGCTACCAGGGTGTTGGAGTATATGAAATAGCTTAATGCCTCCTTGAGCTTTATTATTGAGGATGTTTTGATCATATCGGTTGTGATACGAATTGAAATGCTTTCTCTTGAGGTATAAATAATGACTCAAGCATAAGAGTTAGAAAAAGGGTATTAAGAGTGTATACATTGTGTTGCTATAAAGTATCCAACTATATAAGTGGATTTTAGAATTCGAGTAGACATTCTTGTAAATGTGAGGTGAATTTTGGTCGACGTGATAGTCTGTGTAAATAGGTTTATAAATCACAATTATATTTGGTGAAAGAGGAGAAGAGAATACAAGACTCTCTGTTTGCAATTCCCAAGATCGTAGGAATCATGCCAATTCCCACATTCATGGGAATTATAAACTGAGATATTATGCAGGGCTTCATTAAACTTAGAGTTTCTAGACTATTAAAAGAGAATTAAGCCTCCATAATCATGGGCGACGAAACCCTTCTATAGAAAGAGCCTTCTTGAGTGAAGAACACAAGGTTGTATCCTTGAGGAAGGATTAAAGTAAAGGATTATCATCAAGATTGGGAAAAATAGCACATCAACATCTAAAATTCCAGATTTTGGCAAAGAAGAGAAAAAGTTCCTTTTATTCAATTTCTTGTGTTTTTCTTTCTTCTAATCCTTGTAAGATGAATTATTTATGTATTGATGATGTTATGGAGACCATGATTGACTAAATTAATTTTGGGGATTGCTTTTGAACTATTTTGTTAAAAGTCCTATGTTATTAAATTGAATAAAAGTATTTTTGATGATTGTTGATTTTATTTGTTATCTTACAATAAATAGAGAGAGTGAGTAAGATTATTTATGTAGGATTGTACAATGAGACTTGGTAACCTTTAAACTTACAATCATCACGTCAATTGATTAGTTAGAAGAGAGATCCCGGCAAATTCAATTAATCACCTATAGGATAGTTTGATAACTAGTTGAGTTGGTGGAGGCATTGGGTAGGTTGATAAATTGTTCAATTGATTCCATTTTATTTGATTAGAGACAATTAATTATACCTTGAGGGAGGGTAATTAATACATTCAAAAATCGTAGGTGAGACATAATTCGATTAATAAAATAAGGGGGAGACAAAATAGAAAAGAAATCTCTAGTCTTTAGATTTTTGAATTCTGATTTTTCTACATGTTGATATTATTCAATGTTCGTTATTATTCTTTTAATTTTAATTTAATTTTTCAGATTATTTACATTAAACAATTTCATTTCTTAATCAAAGTTTTGTTTGAATTAAGTGGTGTCTGGGCATTAATCCCTGTGAGATCGATATCTGCTTTTTTAATTACAAGTCACGACCCATATACTTGCAGTTTTGAGCATAAAACGAGTAGTTTTTGTTGCATAATTACACTCAACAGCAGTGCACCTGCTACATTCCAAAGGTGCATGATAGCCATATTTACGGACTTGAATGAGAACTTCATGGAGGTATTTATGGATGATTTCTCTATCTTTGAAGATTTTTTTCATCATTGCATGTTTAATTTAGACAAAGTGCTTCAAATATGTGAGGAGTTTCGTCTAGTCTTAAACTGGGAGAAGTGTCAATTTATGGTTCAAGAGCGAATTGAACTGGGCTATAAGATCTTATCCAAGGGTATTGAAGTGGATTGAGCTAAGATCGAAGCAATTCAAAAGCTACCACCTCCTACCAATATCAAGGGCATCCGAGCCTTCCTTGGTCATGCAGGGTTCTATAGACGGTTCATCAAGGATTTCTCTCTTATCTCTAGAACCTTGACTCATTTATTAGTTAAAGATGTGCCTTTTGTGTTTGATGATGCTTGTTTGGATGCTTTTAACAAGTTGAAAAAGGCAATAGCACTCATTTTGACATTATCGGATTAGTCTCTTCCCTTCGAGATTATCTATGATGCAAGCGATCATGCCATTGACTGTGTCTTTAGCCAGCAAAAGGAAAAGAGGTTGCACACCATCTACTACGCAAGCAAGATCTTGATGGGAGCACAACTAAATTACACATTTACAGAAAAGGAGTTGCTTATGAGAAATTTCGTTCTTATCTTTTGGGCTCATAAGTTATTGTTTTTACAGACCATATGACGTTACGTTATCTTTTGCCAAAAAGGATGCTAAGGCTAGGCTCATCTGGTGGGTACTTCTGCTCTAAAACTTCAACATTGAGATTAAAGAAAAAAAGAGAGCAGAAATTGTTGTAATAGACCACCTATCACCATTTGAAGGGTGCACCATGAAGAAGAAGAGGAAATCAAGGAAAGCTTTCTTGATGAGGCTTTAATGATGGTAGAAAATCCTTTTTGTCCTTGGTTTGCAGATATTACAAATTACCTCTTAGGTAGTATTCTTCCTTCTGATCTCTCATATCAACAAAGGAAGCGTTTCTTATTCCAATGATCTTGCTATATTTAGGATGAACTTGTATTATATAAAATTTATGCTGACAATGTGATTCGCAGGTATGTCCCTAAAGATGAAAATTTTGACATTTTGACTCAATGTCATAGTTTAGTGTATGTAGGACATTATTGAGCAAACAAAACAGAGGCTTGTATCTTGAAATGTGGGTTCTATTGGCCATGTTTATTCAACGATGCCCAAAAATTTATGCTACAATGTGATAAATGCCAGAGAGTGGGCAACATATCAAATCGGGATGAGATGCCACTTTCAAACATAATGGAAGTGGAAATATTTGATGTGTGGGGCTTGGATTTTATGGGACCATTCCCATCCTCCTTAGGTAACACATACATACTGGTTGGAGTTGATTATGTTTTAAATTGGGTTGAAGTCGTAGCTACTTTAACCAAAGATGGTAAGGTGGTGCAAAGATTTATTAAGAAGATTTTTACTAGATTTGGAGTGCCTAGAGTGATAATCAATAATGGACGGAGTCATTTTTGCAACAAACCCTTTGAAGCTTTATTGAAAAGATATAATATGCATCATTGAGTGGTGACTCCTTAACAAATACAAACGAGTGGCCAAGTGGAAGTGGTAAACAGAGAATTGAAGAAGATTTTGGAGAAGGTAGTGAGCACTTCAAAGAAAATTGGGCTTTGAAGTTAGATGATACACTTTAGGTGTATAGGACAGCCTTTAAGACACCCAGAGGTTCTACTCCATATAGACTTGTGTATAACAAGGCTTGCCATTTACCTTTAGAGTTGGAGCATAGAGCCTATTGGGTCAGAAGTTGAATATAGATTAGAAGCTTGTGGGTGAGAAAAGATTGCTACAACTTGATGAATTGGAAAAGTTGAGATTTGAAGCTTATGAAAATGCTAAGTTATACAAAGAATGAGAAAAAAAAAGTGGCTTGATGCTCACATTAAAAAGAAGGAGTTTAAGAGTGGGGACTTGGTGCTTTTATTCAACTCACGACTTCGATTATTTCCTATAAAGCTCAAGTCATGATGGAGTAGACCCTTCAAGATCCTTCAAGTGTTTCCCCATGGAGCTTTGAGTTGGAAAATGATAAAGGTGAAGCATTCAAGGTCAATGGGCATAGATGCAAGTCATACTATAGAGGAACATACTCACAAGAAAGGGAAGTTATCTCTTTCTTTTCTTCCACTCTTTCATGAACGCATTTGGAATGGTCAAGCTAATGACCTTAACTTAGCGTGTTTACCTTTCTTTTGCTTGTCTTTGTTACTTTTTTGTTTGATTTGTTTAGGTTTGATTATATTTGGTTTGAGTTTGCTATGATTTCTTGGTGTTTACTTGGTTTTTGCTTAAGTTTTAACTTATTTTCTCTTTAAATTTCTTATTGGTTAGGTTATTTTGATGTGTTTGCAGTTGTTTGAATGTTAGGAATGCATGCTAAGCTTAGAAGAGGGCTAAAAAGTTGGAAAATCAAGATTAAGTGTCTGTATAGTGCCCATTATCGTAAGAATGAGTCTATTTCGCACGAATGTGAGAAGGCTCTTCAAAAAGTTTCTGGAGCCTTAACCCACGATCGTGGGAAGCACAAGGGTTCCTACGAACGTGGGATCCCCAGTCGAAGGATTTTAAAAATCCCTCCTTCTTTCCTCTTTCTTCTTTCTTTATCTTCTCACATTCTCTCACTTTAAAACTGACACCCACTCACCCAGGCCTCACAAATCTTAGTATTTTCTCTACCTTTTCCATCATTATTCACTCCTTTAACACTTACTTCACATTACCCACTCAAAAATTCGAGGATTGGTAAGTTTTTCTCTCTTTCTCTCTCAAAAATGTGTTAACCTCTCTTTTCACCATTTTTGCAGGTTTTTCTCCTTAACTGGCTCTAAAGAAGCCTGTAGCCTGTAAACTAACTGACCAACTGCACCTCCAAGTTTTCGAAGAAGGTAAACATGATATGGCGGCCACTTTCTGAGCCCCATTCCTTATTTTTTCAGAAGAAGAAGGTATGAAATTTTGGAACTTTAAGGATGGAGAGTTATTGCCTCCTGGGTACTTTGATTTTGACCTGTTAGAAACTCTAGGACTAAAGGCGTAACATTGAAAGATTGGTTGCGAATATTGGTGATGTATTGATATGCCCTATGATGACTATAGAAATTGTTTACCACTGTGTGCTACAATACTAAAATGGACACATTATGGTTTAGGATAGGTGGCCATGCATATAAGCTGGATTATACTGTCATTCGTATGCTCTTTGACTTTTTTAACACCAAAGTTTTGGATGACCATAATGATTTTTATATGAATGATTATTGGAAGATCCTTACAGGTGAAAACACTTTTGACTCTAGGAATGCACCCAACACTTTGATTCATAGCACTGATCACTTACTTCTTCACAAATTTATGTGCCTAATTGTTTTTAACAAAACTGAAAGTAACAAGTTCTCGGCTAAGGAACTTTTCTTTCTTTGGTGCATGAATCATAAAACTAAAGTGAATACCCCTTATCACATTTTTCGATCTATTATGGGTTGCATTACTAAGAAAAGCTCATATTTTGGCATGACTTACATTATTACTACTTTGGCGTTGCATTACAATCTTGATTTGGATAGTGTGCGCACAGCTAGACCTGATATGTTTGATGTTCCTTATTTGAGACGCTCTGAAATTTTGGAGTCCTATTTTATGGAGCTCTAAAATTCTCATATGTGCACTACTGTTAAGAACAGGAAAGGCAAGGATGCAACCACTTTTTAACCATCCTCCTCCCAGGCACCCACGGAGCCATAAGAAGTAGTTAAAGACGAACTAATTGTAGCACCAAATGTCGATAAGTTCTAATAAATCCTTAACCAAATGGTCGAAAACTATCAAAAAATGACACTATAAATTAATGAGCTCAACACCTAGATGAGATAAGTGTATAAGGAGCAGTGTTACATCAAAAAGAAATTCCTTAAGTTTATTCAGATGAAGAACATTGAAGTCTCTTCCCGTACATCTTCATCACCACAATCTCTATGAGCTTTCTGATAGGATTGAATTATCTTCTATTTTCTTATGTATTTCTATGTGATTTCAATCCTATTTTCAAGATAAAATGCTTAATTTGTATTGACTTCTATGTTGGATACCCTGATATATATTTAAGACCAAAAAGACAAGATTCTAAAGAAAATTGGAGCACAAATGTTTAACAAGTTAATGAAGATGGACACTTGAAAAAAAAGAAGCAAAACGACGCTACAAAATGAATAAAACGCAGAGGATAAAGCAATTGAAAGCTAGCATTTTACACAACTGAAAAAGAAGGCATGCAGAGGTTTTGGGATGTGTACAATAGCTTAGAGGATGGGAGTTTATTCGTCCCATCACAGCTACGGTGGTGTGAAGAATAGAGAAGGATGTTAGCGGTTTGGAGTGACTAGGAAAGAGAGAGGAGTAGGTGACTTGGCTTGAAAGAAGAAGAGTTGCGGCTAGGCTAGCGTGAAATAGGAAACAGAAGAAGAAAGTTGCGAGACAAGAGAAGCTTACGGCAGAAGAAAGCAAGAGAAGAGTGGAAAGCTGTTTGGGGGCTTCGATTGGGGATGATTTTAGTAAGGCTTAAGCTTTTTCTTGGGAGACTCATGGAAGGCTAAATTTCCCGATGCTAGTTCGAAGATGACATCAACATCGATGACCTGGGTTAAGTATTTTTTATTTTTTTGTTTCTTTGTCTCATTAGAAATTGATTGTGTTATCCTATGTTAATTGATTTGGGTTTTGTGTATGAAAAATCAGATTTTCATTATTGTTGGATTATTTGTGTATGAACCCATTGAGATTATGAAGGGATGATTTTAATGACTTCATTGAATCGTTTGATTGCATACCCATTGCTAGAATTTCGATATAATCTATAATTGTTATGTTAAAATTCATGTGTAACGACTAATGATTCGTAATCATTAGGGATGACATGACCTATATTAAATGATGCATCGTATGTGATTGTTGCCTTAATTAATCAGTTTTCCTAATTTTTAATGCTACTTCCTAATTAAATTTAGAGATCGTATCCTAGCTTATTTAGTAGTTAGGTTTAATCAATGATCGTATGTTGATTAAACAAAACTTGTGGGAAAACTCGGGTTAATTTTTAACCAACGATTAATAGTTTCTAGGAGAGGTTTGAGAACAACAAATCAATAAAATATGCTTAATTAGGGTGTAGGCCGAAATTGAACCAAAGATTGGATCCCTACCAAATTCCCCAATTTTACCATTTTTCGTATATTTTCTTTAATTTGTTTTTATTAGTTAGTTTCATTTTATTTTCTTATTCCAAAATCCAAACCCCCCCCCCCACTTTTCCTAAACATCAATTAATTTCATTTCATAGACTAACCGAACACTCCCTGTGGGATCGACCTAGACTCACCACTGTTATAGTAGTAATCTAGTTATTGTATTTTCAATAGTGTTACGACGTGCCTGTTAACATTTTCCTAATCCCAAATTTTCATTTTAATACCTCAATTATTTAATGGTGTTAATTAATTCCAACTCACTAAGTATGATTCATTAACCAAAATCTAAGGTCAGGTCAAAATCAAAACATATACAATTTATGTTCATATCACAATATCTATTACATATACTTTCATGAATATGTAACATTTCAACTAGGGTACAATTTGGAGCCTTTCAAATCTCTCCCCCCCCCAATTAAAAGAATTTTTTCCTCGAAATTCATACCTGATGAGAACAATTGAGGGTATTGCATTTTCATGGTTGATTCTGGCTCCCAAGTTGCTTCCTCGAGTCTATGATGTTGCCAGTGTACTTTAACCGGAGGTATTTACTTATTTCTAAGTTGTCGGACTTCTCTGGCTAAAATAGACATGGGCCCTTATTCATAAGTTAAATTTGGTTGTATATGAATTTCTTACACAGTAATCTTATGTGTAACATCAGACCGATATGAAAGTTAAAAAAGACATGAAATTTTGAAAATTTCAGGTGTTAGTGATGTCTTTAAGCTTGTTAAATTTGTAAAGTATTAAAGGTAGTAAAGTTACACACATTAATGATGTTGATGACAAATTCTGGAATTTTAATTTCAACCTTGTGTACATGTTGAACTAGCTGAGAAATTTCACTGTAAATTAGTATATTTGGATTTGATTAAGGCTAGGAATGAACCTAGATTGTTGCTTGATTAATTTATTAAGATCTTGATAAGTTTATGTAGTTAATTGATGTCATTATCTAAACAATGGACTGTTTTGATGTGGTTGAGTTCAAACCTGGAAATTCTAATTTGTTAAAGGAATAAATGAGTTTCTTTTAATGCAAACATGACCTTAAAGACATGAGAAATGTGTATAAGGTATGGATGAATGAGTGTTAAAGAACATGGGGTATTTATGAATGAGAATTGGGTGAATGTATAAGCATATGTTATTGGAAAAAGTTTTGTGAATGTATAGATTTAGCTTGCTAAAATTGTAGATTTAAAGAACCAATTGTGTGTCTATTATAAGAAGATTTTGATCATGTAAATGTTCAAGGATAAATGCAAAGTATGGTTGACAAATTTTGAGTATATCAAGCTAATTTAAAGTTACAAACTTTATTGCAAAATGATAGTATACAAAATATGATGTTTGAATGGTCAAAATTTATGAATAGTTACATACCCAGAAAGGTCAATTAAGTATACATTTAAAATGATACACACACACACACACACACACATATGATTGAATATTCATATGACCGATCAACTTAGTAATGTGTGAACTATATGTGTGTATTATATGACAAAAGAAGCACAAATCGATCGTTCCAGACATTGTCAAGTCATCAAGGCAATAGCTTATCTAGAGTGTGCTGTGAGATAACCTAAATGTTTTCTCACTAGGACTGAATTGTTTTTTATTAACTTTTAGATATTAAACTATTATTAATATGATTGTGATAATTCTAGACATTGATGATCCGAGAAGTTTGATATTCTAGATTGTATTGGAAGTGCTTTCTAAATGTATGTGAATATGGAAAATGTGTACTCAATTGAATGTTGAATGCCGGACTCAGATCTGATGAATGTGATAAATGAATATGCACATTGAATGAAAGTGTGGATAACATATTATGTGAATTGATGCGTTCCATCACATTCTTATACATAATCAAGTAAAGGAGTTGTGACCGAAGTGACCAGTGGGAAAAAAAGCTTAAAGCTCATAAATGTGCATAAAGCACCACAGGTTCAGTTATTAATGAGCTCGGTATCCACAAAGGGTACGACACAGTAAATGAAATGAGCCCAGTATCTATAACAGATACGAGACAGTAAATAGGCGCTCAATCAGAACAAAGTAAAAATGAAACTGGAGTCACATGTGCATTTGCATTTATATATATATCTTTACATGTATCGTGTGAATGATTATAAAGAATTATTGAATTGTGATGATATAGTGATATGCAATGCTTGTGTACATGTATGAATGATTTAGATAAATGATTGCATTATTCTGAACTGCTTATATGAAATGTTTGTAGTTCATGATGTATTGTTAGAATATGATGTATATTATGTTCTGACTTGAGTGAGCACATTGATGATGGTTCACTCACAGAGTTCACAAACTCATCAAAATTGCAACATTGATTTTTAGGTACAAGGTAGACGTAGCTACTAAGGCATTCTAGTAGAAGTCTAGTACTGTCACTTTTGGAAACAAGAATGGCTCAAAGGTCTGGTTAGTTGATATCTAAGGAGTCTAGTAGATTATGTTTACTTGCTTTTCTGATTTCAATTAGAACATTTTGTAAAAGAGTAGTAAACTCTCAAATGTTTTTGTTAATGTAAATATATGGATTATGAAGTGAAATGTTATAATGTAAACTATGTTTGCCAATAAAATAGGAAAAGTTGATCTTTTGAATACTTATGTTATGTGTGATGCCATAATAAGTTAATATAATTGCTCTAACATGCCATTTTCATAGGGTATGTTTTTAAATATATTCTAGATGTTTGGGCATATGCTCTATGATAGTGGTGTGTTACATGGAATTTTAGCAAGTTAAATCTATACATTCACCAAACTTTTTCCAGTAATGTATGTTTATACATTTACCCAATTCTCATTCATAAATACCCCATATTCTTCAATTCTCATTCATCCATAACTTATACACATTACTCATGTTCTTAAGATCATGTTTTCATTAAAAGAACTCATTTATTCCTTAACAAATCAGAATTTCCAGATTTGAACTCAACCACATCAAAACAGTCCATTCTTTGGATTATGATATCTATTAACTACGTAAGCTTATAAAGCTCTTAACCAATTAATCAAGAAACAATCTAGGCTCATTCCTAGCCTTAATGAAGTCCAAATATACCAAGTTAGAGTGAAATTTCTCAACTGGTTCAATATGCACATAAGGTTGAAATTAAAATTCTAGAATATGTCTTCAACATCATTAACGTGTGTAACTTTACTACCTTCAATACTTTACGAATTTTACAAGCTTAAAGACATCACTAACACCTGAAATTTTCCAGATTTCATTTACTTTAAGGTTACTTCATTTCAGGTCAATTTAACTTCCATATTGGTTCCACTAAGGCTTACAAAATTCTGCTCACTTATATCATTAACATTCATTTTTTTACGAACACACCTACAACTCTAATTTTACAGATTTGAAAACTCCTTAATAACACCTATCTTTAGCATGAATTCCTCATCAATTATACTTCAAATCCCAACTTAAATCATGCATTCAACAGTCTATAAACTACTATTTTCGTATATGCAAAAATAGAATAGAAAAGTACCCATTCATTCTCCATTTTCCAGCACATCTTTAACATCAACATCATATACAATCTATCCTAGTTCAATTGTCATAATCTTTCTATTATAACATGCCATAAAGAACAACACTTTACTTACTTATTTAGCTTCCAAATCCAGATCAATTAATCAAGTCTACCTAGCCCTCCATTCATGCAAAATCGTCCCAAATTTAAGGTGGAAATTAGTTGGCTTTCAGCTATGATAAAAGACAACAATAATTTAGTTCTTTAACTATTTTGTGAAGGGTAAAAGCATATATTTGGTGTTGTAGTTTAGCATTGCTTCAAGAAAAATGCAAGGATGGGAGATAGAAGTAAGTTTCAGTGGTGAGAGATGAGAAGAGAAGAAGAATGAACAAGGCTGAAACAACACCTGCAGAAACATTATACCTTAGTTGCTAGATGTCACCATATTACATTAACATATGTCCCTAAGCATGTAAGCCACTTATCCCCTCCATAAGCTTCCAAATGTCACCTAGTTACTAGTCCATTTGTCACTTAATCATTGGTGCCATTTGTCGATTAATTACCCATGCCAAATGTCAATCATTTATGTATGCCATTTGTCACTTATTATATAGGCTTAGTCATCCTAATTTTCCATGTATCAATTTGTCTTGCCACTTGGCATTTTTCCTAGTCTAAATATACATTTTAATTCATTACTTTTCTAATGGTAACAATTAATTCCAAATTTACTACTTGTAATCCATCAAACCCAAATTCAAGACATAAGCAATACACAATCAAATCATATTCATTTTAAACCTTTCATACCTCGGAATATGTCAATTGAGTGCATATACTATCTTTGCAATGTGTACAAAATCATAATTCATGTGTGTATGCTAATGAAATGCATGTGAATGAAATGCATTTCATGAATGCTAAAATGATTTGAATCATATGCAATAATCTAAGGCTATAATCCTAGTATGGGAAACGGGCTATTACAGAGTTATCCTAATTGGAAAGACTATATAAAGGAAAAAGATGTAACCCTAAAGGGAGCTTCAACTCTGCCATTTTTGGAAAACCCTAAAGGAGAGAGAGAAAGAAGAGAGAAGAAGAAGAGGAAGAGGAAGAAGAGGAGAAGAAACGGGTCTTCCAATGCTGCTGAGTTCCTAAATAACTGGGTCTCCTGACATTGCTACCCTCCGAACTATACGATCCAAGTTATTCCTCCTTTCCATTTTCATTTTTTTCCATTCAATGTACAAAACTGAAATGGATTGTATAATGATGGATTTTGGATTGTTGATGATGTTCTAACTCTTCAAGATTTTACCTTAATTTAATGTTAACTTAGTCGTTTTTGTGTTTTATTGATTGGGAGTTGTGATTAAATGCGGTACTTGCATATTTCGGTAATAAATTGAGATGGTGAATTGGGTAAAAATGATTAGATTGGGTTAATGAGAGTTAGGCGATCCAAAAGACCACGTGATTAATCATATCAGTTATTATGCGAAGAGATATTTCGACTGGTAGTCTATTAGAGGGCTTAAAATCTACTTAGGGTTGCAGGTCTTTTGTTAATTGAGAGTTTGTAATTTCTATAATTTAATTAATGATAGGAAAATCCCCTTTTTCATAAATTAGTAATTTCTCTTGATTGATTTCCATTGAGACTTTTTATGTTATTCAATTTTAATTTCTTTTCGTGTTAAATTTCTAAATTAATTTCTTGAAATTAATTTCTTGTATTTACTTTTTATTGCAAATTTTATTTTCACTATATTAATTTTTCTAAGCCTTAGATAACATAGGATTAGATTAGTTCACCCTCCTTATGGGATCTACCCTTCACTTACTACAAATCATGACCTGTGCACTTGTGGTATTTGAAGGCTATAAATTGTAAGCCTGCAAATCACATATGAAAAAGTTGTTGGCACCATTGTTGGGAATGCATAGGATTAATTTAATTCTTTTAGTCTAAGGATTGAGAAATTATAAAAAAAGAGACGAAAATTTGCGTACAAGGTATAAGACACATCAATTCAGACATCTCAAGGCAAGAATGGGGAATCTCAAGAGTTGAACTCTAAGAAGAGATGGAAAGAACAATGATAGAGGAAATACATCATAGAGAGCTATAGACCCTTATGGACTTTGTGAGGCCACAACTCAACACTTATTATCAAGGGATTACATGACCACCAGTGCAAACAAGTACATTCGAGATCAATCCATCATGGCTAAACAAGCTACGAACCAATGTGCAATTCTATAGATTAGCTAATGAGGATAGCAATGCATTTAGCTAATTTCTTAGAGATTTACAACATCTTCCGATATATTGGAATGTCAGAAGATGTTGTTAGGATGAGGCTCTTTCCTTTTACACTCAGTGATAGAGCCAAGGCATGGTAGAATTCTCTCAACCCAGCCAATGTCACAACTTGGGAACGGCTGGTCTGAGTTTTTCTGTTTCGCTCTAAACAAGACAAAAATGTAATAAAGGAAATTATTAATTTCCAGCAAAATGATGAGGAGTCTTTATATGAAGCATGGGAGCAGTATAAGGAGTTGCAAAGGAGTTGTCCTTACCACAACCTACCCAACAAATTCCTTTTACAAACCTTCTATAATAGAGTTAATCCACTTATGATAAGCGCTATAGATGTAGCTACTGGAGGATCATTCATGAGGAAAACAGTTGAAGCAGCACACGATCTATTAGAAGAGGTGGCGTACAATAGTTGTCTTTGGACATCAGAACGAAGTAGACAGTAGCCAACCTTTCAAAATCCAAAAGGAATGATTGCTGCAAATTTAGTGACAACATTACAGGCTGAGATCGACAACCTAACCAAACAACTGAATAGCCTAAAAGCCACCTCTTCCTCTCCATTCAAAAGAATTTAGTATAACGATGAGTTATATGGACAAGATAGCTATATCGAAGCTGATTGTTTCTTGTGGGAAAACAAAAAAGTGGAGCAACTCAACTTTAGTGGAGCATAAGTTACTCAGGGAGATAACAATCCTTATTCAAACACATACAATTTGGGGTGGCAAAATCACACAAATTTTCATTGGTCTATCAATGCTAGGATTTAGTTTAGAAATCATGAGTCATATGGATTTCAACAGGATGAATCCAATGACTTTGATTCCAAACTGGACAAGAACATAGACAAGCTCGTAAGTATGGATGAGGCCCAGAAGAGGTTAGAAGGCAAATTTCCCAATTAAAAAGCACCCATGCCTCTTCTGTAACATCCTGTTGTTCCATACTAAGGGTTAGGACATAAGATCCTAGACCATTGTATATGAAAGTAGTATTGAGAAATTATAAGATGCATTACATACATATGCATAACATTAGCATACACACGTGAATGTTGAGTGTACATATTACAAAGACTGTAGATGCACTCAATTGACATTTTTTTAGGTATAAATGATTTTTAAATGATCGTATTGAGAATTATGAATTATATGTTATAAATTATGATTTAGTGAATTTCATGTCTTGAATTTTGGTTGATAAATTATAATTAGTGATTTAGAAATTGTTTGTTAAATTTTAAAGATTTATGAAATTATGTGTATTTTTTGACTAGGAAAAATGCCAAATGGTAAGAAAAATTGATTAATGGCAGTAGAAATAGTTGACATATGTCAATAGAAATAATTAACAAATTGCATTGAAATTATTGACAAGTAGAATTGAAAATTAGGTGACAATTAGTTTAGAAATTGGAGTACAAATGTACTAGAGATTTAAGATATTGGGTGCAAAGTTAAAAGACATTTGCTTAAATTATTTAAGTGGAATGTGTCATGACAAATGTCATGACACCCACCTAGTTTTAAAACACATGTTATTATGCCCATTTGAAAGACATCTTCATTGTCTTTCATTTTTTCTAAACACTCTTATCTACTTTATTCTCTTCTCTCCATTTACGACATCTTCAACTCTCACCATCTTGAGTTTTGATCTCATCCTTCACTAGCCACTTCAAGATCCTTGTGTCTTCTTCACCTTATTACAAAAACCTAACATATTTCTTCTTGAATGATAATGATCGTGTGATGCTTTATGGTTAGAGTTAAGTGATGTTTTGAAGAACTTTGAAGCTAAACAAGTAAGGAATACATCAAGCTTTATGGGTTATTTTAAATGAAATATATATGATGAGTGTTTTGAGATTAAATGATAATGATAATAGGGTTGAAGAGTGTTGAATATTGATGTAGAAATAAATAGGTTTATGTTTTGTTTTCTTAGTATATTGATGATACTCATGGGTAGTTTAATAAAAAGCATTTTTTATGATAGTTTAAGGAATGATTAATAACATAAATGGTGTATAAAAGTGTACAAAAATGTTGATGAATGTTAATGAATGTATAGACATGTTTGATGTTCTGCTTTTGTGTTTATGATCAACAATAGATTACAAGTTATGTTAAAGATGTTTTTCAAGATAGATTGGTTATGAAAATGGTTTTTGAATAGGAGTTGAAAGTTAATAAATGAAGAGATAAGTTTATGACCTATTTCTGTATATAGGATGAGTGTAGGAAAATTGATGAATGAATGTACATTTGTGTTCTATTTTGAGAGTATGAAAAACCATGGATTAAAGGGTGTCATGTGGATGAAATTGATTGGGAGTTAAGGTATAATAAAGGTGAATTTTTTTTTTGTTAACTAAAAGACTAATATAGTGTTATTAAAAAGAGAAGAATTAAGATGATAGTGAATGATGATGATATGATATGTTTTTGTATGATAAATAAACAATGATTTATGGATTGTTTTAATGGTTTACTTTCAGATGTAATTGAGGTGAGAATGAAGAGTAAATGAAGTAAAAAAGATTAACTAAGAATAATATGTGTTATAGGTAACATATAGGAGTTGAAAATCAGGAAAATTGGAAGAAGAATTACAAAAATTTTCAGATTTTCATAACCCGCAATTGTGGGAATGCATCCACGACCGTGGGAAGTGCAAAAGATGGCTGGAAATGTTCTGGTGGACTAACTCATGATCGTGGGAAGGCCATCAATATGAGTTATTCTTCTTTTATGTGATGTTTGAAACAACAAATGGTAAGGTACTTTCCTATGATGCATTTAGACTTGAATGAGACTTGAAATGAACCTAGTTTGAGGTTAAATAAGTTGATAAAGTGTTGGAAATGTTTAGGTTGTAATGGATTTTATATCAATGAAACAAAATCTGGAAATTTATAGATGTCATATAAATGAAATAGATCTTATAAATGCTAAAGTGATTCAAAGGAGATGAATGATGCGTATTAAGAAAAGATGAATGAGAAATTCGATAATGTGTGATTATTAATGCTAGAAAAGGGATTGGAGAAAATTTGAATGATGAGTGATTGATTGATGAGTTTGGAATAATCAAGTAAATTTGAGCTATGAACCAAAGTGCAAGTTAGACATACATAAATGATGATGTTTAATTGATTAAGAGATGTGATTAAGAAAATATACCTGGAATAGTCAAATTGAGCATGCATTGTACATAACATATATAAATATATGTATGATTGAATACTTATGTGATTGATCAAATTAGTAATATGTGTACAATGTGTGTATTACATGAAGTTAGATACATAAGATTGAATGTTAGTGTTCAGACATTTTTGGATCATGAAGACAATAGCTAATCTGGAGCGGACTGTGAGTTAACCTAGATGGTCTCACATTGATTGATTATTTATATTTAAATTTTTGTATTGAACTATTAATTCCAAATGTGATGATAGAGACAATTCCAGGCATCGATAGTCTGAGGTGTTTGATGAATAAGATTTACATTAGAAGTGCTCGTTGAATGTGAATTTGAAAGAAATAAGTGTTCTCACTAATAAGTTGAATGTCGAACTATTTTTTGAGGAAAATGTGAAAAGTGAACGTATATATTGAATGAAAATGATTGATTGTATATATATGAATTCATGTATTTCATTACATGTTATGCATGATCAGATAAAGAAAATTATGACCAGAATAGCCAATGAAAAAGAGCTTAAAGCTCAAAATGCGTATAAGAGCCACAAGCTCACTAGTAAAATAAGCCCGATATTTACTGTGGATATAAGACAGTTATCAATGAGCCCGGTATCCACAACGAATGCGAGACAGTTAGAAAGACACTCGTTCACAATAACGTAATAATCAAAAGTGAGTCATATGTGCATCATATATACATTTTGATAAGTATGTTATGAATGATTGAAATGGTTTATTGAATTGTTCTAAATGAGAAATGTGAAAATAAGTGAACAAAATTGTATTTGATGCCATAAGATGATTAGTGAAATGACGTTCATTCTGTGAAGTTATAAATTGGCTATGAATTTTGGAATGTGAACTATTTGTGTGTTTCATATAGGTGCGCACATCAATGATGCCTTACTCACTGAGTTTATAAAACTCATCAAAATTGCAACGTAGCTTTTCAGGCTTAGAGGAGATATCCAGTTAGACTAATTGGAGCATTACCACTGAAATTAGACATAAGCTCGAGGTCAGGATCTGTTTGCACCTACACATGTTTTCAGTTCTTTTGTATTAAGGATTGTATTCTGCAACTAGTGTACAATGTATATGTTAATTCTGTAGTGTAATGAGATTTATGACTGGATATGTTTTGTTAGTGAAATGGTCTAAATTGAATATTGATTTGCTTAAGATGTTTTGTAAATAAATGATGAATGATTGATTGATGAGTTTGGAATAATCAAGTATCTTTGAGCTATGAAACAAAGTGTAAGCTAGAAATACACAAATGATGATGTTTAATTGATCAAGAGATGTGATTAAGAAAAAATACCCAGAATAGTCAAATTGAGCATGCATTGTACATAACACATACACATATGTGTATGATTGATCAAATTAGTAATGAGTGTACAATGTGTGTATTGCATGAAGTTAGATACATAAGATTAAATGTTAGCGTTCAGACAATTCTAGATCATGAAGGTAATAGTTAATTTGGAGTGGACTATGAGTTAACCTAGATGGCCTCACATTAATTGATTGTTTCCATTTAAATTTCTGTATTGAACTATTAATGATGTGATAGAGATAATTCCAGACATTGATAGTCCGAGGTGTTTGATGAATAAGATTATTATTGGAAGTGCTCATTGAATGTGAATTTGAAAGAAATAAGTGTTCTCAACTAATAAGTTGAATGTTAGACTATTGTCCGATGAAAATGTGAAATGTGAATGTATGTACTAAATGAAAATGACTAATTATATATATGTGAATTCATGCATTTCATTACATGATACGCATGATCAAATAAAGGAAGTTGTGACCATAGTAACCAGTGAAAAAGAGCTTAAAGCTCATAGTGTGTATAAGAGCCACAGGCTCACTAGTAAAATGAGCCCAATATGTACAACAAATACGAGATTGTTATTAATGAGCTCGGTATCCATAACAGATACGGGACAATTAAAAAGGCATTCAGTAACAAAAACGTAATAATCAAAAGTGAGTCATATTTACATCACATATACATTTTGATATGTATGTTTTGAATGATTGAAATGGTTTATTAAACTGTTCTAAATGAGATATGTGAAATAAGTGAGCAAAATTGTATTTGATGTAATAAGATGATTAATGAAATGAACTTAATTATGTGATGTTATAAATTGTCTATGAATTTCTAAATGTGAATTGTTTGTGTGTTTGATATAAGTGAGCACATCAATGATGGCTTGCTCACTGAGTTCGCAAAACTAATCAAAATTGTAACATGGCTTTTCAAGTTCAGAGGAGATATCCAGTTAGACTAATTGGAGCATAGCCACTGAAATTATATATGAGCTTGGGGTCGGGATCAGTTTGCACCTACACATGTTTTCAGTTATTTTGTATTAAGGATTGTATTTTGCAAGTACTGTACAATGTACATATTAATTTTATAATGTAATGACATTTATGACTGGATATATTTTGTTAGTGAAATGGTCTAAATTGAATATTGTTTTGCTTAAGATGTGTTGAAACATCCCGTTTCCATACTAATAGAACCCTAGATTTTTCTAAATGATAAATGGCAGTGAGAGATTAGAAAAACATTGCATTTCATGCTCATGCATTACGGCAACATGCACACATATGTGAATTGATTTTCATATACATTGGAATGGCTTTTTATGCACTCATTTGACATTTTTTGGGTGTAATGATTTTTTTATTAAAGTGATTATGATATGGATAATAAATAAAATGTCTTGAAAATTGATTTGGTATACTTTATTGATGAATTAGAACTTTTGGTGAAATCTGGGAAATTTTTAAAATTTTGAGTAATTTTTGGACTAGGAAAAATGTCAAGCGGCAAGATAATTAATAAATGGTAGTAGAAATAAATGTCAAATAGTAGTACAAATTATTGATAAGTGACATTAAGATTTAATAACAACTAGGAAAAATGTCAAGCGGCAAGATAATTAATAAATGGTAGTAGAAACAAATGTCAAATAGCAGTACAAATTATTGATAAGTGATGTTAAGATTTAATAACAAGTGTTATAGAAAATTGGGAGACAATTGGATTAGAAATTGGAGGAAAAATGGACTAGATATTAAAAATGACCAAATGAGAACCATAAGGTGGTGACATGTGGCAAGTAACAAGTGTCACTTGCCATGCCACACACCACACTCTCGTAACTTACCCTTGTAAGACCAATGTTCAATTATTTTTTTCACTTTGCCAAATGCTCTCTTTATTTTTATTCTCCTTCTTCTTCTTCTTCACGATTTTTCTCTCCCACCCCATGTTGATCCTCGTTATTGTTTTTCATCACTAGTTACTTCAAAATTCTTTCTATCTCTTGTTCTTAAAGAAGAACCCCAACTTATTTCTCTTTGATGGGATGATGATCATATAATACATGGAGAGTTAAGTTAAACCACAATTTTGAGGTTTTTATCTCCATTTTTCATCTTACCTTTACATCAACTTGTTGTCCTCTTCACGTTGATAAAAACCCAGCATAATCAACTTTGATTTGTAAAGATCATGTCTACTTAGAGCTAGAGTTACTTGATGATTGAGAAAGGTTTTAAGCTAAAACGAGTAAGTATATTGTTATTAATCTTCATGCCTTTGTTAATTGAAGCATATATGATGATAGTTTAAGAGGAGAAATGATTATGAAAAAAATGTTGAAAATATATGTGTAATGTGGATGAATATTGGACATATCCTTGCCTTGCCTTTGTGTTTATGATGAGTAATAGATTATGGAATGTTATCATGTTTGATTGATATAAAAAATGGTGTATGAGAGTGTGCAAAAATGTAGGGGAATGAGGGATGAGCAGTAAAGAATAAATATATCTGTATATGTTTTGTTTTCACATAAATGATAAATAAAAGATCATGTATTATTTTATAGATGATTAATAATGAAAATGGTGTATGAATGACATCTGAAAGTTGAAGAATATGGAGATGAGTTTATGACTTAAATGTGTGTATAGAAAGTGTAAAAATTTTGAAGAAGGAATAATATGTTGCAGATATGTGAAAACCATGTCATAAGTTATTATGCTAATGAATTAGGATGAGTTTAAAGCCAAAGAAAAGCTAGTGTATTGTCTTGAAATGAGAAGAAGTAAGATGAGAGTTTAGAGACAAAGTAAAGTTGAAAATTGTTAATAGTAAAACCTATCTACTTGTTTTACGCTCAAAAATAGCAAATGAACGAGTCATGACCTGTAATAAAAAGAGCGTATATCGATCCCACAGGAATTGATGCCTAGACACCGCTTAATTTAGACACAACTTTGTTTAAGAAACTAAATTATGAAATTCAAATAATCTAGAAAATTAAATTAAAATTAAAAGAGACCAATGTAAATAATGGACAATACCATAATTGTAAAAAATATGAATTTAAGAATCTAAATGCTAGAGATCACTTTTTCCTTATTTTGTCTTCCTTCTATTTTATTGATTGAATTATATCTCACCTTAGATTTATGAATGTACTAATTACCCTTTCTCAAGGTGTAACTATTTGTCCCTAATTGAATTAACAGGAATCAATTAAACAATCTTTCAACTTAGTCAATGACTCTACTGATTCAACTAGTTATTAAACTATCCTATGGGTGATCAATTAACTAATCGAGATCTCTCTTCTAACTATTCAATTGATATAAAAATTGCTAGTCTATAGGTTGCTAACTCTCATTGTACAATCCTACATGAATCTCATCTCACTCACTCTCTCAATTAGTTGCAAGGTGATAAATACGAACAACAATCATCAAAGACACTTCATTTAATCCAATAAAATATGAGTTTTGATAAAATAATTCAAAAGCAATCCCTAATATGAAATTAACCTAACATGGCCTCCATAACATCATTAAAAATCAAATACACCATTTTTAGACAAAAAGGAAGAAATCAAAGTGATAGAAATTGAATATAAGACTTATTCTCTTCTTTTCCAAAATTTGGAATTTTGGTGATGATGTGCTATTTTTTTCAATCTTGATGATGATCCTTGTCTTCAATCCTTCCTTGATACTTCGAACGTGTGTTCTCCACTCAAGGAAGGTGTTTCTACAGGTGGGTGTCATCTCCCTTGAAGATGGAGGCTTAATGATCTTTTTATAGTTCAAAAATTCTAGGTTTAATGAAGCCTCACAGATTACCTCGGATTACAATTCCTACGCCCGTGGGAATCTACATGATTCCCATAAGCGTGGGAATTATAAACAGAACCACTCTTCATTTCTGTTGTGATTTCCCACATCCGTGGGAATTTGCCTCATTCCCACGAATATGGGAATTTGCCCCAGATGAACTCCTCTTGTCTTCTCTTCTTTAATCTTTTATTCATCCTCCTAGTTACTCCCTCTTATTTCCTACACAAAAATAATGAATGCTTACCCTTAATTAGCATCAAACATACAAGAACAACACTGAAAATCAAACTTAATGAAAAAATACAAAATGAATCCTAAACTATAATAATAAACAACAATTATGCTAAAAAAACACATGCCAATTACCTATGAAAACATAACCTAATGCACACCTATCAATACCTGCAACCATATCAGGGGGTTCTGTGCCTCCTGTCTAGTAATAGCATAGATTTTGGCCTGGGATTGCGATTAGTTGCTTCGCACTTCAGTTTTGGCATTAGGACCTACAGAGCTCAATCTTCCTCTGCCTCTACCTCTCTTTCCTCCTCCACTTATTCTACTCTATTGGACAATCACTTCAGATAGGGGTCTACCTCTCATCTTAGACTGTGCTCCTACAATGAGAGGACAATCTCTAATCCGATGCTCAAGAGATCCACAACGGAAACAAACTTTTGACAATGTCCAACATTCGCCACCATTTTTCTTCCCACAGTACTAACAACTAGGCATCTGCAATGGTTGCCTGTTATATGTCGGTCCTCCAGTCACCAGGCCCTATAGGAGAGGTAAACCTACCTCTCGGCCTGAATCCTGACTGTCTTAATCTCAATTGTGATCATGACGGTCCACTCTGACGTTTACTGAATTTTCTGCCCGAATTAGCTTGAAATTTATCCGGTCTCTTCAGTTCGAACTCCTGCCTATACTCACCCCATTCATTTTTTAATAGATGTTCAATTCTGATCGAAGAAGCTCTCAACTCAGCAAAGCTACTCAAATTAGTGATTGCCAACCTCGTTCTAATTTCCATATTCAGCCTATCTTCAAACCGTCTACATTTTTCTTCCTCAATTAGGACCAGAGCCATAAGATAACCCAACAACTCATTAAACCACACTTCATACTCAGCTACGATGAGGTTCCCCTGTTTTAGATTAAGGAACACTTTCATTTTCTTATCTAGGTAGATCTTTGGCATGTAATTTTCTTTAAAGACCTTCAAAACGTCTTCCCAGTTTAGTTTGCAAGGTTAGGCCTAACTACCAGGAATGGTCTTCTACTACTGGAAAGCTGGACCTTGTAGTAACGAGATGACATAATCAAACCTCTCATCTGGTTCATAATCTATCTGGTTTAATATTTTTTCTGTCCTTTCTAACTAGTTCTCTGCTTCAGTAAGGTCTGTACTTCCATAGAAATCTACAGCTCCATATTTTAAAGCTTATCGTATTACTTTCTCTCCTCTCAGGTACTCTCAGGGGCATTGGCTCAAACTGAGGCATATGAGACTCTCTATCAGCTGACTCAACAACTCGGTCCCCCATGGCGGACGATCTATAACAGGCAACAATTTTTATCACTATACAAATTTCTCACTAGATATCCTATTAAACAACTCCTATATATCCCTAGAGATACCAAACCATTCTATGATACCAAAAATATAACATACCACTCTCTTAGGGTATGTGTCCGACATTTTGAGGAACATCCGGACACACACACCCTACGAGAATGGTATATTAGAGCAGTCACAACACTTATCGGGGTATAATGTAGAACATAAACACATATTGTCATTTCATTGAAAACATTTGGTTTATAAACATAAAAAAATTCATCGTATTATTATTACACTCATAATTCACACATACTTAACACAAAATATGTGAAGGTTCTCATCCCTATACAATATTTACAATATGGAATTGGATGCTAGATCAAAGCATTCTAACTAGACTTTTCAGAATCAGTTTACTAGACCTTTGAGCCATTCTTAATGCCCAAGATTGACAGCTACGAACCGTTACTAGTTTACTTCAGGCCTTAGGTTTCCTCAATACCTGAAAATCAGTATTGCAATTTTGATGAGAATGTGAACTCAGTGAGTGAACCATCTCGATGTGCTCACCCATGTCAGGACACAAATATTACAAACAATAATCAAATTCACATGTATATCATGTTGATCAGAATCAGATCTAATTTAACACATCTTCCCATTGTGTATACCAACTCATAATATATATATATATACACACACATTTCGATAATCACATTATAAATACAAACATTTCACATAGTCATTTCATAAGAACCTAATCATTCATTTCATCAACATACATATAAAGTTGCTTAATGTTGGATCAACATAACTCAATAACTTTTCACAATTATTCATATGATACATGCAAGAATAAATATATGCAATACAAATAAAACTCCACTTTTATTTTTATTTTGTTGTGACCCCGTGCCTCTTAACTGATCCATATCCCTTCTAGATATCGGGCTTATTTTAGGTACTGGCCCATATCCTTTATGGATACTGTTGGAGAAATAGGACTCTATTGGAAATGGTAAGATCAATGATGTCCTAAGCGAGCCTTTCATAATCGTTTTGGGGATATGCCATACAAATGGAAACATATCTTCTTAACTTTGCTTCATCCAAATTGGTGTCTAAAACATCGAGGGAGTTCTGGACTGGCCGAGTGTGCCTTCATTATGGCACTTAAGGACATGGGGCTACCCAGCCCATGTTCGAAGGCCTAAATCCACAAAGATGGAACCAAGGTCAAAAGTATGATTGTTTGTAGGATATCCTACAGGAACTCGAGGGTACTATTTTTACAGTCCTCAGGATAGGAAGGTATTTGTGTCAACAAATGGAACCTTCTTAGAGGAAGGGTTTGTGAAAAATCACAAAGGAGGAAGTGGAGTAGTACTTAAAGAGTTAGCAACTTCATCCAAACCAAGAGTTGATTTGGATATAACAGAACAAGATGTCGAAATGGATTCAAGAGTTGAATTGGAAAAACAACCTAAACATCAAGTTGTGCATAGACATAGTGGGAGGGTTGTGAGATAGCTAGATAGGTATCTAAGTCTAGGAGAAGGCATTATAGCCATCTCAGACCAAGAATAAATGGATCCCATTACTTAAACACAGGCTATTAATGATGTTGACGTAGAAAAATGGCTCAAGGCGATGGAATCGGAAATAGATTCCATGTACGCTAACAAAGTCTGGATCCTTATATATCTACCACCAGGTATAAAGGCCATAGGGTGTAAATGGATCTATAAAAGGAAAAGAGGATCAGATGGAAAGGTAGAGACCTTTAAAGCTAGATTGGTAGCTACAGATTATACTCAAAAAGAGGGTATAGACAATGAGGTGACTTTTTCTTCAGTTGCCATACTTAAGTCCATTAAGATTCTTTTAGCCATAGCAGCCTATTTCGATTATGAAATATGAAAAATGGATGTCAAGACCATATTTCTTAATGGGGATTTTGAGGAGACAATTTATCTGGCCCAACTAGAAGGTTTTGTTGAGCTAGGTAATGAGCATAAGGTATGCAAGTTACAAAGGTCCATTTATGGACTTAAGTAAGCATCTAGGTTTTGGAACATTAGGTTTGATAAGTCTATCAAAACCTATAGACTCATACAAAACCTAGATGATCCTTGTTTCTATAAAATGATACAAGAAGGAAAGGTCACTTTTCTAATTCTGTATATTGATGACATTCTGCTTATTGGGAATGATGTAGGAATGTTATCTACAGTTAAGGGATGGTTTAACGAATAGTTTTCAATGAAGGATTTAGAAGAGGCTACCTTTATTCTAGGGATCAAATTTATAAGGGATCGTAAGAACAAACTAATAACCTTGTCTCAACTAAATTACATTGACAAAATGCTCAATAAGTTTGCCATGCAAGATTCCAAGAGGGGTTTCACACCTACAAAATATAGAATCAAGCTTTCAAAGGAGCAAGCACCTAAAACCCAAGAGGAGGTCAAACGCATGCATAACATTCCATATGTTTCGGTAGTTGGAAGTTTAATGTATACAATGCTTTGCACTAGACCGGATATCTGTTACTTAATAAGACTAGTAAGCAGATTTCAATCCAATCCAGGAATAGAGCATTAGACTACGATTAAGTGCATACTGAAGTATCTTCGTAGGACAAAGAACTTAATGCTTGTTTACTCTAGAAGTAATCTTATTCTGACAGGATATACAGATTCTAATTTCCAATTAGATGTTGATTCAAGGAAATCAACTTTTGGCTCTATATTTGTTTTAAGAGGTGGAGCCATAGTTTGGAGGAGTATCAAGCAATCTTAAATTGCTGATTGGACTATGGAGGCTGAGTATGTTGCTGCTTGTGAAGCAACAAAGGAAGCAGTCTGGCTCCGTAAGTTCATAAATGATTTGGAGGTAGTTCTAGAGGCAGAAAAGCCATTACACTTTATTGTGATAATAGTGGGGATAAGGCTAACTCTAAACAACCTTAGAACCATAAAGCTGCCAAACACATTGAGAGAAAGTATCATCTCATAAGGGAGATAATACAACGTGGCAAAGTGAATGTGGTAAAGATTCCCATGGAGCAAAACCTTGCTGATTCGTTTATGAAGACGCTGTCTCAAAAGAGTTTTGAGGGTCACCTAAAAGGGATGGGAATAAGGGATATGTCAAACTTGCTTTAGGGTAAGTGGGAGATTATTGGAGTTATGTAAATATAGTGCCCTGAAAAGCAAGTTTATTTACTTATAACTTAAATTTCTTCCAGTTACTTTTGTAATGAAAATATTTATTATTAATAAAACAAAAGAGTTTAGTTTTCATAAGCATTATATATCTAGTCATAAGGTACCGAGATTCTTTTTTAAGTAATATACATATACATAGAGATGTATGGGAAACATGTATATTATTAGAATCTAAATTAATTGATTCACAGTTGAATAATCAAATTGGTCGCTTGATTATGGTTTAGACTGTAGTGTTATGATTTATTTTCATGTAAGTAAAGGAGTTTACTTCAAGGGAATGATAAGTTTCATATCATGATAGTAGTTGAATATTGATAATGGTACTATTAAGTGAATCTGGAATCACGTATGTTTTAATGAATAAAGTAGGTCATTACTTTAATCTTAAAACATACATTTTAGCATTTACTTATTATGGACCACAATCTTAATGAGTAGTGAACTCATATATGTTTCATTTTAACTCTTGATATGATCAGAATGGATTTTTACAGAGTATTAATCCAGTGTCTACACGTTGGAATTATTAATTGAAATATGTATCAGGGAACATTCACTCAAATAAAGAGTTTATAGTGATATTATCACTTCCAGATGTTTTATGAAAATTGGGGATTAAACTAGCGCCAGTAGTTTGATGGACTAGCTACCCATCAAGTCCTAACACCAAGATGAGATCTCGTGTGTTAATCACCATATAGAGTAAAATGGGATATTTAAAAGAAAAAACCAATATAATGGCAAAATGGTAATTTTACCCTTTATTATGCGGATGGCTATAATCAAGTTCATAATAGGGTTTGCAATTGGACATCTTCTTTAAAATATGTGTTCTCATAATATTTAATAATTCAAAAGTTCAACTAATTGTTTTTAGTGGAATGACATTTAGTTAATGAGCTATAATTAATTCTAATGAGATTAAATTAATTTTGGGCTTCTTGTAGCTTGAATTATCTAAGTTCAATAAGATTCCCCACTTGGCTTCTAGGAGGGTTATCAAGTAAATTAAGAAATACAAATAGAGATTTTAAAGCCTATGATTGAATGTTAGGCTTAGACTAATTAATTGTCAATTAGAAGTCTACATGAACATTTAGAAATGGGCTAGGCTTTGGTTTAATTTAATTAATTAGATTAATTAAATTAAAATAAAGTTATTTAAGATAAATGGAGGTAGAATTTCATTCTTAATGGACTAAATGTGCAGCTACACATTTAGCATTGATTTGCCATATTAAAGATGGTTTTTATATGTTTTATCATCATTAAATGGAGTAATGACCTTATCATTAAATAATTTAATGGTGGTCTTTTAATGATAGCATGTAACCTATTAGCATTCATTGGATTAAAGAAGAAAGAGGTACATTATAATAGACCATCTTCCTTCTTTCATCATAAAATTGAAATTGATATGTCTCATTTAGGTTTGTCTTTTCATATAGCCATCTTAAAGACAAATGAGAAGAGTCTCATTTGTTAGCTTCTTTATGAATGATTAAAGAATGAAGTGATGCATTTGATGCAAATATCTTCTTTCTTTTAGTAAAAAACCAAAATTGAGAAGGTGTAAGAAGGTGTTCTTGCATTTTTTATTCTCTCTCTCCTATCTTGCATGGTATAGATAGAAATTGCTTGAGAAGTGTCTCAAAAAATTGGCTTCTTTCTTCTAAGGAAAAGATCTCTTCAAGTTTTCTTCTCCTTTCCCACTAAAGGATCTTATTAACTAAGTTATCCAAGAAGAACAAGTGGTAGATCAAGTTGGTTGAGGATACAATATCGAGAAGAGGATACAATAATGAGAGGAGGGTACATCTCCTAGGAGAGGATACATTGCCAAGGATAGGATAGCACAATGAGGAGTGAAAGCTGTAGCGAAGGAGTCAGTAATATAATTTCTACCAGCTTGTTCTTATATTTATTATCCTTATACCGTATCATATATGGCTATACATGTTGATTTGGTTATATTGCTTCCGCTATAATTTTATTTCTAAAAAGTTTTGAAATCTACCATTTTCAAAACTATTTTGTTTGTCACTATACTTAAAACTTTAAACCCTAAACCATAAAGCAAATTACCCATTTGATTCATCCACTAAAGGTACATGCAAACCATGCCTCGGTGGGAGGTCACATTTGCTACCAACAAATGGACTTATCTTTAAAGAGACCCAAACCATGTAAGATCTAGGATTCATGCCCTCCGGTGGGGAGTAACACTTCACCACATGCAAATAGGCTATCATATAGGGATCGTGGACTCTCACATGAGCATCCTCTCCCACTAAATCTTTTTAGGCTTTAAGTTTTAATAAATACCATCTTGCTCTGATACCAATTGTGGATCAGAAAAAATAAAGCATGCACAATTTGGACAAAACGGTAGATTTTAAAACTTTTTATAAATCAAAATTGCAGTGGAAGCAATATAACCAAATCAACATGCATAGCCATATATGATACGGTATAAGGATAATAAATATAAGAACAAGGTGGTAGAAATTATATTATCCTATCCTCAGCTATGTATCCTCTCCTAGGAGATGTATCCTCTTCTCGATATTGTATCCTCCAACAATCTGATGTACCACTTGTTCTTCTTGCACAACTTGGTTAACAAGATCCTTTAGTGGGAAAGGAGAAGAAAACTTGAAAAGATTTTTTTCCTTAGAAGAAAGAAGCCAATTTTGAGACACTTCTCATGCAATTTTCGTCTATACCATGCAAGATAGGAGAGAGAGAGTAAAAAAAGCAAGAACACCTTCTTACACCTTTTCAATTTGGGTTTGTATCAAAAGAAAGAAGAGATTTGCATCAAATGCATCACTTCATCCTTTAATCATTCATAAAGAAGCCAATAAATGAAACTTTTCTCATTTGTCTTTAAGATGGCTATATGAAAAGACAATTAACCTAAATGAGACATATCAATTTCGGTTTTGTGATGAAAGAAGGAAGATGGTCCATCATAATGCATCTCTTTTTTCTTTAGCCCAATGACTGCTAATAGGTTACATGCTATCATTGAAAGACCACCATTAAACCATTTAATGATAAGGTCATTACTCCATTTAATGATGATAAAACATGTTAAAAGAATCTTTAATATAGCAAATCAACGCTAAATATGCAGCTGCACATTTAGTCCATTAAAAATGAAATTCTACCTCCATTTATAATTTAATTAATCAAATTAAACCAAAGCCTAGTCCATTTCTAAATGTTTAATTGGGCTTCTAATTAATAATTAATTAGTATAAGCCCAACATTCAATCATAGGCTTTAAAATCTCTATTTGTATTTCTTACTATACTTGATAACCCTCTTAGAAGCCAAGTGGGGAATTTTATTGGACTTAGATAATTCAAGCTCCAATAAGCCTAGAATTAATTTAATGTCATTATAATTAATTCTAGCGTATCAACTATATGTCATTCCACTAAAGAAAATTAGTTAAACTCTTGAATTATTTAATATCATGAGAATATATATTTCAAATAAGATGTCCAATTGCAAACCATATTATGAAACTTATTATAGCCATCCGCACAACAATGGGTAAAATTATCGTTTTGCCCTTATATTGATTTTTCCTTCTAAATATCCCGTTTTACTTTATATGGTGATTAACACACAAGATCTCATCTTGGTGTTAAGACCTGATGGGTTGTTAGTCAATCAAACTACTAGTGCCAGTTTAATCACCAA
>JANIIA010000002.1:33402842-33416305 GCA_027478495.1 Erythroxylum alaternifolium | reverse complement strand
AATTCCTTTCCAGACTCGGTGGCTTCATTTCCGTAACCCTATCATTTGATTCTTCGCACTGCATTGCCTCCTCCTTCAATCTGACAATAGCTAAAACAACCAAAAGGAAGATCAAAAACCCATCTTTAGAAACTAAAAAAATCAGAGAAACAAAACAGAGAAGCGATACCAACCATCGTTCAAAGGAAGCAAGCTAAGAGGGAGTTCACGTTTAAAAGCATCCTGTTGTAATGCCTTGTAACGCGATGAATAGTCTCAGCCATATATTCCAAGACAAGGTTAACATATACTTCATCTTTTTCAGTAGTTGAAAAGAAAAAATGATTCAGGTGAACAACATTAGGATGGTCAAGCATGCGAATGATCTGAAGTTATCTATTCTTGTATCTCTTATCCTGCAACATTTTCTTTATTGCAACTACTTCATTAGTCTCCAGGCACTTCACCTGTAAACAAAAAGAATCATATAATGAGGAGATGATGACATTGCTAAAAAGATGCAGAAGGAACTAGAAAACCATAAGCATCATGCTTGATTAAAGTTCAGTACCTTATACACAACACCAAATGAACCTGTCCCAAATACTTATCATTATTAATAAGTAAACAAAATTTCCTTTTTATTAATTAAAAAACATAAAAACGAAATTTAAAAACTACAATAAAATAAACTCCAACGACCCCTAAATTTCACATAACCAAAGACAGTTCTTAATTATTAAGCATATGTACGTCGCTGGTCATAGCATCATCGTCCTTCTTCGATTTTTTCTTCTACTTTGTCTCGGATTGAGGTTCTTTAGCTTTCAAATCGTTGCAAAAAGACCTCAATGAGGCTGCCTGATGTTCATTTCTGTGAGCTGAAAACACAGTGAAGAAAGCAAGCTTAAACAAGGTTTGTTTTTATACATTCAAACTCAGCTTTACTCATTAGTGTCGAGTCTAAATAGAATTCTTTATCAAGCCTGCAAGCTATGTATTATTCAACTGGTTGTTGTTGTTATTGTCAAGACTACAATCAAAGCTTGTTGTTATTGTCAAGACTACAATCAAAGCCTTACTTTCAATTTCAAGAAAACCCACCGCAAAGTATGACATCTTCCATGTTCACAGATTTTCGACCAGCATGCTGCGCGAATAGCTCTAGATCTTTTGCCACTTGTTCTGTGTTGCATTGTCATGATCCTTGTTCTGCGTTGCATTGTCATGATCCCAATTAAGCTTTGGAGTTTATCACGTAAAAACTGTTCAGTATGTATTGCCTATGCAACTCATCAAACATTCTTATACATCAACATACATACATATATTTCACAAGTTCTAAGATGGGAAATTTGAAATGATAGTCCAAAACCCTAATTTCACCTTTGATATTGCTTTTAAGTCGGCCTAATTTTGATCCTAAGATTGCAAATTTTCAAATTCGTCACAATAGATTGGAACCTAATTGCGTTCACATCAAACTTCCTTCATAACAAGCACAAAAGAAGCACAAATCCAACAAATAAAGACTGGAACTTGAAGTTTTCCTGTTGTAAGTAAAAGATTTTACAATCTTAGTGCAGGAAGAATTTTCTTTACCTGCGTATTTATATGCAAGATCGACAACGCAAGCAGTAATAGGTTCAGGAATCTCCATGCCGTTGCTCTTTGCTACTCAACACAAATCCATCACACTACTGAACTTGAAAGGGATCTAAAAATCGAAGAAAAGTGAAAATGAAAATGAAATTGATACCTTGGGCTTCGGCAATAGAAATGGCGGAGAGCCTAAATCGGTCTTGTAGCAACTTGCTCACTGAATCGTCATCGTGTTCCCTCTCCGCTTCGCTCCCGTTGCCTCCTTCCATAGTCGTCTCTCTCTAAGGCTCCATTTTCTCGCTTCTTTCCATCTTTTCTAGGAAGCGGGAACCAACGCCATTGGTGCCAGTTGTACGCAGAATAGTTCGCCGTTTCGATCCCTCGTGCAGGAAGCTACGGCATTTCTTTCTGGCTTTCTTAAATGGATGGCCGGCCCAGTCAGGTTTATTTATTTTTTAAAAATATTTAACAAATGACTTCGTTTTGTCGCTCTTAATCGGATAACAAGTTGGGTCGAACCAAACTTAATTACCATTCTAACTTCAAAATTTTAAAGTTTAGATATTGAAAGAGGGGCGTCCATTTAGGTCTAACTTTGGCTTCGTCGATTGGTTATCGCCGAGTCATCTTCAAAGTAGACTCCCCGAAAGTTATTAACATCCTGTCCTCTTCTAATGCAAATTTAGTTAAGCTTAATTTTTTAGTGACAGGTATCCATGAACTTCTTCGACAAGATTGGGAGATCCAACTCCAACATGTAGAAGAGAATCAGTGTGCAGATCACATGGCGTCTTTAGTAATCTTGGCTAGCCCTGGCCTGCATATTTTAAAGAAGCCTCCATTGACAATAATGGACTTTCTTCACAAAGGCAAGCATGGAGCTTTGTACCACAAAGTCCTGCACTAGATAGTTTTTCTTCTGTTACCCTTTTAGCTTTCCGTTTGTATTAAAAAAAAGGAAATAATTTGAACTTTTCAAGTTGTGTTTTGGGTCAATCCTTTAAATGTAAGCTTAGACTAAGATATGATCAATCTAAACTTATGTCGTTACCTTCGAGCCTATTTGATATTTATTTGTTATCTCTAATCAGATAATGTCATATAGATTAGAGATGTCAATTTTGATCAGGTCCGACTTGGTCAATTTAGGCCCTAATTTTTCAGGTCACGGGTTGAGCTAGGCTTAGTACAGGTCAGTCTAACCCAACTGAAAGTAAAAATGACGTCGTTTTTTATTTTTTTAAAAATATAACTGGATGCATTTAACCCATCTGACTATAGGTCAAGCCTAGGCTGCTCCTAACCCAGCCAAGCCCAACCTAGCCCACTCATTGAAATTCATAATATGGACTCATATATTAGTAATGAGCTTTATCCGATTAAAACTTATAAAATGTGAAGTAAGTTATGTTTTTAATGTTTAAAAATTAAATAAAATATTCAAAAGTATTTAATAATTTATTAGATAAAAGCAATATCTACCATGTTATATTCAAATAAAAATATAACTTATTATAATAGTATAAGCAATATTTTAACATTTAACAACACTTAGTGAGAGTCCTGTTAAAACACGAGGTATAAGGAGATCCAACAATTTGCAGTCCTACTCTTACATAGTAGAGAAACTATTTTCGATAATATAAACAATACAGTAACTATAATTAGTGAAAATTTTAAATTAAGCAAATAAATAATAAAGATTTTGGTTATGAAAATTTTTAACTAATAAAATATTTATATGAATACTAACTAAGCAATATTAATTACTGGATGTTAAAATTATTATTTACAATATTGGATTGGGTTATTTTTTAATTTTTTTATATAATTTAAATCTAACTATTAGATTAAAGATATCCTAATTTATAGTTTTGGCAGTAACAAATATATTGTTGTTGATGAATTTACTTTCGTAAGATTTATAGATCTATTATAACAAAATTAAGTAATATGTGAAAGATAAAGTTTATCTTTCACATAATTTTAGGTTAAATTCAAAAAGGAAAGAATTGACTCAAATGATCAAAACACATCTTAATTAATTTGATAAAATATTGGTTATTTAATTTTAAAAATTAATTAAAATAATTTTGTTAATTATAACAAACAATAACATAATTTTAACATAATTATATGGTTGGATGTTATTTGGAACATGAGGGCAAAGGAAAAATGACACAGAGGATTTGAATCTCTCATTTAGTGTAGAATAAGTTCATCTCGTTATAACCTTGATAGCTTAGAAAACAATTTTTTTTATCACCTACGAGATGTCTTAGGCGGGTCTTAACTATAGGAAAGCATCTTTAAGCTATCCACACCTAGACTAATCTTTGTTCGAGCCAGGTAAGTCCCTTGCGAGAGATAAAGCTCTGATCTTAAATTTTAAATAGCTGCATACACGAGGAAAGTTTGAACCCGCAATTTCACTTAAGTCAAGAGAGCTACTTACCAACTCTTCTCGCTAGAAAACAATTATTGCTAACATATAAAAATTCCACTTCTCGTCGTCACTGGAGAACAGAATAGAACCAGTTGTCTCTGTTCGACTACTATAATTTGACGAACTTAACACACACGAAGTCGGGATTGGGAAGTAAGCGCCAAAGTCCAAGGTCTAAAACAAAACCTATTAAGAGTTTTTTCTGCAGAACCCATAAATTGATTATTATTGCATACAAAAATTCCATATCGCGTCACCGAGCAAGAACACAACAAAACCAGTTCTCTCTGTTCTTGTCTTTTCTTTACATTAGTTCAATATTTAAACTTGCCAATGTTCAAGGGTGTCCCAGAAACTGATTTCCAAAACATAGCTATACCTCACTTCACATGGAATTCCAGCAATGTTGGCCACTGTTGCTGCTGTTTTTGGTCACAAGGTTGTAAGACAGTTATGGATCGAATAAATTTTATGCGTACTTGTATCCATGATTTTGGGTTCTTTTTAGAAAGCTTTTTATTCCCTCTCTTCTTTATGCAACACTTATGGCTTTGATCAATGTTACGAATACCGTACCAGATTTAGTATCGGATTGAATTTTGGTACGGTACTGTACCAGTATCAGTTAATACCGGATACCGTTTCGGGTAATTTTTTAAATTTATAAAATAGTCCCTAAATTTTTTTAAAAATTACAAAATAGTCCATTGTTATATTATACAGTTGTACTGTTTGTTTTTAACCTAGTCTCTAAAAATCAAAATAATAAATAATAATCACAATTAATATGAAATAATAATAATTTTTAGATATTTCACATATAAATAATAACCACAATTTATATAAAAAAGACAATCATTATCATATAAATATAAAATTAAGAACAATATAAAGTATTTAAAATATTACAATTTCAATTTTCATTATATAATTTTGTATAATTATATAATTTTATCGTAAATTCACAAGTCACAACTATAATTCATTTTTTGTTATTATATAATTCAACTATAAACTCATCTATAATTTAATTTGTATAATCACATAATTCAATGATAAAATTACACATATAACTTATTTTGTGTAATTACATAATTAAAATATAAACTCTCGTCATAACAAATGTCATTTTCTTTTCTTACCTATGGATTGTATAACTTATTTTGTATAATTATGTGATAAAATCATACAACTATAAACTCTTAATTGTAATTTAACCTGTATGACTATTAATTAGTTTATTAAATAATCCACTCATAGATATAAACTCACAACCATAATTCAATTTCTATAATTACTAATCATATAATTAAACCATAAATTAATTAATCTATTTTGATATTAAAAAATTAATTTATAATATATAATCCAATTTATAATAAAAATTAACTTTTCATTCGAATTTTAAATTATGTTCTAATTTTATGTCCTTAAATCGCTTAAACTTAAAAGACAATCAACCCCATTCATTTCTATGATAAATTGCAACTTTCTCTCGACGAAACCGCGAACAACCAACTAAACAACTCATTCGTTACTCTTCACCATGATATACAACAATTTCCTGGAAATTCATATCACAACAAATGACAAAAGTCACAAAAACAAAACGCAACAATTCAATTCCAAATTTCTAACATTCCAACCAATTCAGATTTAAGAATACACTCATACTGTCATACACCCAACCAATTCAGATACACTACATGCAAAGCATTCATCACAAAACCAACACTGTAGATCCATCGTTCAACCGTAATCCATAATCTAATAAACAATTCCAATCCAACACATTCCAATCCCAACAATTCCAATCCAAAAGAAATTGCAATTAAGTATGAGAAATTCGGAAAAAAAACACACCCAAAAACAAATGAGTTGCTTCGAGTCTTCGGGTTGTTGGTTTGGGTTAGTGACAGGTGGTGCAGTGAGCCGGTGTAGCGGTGTGTCCGAGTTGCGACGATGACGACGTGATGCGGTGTAGCGGGCGGTGGCGTCTTTGGGTCTTCGTGGAGGAACTGAGGAACGTTGAAGACGGTGGCGTCTTCAACCGACACCAACGAAGAGAGGCGCCGAGATCCGAGGAGGATGAAGGAAAGAGGAGAGTGCAAGAGAGAGATCGCGGACGGGGAGAGCGCGAGATGGCGACAGTGAGAGCATGAGACGACGAGAGTCGAGAGAGAGAGACGATTTTAGGGTAAAAGTTTTCAAATTTGCAATTTGGTTCTTGACATTTCAGAAAGTTACGGTATCGATTGGTATTTTCCGATATTTTGCGTACTAGTTGGTATCGACTGAAAAACATTAGTACTAAGCAGTATTTACGGCCGGTACCAATGTTAAGAATATCGTTCTATTTTTCGGTCAATATGAAACGGTACTCGAAAATCTACTAATAAGAGTTTTAAGACAGAATTGGCATGAAGTGTATATCATTGCTATCCAATGGTTTTCATTGCCAATCAAGAGTTTTAAGATAGAATTGGCATGATGTATATCATTGCTATCCAATGGTTTTCATTGCCAATCAAGATTTCTTAAGATCAAACGATGCTTTCTATCAAATGTACCTAAAATGCATTTGACCAAAATTTAGGATAAAAGAGCACATTTTCCAATCGTGCGTACATCCAATGAGTGTTCTGAATCTGCTGTTTCCTTCCCGGTTCTGTTCGCTTTCAAGTGAACAGTATGAATACATCTCCCCTTCTTATCTTCAGACTTTCAGTTTTCTAAGGCACGACAACACCTCATTCATGTGTGGTCGATCTTCAGGGTTTGTGTTGGTGCAGAGCAACGCTAGTTTCAATAGCTCTCTCAGTGTTTCTTCCTGCTTGGAATAATTCACGGTCATCAATGGATCCAAGATTTGAAGAAGTCCGTTGGCGCCATTGTCAATGGCTTTGCTGACGAGTAGAGGGAGACTGATCGGTATCCCATCTTCTTCTGTGACCCCAGTTGGTCGTATTTTCGTTAAGAACTCCATTACTATGATCCCATAGCTGAAGACATCTACTTTTGTTGTGACTCTGCTCATATATGCAAATTCTGTAAAAACCAGAGGATGTTGCGATTTAGAGCAAAATAAATTTGGAAAAACAAATCAAAATGAAGTTTGGAGCATCGAACTGTCAAGAGAAAGCAGATGACAAAATAAGAGATAAAACAGTTGGTTATTACTTATTGTACACATTTTCGGGCAAGTTGTTGTCATCCCCTAGAAACAGCGAATGCAAAAACATCATGGTAGGACCTGGAATTTATGTTAAACAGTTCTCTATAAAATCTTGTTATACTGTTAAACAGTTCTCTATAAAATCTTGTTATACTCTGGAACTTGTAAATTCATATTGATGATAACTGACAAATAACAAAGGTGTATCAGCGGCAGTGCAAACTTTGCCAAGGAAAAGTTGACTTAGCCTTTGAAAATAAAGGAAATGAATTGCTTACCTGGTGCTAAGTAGCCAATGGTTCCTCCAAAAGCTGATGTTGAGGAAGGATTGCTTCCATCCTGGAAATGAACACCCAGTATTCGAGCAGTTCCAAAGTCGCTGACATGAGCTATCCATTTATCATCTAACAGAATGTTGGAAGGCTTCAAGTCACAATGAACAATGGGGAAATCATAGCCACAATGCAAGTAATCCAATGCATCTGCGACTGAAAGACACACATTTATCCTCTCAGATAGTGTCCACCTTGACCGATCAACCAAAGGTTCATGTATGATGGTCTCCAAGCTCCCATTCTGCATGTATTCCAGAACTAAAGCTTTTAGCTTAGAACAATCCCAGGCAAAGCCAATTATCTTTACGAGATTCCTGTGCCTCAATTTGCTCAATGTCTTGACTTCCCTGTAGAAGCACTTATCAGATTCTGCTGAGAACTGCTGCAGATTCAACTTCTTTACAGCTACAATCTGTCCATCTTCCAGTTGACCTTTGTAGACCATACTCAACCTGCTGGCGCCAATTATATTCTCATTGGAGAACAAACTGGTAGCTTCTTCTAATTCTTTTTGATCAAACCTTTTGAGTTCCAGTGCAGCAGTAAATTCTGGCACCATACCATTTTCGATTTCTATTGTAGATTTTCTAGTACGTTGGAGGAGCACTAAAACGATGAATACCATAACCAGAAGCGCAAAACCTAATCCAAGGGCAAGGAGAATCCATGTTGTTTTCTTAGAGAAGGCTTTAGAACTCCTCTTGTAGCAAAAACCAAGGTCTTTGGTTCCACAAAGAGCAAGGTTTCCAGCCAAACTTGATGCATTAATGCTTCTAAAGACACCAGTCCGAGGAACAGGACCCTCAAGTTGATTGGAAGAAAGGTTAAGGTGTTTCAAGTTAGAAAGGTTGGCAAAGTGCTCAGGAATTTGACCTGTCAGATGATTCTGAGAAAGATCTAGGGTGTTTAGATGCTTAAGTTGAGCCAACTCTTTAGGAATTTGACCATTTAAATTGTTCCCAGATAGGTTCAAGCTGGCAAGCATCTGCATCTGTGAATACTCTTTACCTGGAATTGAACCTGATATTTGGTTCCTGGACAGATCAAGAGAGAAGAGATTTCTGCAACCTTCAAATGATTTCGGAATGACTCCTGACAGATTGTTGTTTGAGAGATCAATGGCTTGTATTCCTTGCAGCATTCCAAGCTCATCTGGGATGCTCCCCTCCAAGAAATTATATGACAAGTTGAGGTATATCTGCATCGTTTTCATACTTGCCACCACAGATCTAGGAATTGATCCTTTCAGATGGTTGTGAGAGAGATCAAGAGTCATGAGTCGATTGAGATGACCAATACTCACTGGAATGGACCCGTTGAGCTTGTTGCCATGGAGATCCAAGTATGAAAGCATATCAAGTTTTGAGACTGTGTCTGGAATTGGACCTGTGAGCCTGTTAATTGCTAGATTGAGAAGAGTTAGTTGTTCCAATTCAAAAATGCTCTCTGGGATTGCTCCTTCTAGAATATTTTCATGCAGGGCAAGCCCTTGTAGGTGTGAAAGCCTGGACAATTCCGGGGGGATTTGGCCTGAAAAACTGTTTCCAGAGAGTGACATCTTAATCAGGAGGCTCAAGTTGCCAATCTCTGGTGGGATGCGCCCCGCTAACGAATTGAAGCCCAGGATCAATGTGCGGAGATTATAGAGTTTGCCAATGCTTGGTTTCACTAATCCACTGAAATTGTTTTGTCCCAAACCTAAGGAACGAAGTTGGGAACAATCATAAAGGTCATCAGGTATTTCCCCTGCCATTTGATTCGCTCCCAGAGAAAGAAATGTCAGGTTATGCAATTGTCCCATACCTTGAGGGATTTTTCCTGAAATTCTATTATAGGTTAAATCAATTGCCAGAAGTTGGGTGCAATTCGTGATGCTGGAAGGAATGAATCCCTCAAGAATGTTGTTATTTAGGCTAAGGTTTTTCAAATTCGAAAGCATTCCAATCTTTGATGGAAGCTTCCCGGTGATGTAGTTGAAGCCCACGGAGAAGTATTCTAAACTTGTCAGGTTTGTCATCCCTGAAGGTATCTCCCCAGTTAACTGGTTTGAGTGCAGTGTCAAAACCCTTAATGACCGCAAAGATCCTAGACTTTGAGGAATCGATCCAACTAACTGATTCTCAGAAAATCCTAAGTGGGTCAAGGATTTCAAGTTGAATAAGGAGAGAGGGATAGTCGAATTCAGGTTGTTCTTGTACAATCTCAATGTTTCTAAGTTGGTCAAATTTCCAAGCTCAGAGGGAATGGCTCCACTAAGCTGATTTATGTACAGTTCAAGATTGACGAGCTTCTTGCAAAGGCCTAGTTCAGGAGGGATTTCTCCAGTGAGAGAATTTTCGAGCAACAAAAGGTACTGCAAGTTCTGTAAGTTCCCAACTTCTCTAGGAATTACACCAGACAAAGAGTTTTGGCTTAGGTCTAAAGTTTGCAAAGCTTGCAACTTGCCAATTGAAGCAGGTATTGGACCAACCAAGTTATTTCCATATGCCAAAAGAGTTTCAAGATTGACCAAGTTGCCCAAGTTTTTTGGTATTTTGCCAGTTAGATTGTTAAAAATCAGACTTAACTCTACTAAGGTGGTCTGGTTAAAAATGCTTTCTGGAATGCTTCCATCCAAGAAATTATGACCTACGCCTAAAGCCTGCAGGTTCGGAAGATATCCTAGTTCTACTGGGATTGGACCAGTTAGAGAATTGTTATAAAGATTCACTACAGTCAACTGGGAGCAGAGTCCCAGCTGAGCTGGTATGTGTCCTGTGAATAAATTGGAGGTAAAGTCAAGAACCTGGAGTTTTGAAAGGTTTCCAAGAAGTGGAGATATGACACCCTGAATTTGCGTTTCAAAAAGGATGAGGGAAATGACACGATGAGAGGAATCACAAGCAATGCCCGACCAGTTGCAGTGATGAGTTGCATGCGTCCAGTCAGTGAGTGTTCCTAATGGGTCACGAGTGGTGGCATTCTTGAAGGCCCTTAACACCTCAACTTCAGTTTCTATGGTTGCTCCTGCCGATAGAACAGAGACCATGACCGAACAGAGAGCAAGTACGTGAAAAGAAACCTGTTGGAACCCCATTTCCGTAGAAATTGGTTGGAACTAATGACAGAAAAAGATAGAACTGGGAGGGTTTTATACAATGGAAAATAATAATATTGAAAAATCGAAGGGGGTTAATTAATTTGCAAACGTGCCACAAATTTCTTTGCCACCAATAAAATAAAAACAAGCTGAATCGAAATAAAAAAAACACCAAAATTTGGTAACGCAGTTCGGCACTCCTTGCCTACGTCTGCGGGGTCCTCACCCAGCTTAATCACTTTCACCGAAGTACAATAGTTTTACCCAAGGCTTTACTGAGCCGACACCACTCAACCCTTGACACTATCACTCAACCTTACTTTCCGTGAAAGAATTTCACACTCAATAGTACGACCACCTCGTACTAACCTCAACAGAAGATTTTCTCAACAATATTTGATAATAAAGATAAGAAATAAACAACTCAAGTGATTAATCAACTAAGAACAAAATAATAATACACTTGAGAAAAAAAAGACAACTTCCCGAAAGGTTAAGCTCCGTTGAAATAGGTCTGGAAGTCGCAACACTAATAGGTTGACTCATATAAACACCAACACGAAGCCATAGCTGCACCGATAATACATTCGCCAACCAAAGTATACGCGGCCCATAAAAAATCAATTAATAATTGTTGAGCCAATGAAGAATGATGCAGTCAAGAATTCACGCACAATCCCAAAAGACCAAATTTGGAAAATAAATGCTTATCCACAGTGTTTGACACTTAGAACACGTGCACAGCCCAAAATAACAAATCTGTAAAAAATTTAACAACTTAACCCACTTCACTGTAGCTCTCACTAAATCACTACACACACTATTCAGCTTCATACACACCACTGCAGTCTTTATTATGTTGACAATTAACGCACATCCACATCCACTCAATGTTCAACAATAATAGGAGACAAGCCAGCAGCATCTTGATTTAGCTACACAATTAAAAGCACTCACACACAATAAAATCCATTGCAGCGCCGCCGCCACCAAAAACGATAAAGCCACGATGAAGCCCCCTTTTTTATTCTTTATAGACTTCTGCAGGTGATCAAAGATAAAAAAACCACTCACCCAAGATTCACCGTAGGTTTTACTCACCAAAGATACACGTGTATTATTGAACAACTAAAAACACTTAGAACTCTATCCCACACACGCAACCCAACTTAGTTGCCGCACACATACTCCGTAAGTCACATACATAATTGCGTTATTCAGCTCAAAATCATCATATACGTAGCCAGTCTAAAACCTACTTCCAAGACATGTGACTCCACTACTTCAGTAACATAGACATCCCACTAGGCTTCTTACACTGACATGTATTTATAGACTTCAATTTAAACACCAACTGTGGAGATTCATTAAAACACTAACTGTGATGTACGTATATGACCCCAACTCAACCAAGTTAAAAGAGTCTACGTGTATCACGCAATTTCAATATCCCAATTCCAACACTCAACATCTAATTAATACACATCTTATTTTCTTCATTTATATGTCCAATTTAAAATGCCAAAACTACATAAGGAATATATAAAATATATCCTAACAATCTCCCCCCCTTTTTGACATTGTTTGTCACAAATATGAAACTCCCCCTGAATAACATAATTGGACATATAAATCAATGCACAATCCATATGGAAAATACTCCTCCTTAATCAAACACCAAGTTCCAAAGAACATTTTGGAACATCAAATTTATTCAATCATCCAAATTTCTCCCCCTTGGGAAAAAAAGATGTCAAAAAGTAAGACAAATATTCATACATATACCTTGAAATCTCCCCGTGAATGGAACATTCACCATAAATAATCTGATATCTTCCTCTTGGGACAAAAAACATAATCATAATAATCACCAATAGATGCAGCAGAACAATCATAAGCACGTCAAGAAGATAATTTACCACCGTTTAAAACACATTCCAACATATCACTACTTACTTCAATTTCATCATCATCAGACTAATCAAATTCATAAACCCAAGCAATGAACTATAAGTGTTGTCAATGTAGTGAGAGAAAGAGATACCCAAAATAGAGACCCACATTGATGAAAAAGCTGAGGAGTCTTCGATAGAGCCAAATAGAAATCACAATGTAAACTACTAAAAATATAGGATGACAATAGCAACATAAAACTAAAGAACAAAAAATATTTTCTTTTCTTTTTTGTTTTTTTTTTTGTTTTTAACAACACAAAAAAGCACTTCAAAAATGTAAAGCACACTGTCTCTGTGCCCCTCGAAGAATCTCAAACCTGGTGTTTTTCTTTGGCTCCAATGAAGATGTATAACACAAGTAACCTGTAGGTTCTTGATAATCAACCCTTTTTCTTTCTTTTGTTTTTCTTCTTTTGCTCACATATCCAATAACATTTTTTGCTGGATGATTTCTTCGGATTTAAGATGAAGAACCTTGGTTCAGATCAGCTTCCATTGTTTTGTTTGGTTCATCATCCAAAGTAACTGAAAGTTCTTCAGTTCGTGCAGTTACTTCCTCAGCAGTAACTAACTGCAAATCTGGGCATTTTCTTATTTTTCCTTCACAATGTCTTTGTGTCTGTAATTGACCCTTTCTAACCCAAGCTTGCTTCGATACTATGGGATGCTGCTGGAAATTTAATGAAGAGTGTCTAGATTTTTTATTTTGACCCATTCGAAACATCGTTTGTAGTAACTGATAACATCTTGGCCTTATATGCCCAACAACTCCACAAAAATGACGTATGGGTATAAATCTTCGTCTCTTATTTGGTGCTTCTACCTCTTGGGCTGATCTGAACATACCAGAATTTTCTTCATTAACTTTCGAACACTCACCTTTATAACCTAT
>JANIIA010000002.1:33369307-33382989 GCA_027478495.1 Erythroxylum alaternifolium | reverse complement strand
TACCCATGACATTTAAAGCATAACTTACTAGGTTTAGCTCCAAACTCTTCCAAATCTCACTCAACCCTAGCTCCCAAGCATCCCACGTTCTTCATCTTCTAAAAGAGGTAAAGGTAGGTTTTTCTGATGGCAAAGGGGAAGAAAATAGCGAATATGCTAGTAGCATATGAAGGAAAGTGTGATCTCTTAAGATGAGGTGGTAGAGTTTGAAGAAAACAAAAATGGTGAAGAAGGAGAAGAGAACCACGAAGAGTAGGATGGGGAGAGCAAAAGAAAGAACACTAATTGGACTTTTAATGAAAAGCAATGTGGAAGACCAAAACAAAAGGGCTTAAAAACCTAGTGGACTTAAGGCATTGTTTGGCAAGTGACTTATGTCACTTGCCACATGTCCAATTCTTATAACGTAAGTCCAATTTCTATTCTCATTGTCTTCCAATTTTTAATGACACTTGTTAATAAATCCCATAGTCATTTATCAAAATTTCCATTGCCATTTGATAATAAATTCTACTATCATTTAACATTTGTCTTGTCACTTGGTATTTTTCCTAGTCCAAAAATTACCCTAATTTTTAGAAAATTTCCTAAAATTCTCCAAATATTCTAAATCAACAATTACACTCTCCTAATCAATTTTCAACACAAATAAACCACAATTCTCAATACAATCACATTTATGAACAATTATACCCGGAATGTCAATGGTTGCATGTACAGTTATTTTCATATGCAAAATTTCACTATTCACGTATATGTGCATGTCATATTATGTATGAACATGGAATGCATTTTCTAATCTCTCATAAATCACTCATATTTACTATTCTAGCCTCCCCGCAGGTAATGGGATGTTACATTAAATCTGAGACAATTAACACCATCTAACCTAATGACTCACAATAAGGAAATTTTCCTAGCAACGACGCCAAAAACTTGTTGTAGTCTAAACAAAGCAATACAAATTAAATTCTATCTAGACCAAACTAGAGGCAAGTGTACCTCATCAATAAGTAATATGAAATGGTAAGAACTGGATATCATACCAAAGGGATTCCAAAATGCATGACAATTAAATTAAATTACTGCAAAATTACTCAGACGATCAAGAATTGATTGATTTGAAAATGAAATAAAGTAAGTAAATTAAGGGAATATGTTTGGTGCAAGGTATGAACTAAACATGACTAAACTTAATAAAATGACAAATTTTGGCTAAGGTGTCAGATTTCAATTAGATTAGGCACTAAAACTTATAATGGTGGATTGATTTAGGAGTCACTTCACTTAAGCAACTTAAACCCAATTTTCATAGGAATTCCTTTCTCTTTTAAATCCAAGTTACCTGCTTGGTTCGTAGATAATTTGGAATAAAAAGAAAACATTCAATGCAAGAAGCCTAAAATTAAGTTTGTTAATCCTAGGTATCCTTATACAAGATTCTACGGTTGGTTTACGTGTTAGTCTCAAATATATTGCTTGATTGATTTTCTAACAAATCAAATGCCAATGGTTAGGCATTCAATCATCCAAGGCCTTGATCTAGTTCATCAATCTAAATTAGGCTAAATATGCATTCAATTAAGCAAATAAACAATACCACAAAAACTGTCCTAATCCAATATCCATCCTAACCTCAACCAAAGAAAACTTACCTACACATATTCATCAATGTAACACAAATCATGGTCATAACAGATATTTGGATTGATTAAATCCACAAAAATAAAAACAAATAAGGAATAAAAGCAAATTAAGAATGCCTAATTGGTTGCTGCTATCCAAGAAGTCTATTCTCACGATATTGTCATTTTTCTCTGTAAGCTTCTCTCCTCACGCTACAGCTGCCAGCTTCTCTGAATTTTTTTTATCCTTTCTTACTATAGCTGATGTGACCAATTAAGTGAGGGTTTTTGGTGCACCCCTCATTGTTCATGTCTTCTAGTCTAGCCCTCTCTCACGCCTATTTCTCACTTGCTGTCACTCTTCTCTGTTTTGTTTTCTTTCATGCTAGTCTCCTTCTTTCAACGCAACCCCACTCTATCATGCTACTCTCCTTTTGCTGCCTCCGCCAACCTCTCTTTACTTTTTTCTTTCACGCTATTCGTCTCCTTTTTTCCCAGCCGTTAGCCTTTTCGTTCCTTCTTCAGCCGCCAACTCTTTTTATTTTCTATGTTTTCACACCAGCCTCTCTTTTCTCACGCTATCTAACACGCCAACTTTCCTCTTCTCATGTTGCCTCTTTCTTGCCAGTCTTTTTCACGTAGCCCCAACCTCTCTTTCTATCTCCAACACTGCCACACTCTTCTCTCTTTCTATTTATTCATGTGACGACAAAAATCAGGGCTTCCTTTTTACACTGCATTTTGGCCTCCTCTATTTCACGCTGCTACGTTGTCATCTGGTGTCCAGCTTCCTTGCTTTGTGCTTTTAAATATTTCAAACCCAATATGTGCCTAAAATTAAAACAGATAAATCTCCAACATATATTTTCTCTGATTCATATACAAGCCATTATTAGATCTAGCAAGCTCCAATCCAAGAAAATATTTTGCAGCAAAATATCTTTAATATTTTGCAGACCTTATATCTTTAATAGTAAATTGGTCATGTAAAATCTGCCTTACTTGTTGAATACAAGTCTCTATTGAACCTGTGATTAACACATCATCAACATATACAATGATAGCAATATAATCAGCCCCTTTTGATTTAATAAAAAGATACGGATCATGAAAGATTGCACAAAATTCTACTTACAAAGAGAAACAGTAAGCTTATGATTCCAATGGCGTGAAGCTTACTTAAGACCATATAAAGACCTCCTCAAATGACATATTTGATTGGACTAGCCTTGGTATAGCCTTGAGGAGGTAACATGTACAACTCCTCATCAATATAAACATGTAAAAAGGCATTATTTTTGTCTAATTAATGCAAAGGGCACCTTTTTCCAGCAACAATAGCTATAAAAAGTCTCACAATAACCATTTTGGCAACTGGAGAAAAAAAATCAGTGTAATCAACCCTTTCAATTTGATTATAGCCTTTTGCTACTAACTTAGCCTTATATCTATCAGTAGTCCCATCAAGTTTAAGTTTAACCTTTATATACCCTTTTACCCTTTGGTAAAGTAGTAAGATCCCAAGTATGATTGCTATCAAGAGCTGCCAACTCAGTCTCCATAGCGGCCAACCAATTCAGATTAGTTTGAGCTTGCTCAAAAGAATTAGGTTCCTTAATATTACACACATTTGTTAAAATGGACTAATAAGTTGAAGTAAGATGTGAGGAGATTAGAAAGGGATATGTGGGAGATGTATGAGAAGAGGAATCTAGTATATTAGGAGAATTATGATGAGCAATATTAGTAACAGATGCATATGAAACAAAATCATTCAACTAATTTGGTCGTTGGGTCACACAAGTACTCCTTTGAATAGGAGCTAGACTCTGTGTAATATCAGTGGAACAAGGTGTATCATATGAAGGTGGAACTTGTGAATTTGATGGACCAACAGTAAGAATTTCAAGAGGTGATGATTCTTGAAATGCAACAGGTGTTAGGAAATCCTGATTAGGCAAATGAACTAATTCTGAATCTAAAGAAATAGACTGACATGGGAATATGTTCTTATAGAAAACAACATCTCTAGAAATGAAAATATGATGATGTTGCATATCAGAAAGTTTGTAAGCCTTTTGGCCTGGAGAATAACTAAGGAAAACATATTTGAAAACCCTATGAGCAAACTTATCTTTATAAAGAGATGTGTTAGAAGCAAAACACAAGCAACCAAAACTTCTCAGAAAATTGTAATCGAGTTCTTTGTGGAATAAAACAGAATAAGGAGATTTCCAGTTAAGAACAGGAGTTGGAAGTCTATTGATGATATATGTGGCTGCTAAAACAGAATCTCCCAAATATGATTGCTTATAGTTGTCAATGTTTTCGTTCAACAAATCCATTTTGTTGTGGAGTGTAAGGAGAGATTTTCTGGTGTATAATGTCATGGTTGACAAGAATTTCTTGACAACTACGACTCAAAAATTTTGTTCCATTGTCTGTGCTGATGATTTTGATTATAGCATGAAATTGATTTTTAACAAGTTTAAGGAATTTATCTAAGAAAGAAGATGTTCGACTTTTGTATTTGAGTAAATAGGTCCAGGTTGTTTTAGACAAGTCATCTACTATGGTAAAAATGTAGTGAGCTCTACTTATTGACCCCTGCTTATAAGGACCCAAAGATCTATATGAAGCAGTTCAAAACATGCAAATGTACTAATACTACTCTTAGGAAAAGGAAGTCTAGTTTGATTAGAAAGATGGCACACATCACAAGGTTTTTCAGTAAAATTCATTTCATTGAAAGAACATTGCAACTATTTCATTACAGTAAGAGATGGATGACCTAATCTTTGGTGCCAAAAAACATCAAGAATAGCACTATGACAATACACTGGCTTATATGAATGATTATATAAAAGTCTGGTATAAAACAAAATAGTGTTTTTGTGACATGAATATTTTTCAAGAACATATAATCCTGCAATTACCTTTCCAACTGCTAAGACCTCATCAGTCATAAGGTCATACAAAACACAAAAGTTTGCATAAAAGGTAAATTTGGTAGCAGATTGACAAGCTAATTTATTCACAAAAAGTAGATTATATTTGAACAAAGGTACATGCAAAGAGATTGACAGAATAAGATTATCACAAAGGATGATATCCCCTGTGAAATCTACTATCTTAACTGTGCCATCTGATAGATGAATAAGAATGAATTGAGCAATTGATCTAGGTTTATCAAACAAACTTATATTATGGCATATACGGTTTGAAGCACCTGTGTCTATTATCTAGGAACCACATTCAATTAAACTAGCTAAACTAACACAATGGTTGAGAATGCTACCTAAAAAGTCGTTATAGTGTACGAAATTGATGACATCCCCTCCCTTGTCTGTCATCTAGACCTGCTTGTCTTTATTTTTCAGAAAACTCTCAATACCTGGCTAAATCATTGCAGCCATATCCTGTTTCCAAACTGGTTCTTTTATACCCCTCTCTACTGGATAATCCAAATGTGAGTCAATCATATTCACAAACTCATTATTTGCATTTCCTCCTTTCTTATCTTAAGAACTTTTATACCAATCTAGATACCCATGGATCTTAAAGCAGGTATCTCTTGAATGTCATTTCATTTTGCAAAAATCACAGAACATATCCTCCTTGTTCAACTATTTTTTAGAAACACCTCTGCCAGCCCGTTTTGAACTATTGTTAGCAAAATTACACACCATCATAGCACTAGTTGTACTCTCAGCAAAAGTAACGTTAACTTGCTATTGTTTTTCAACCCTAACCACCATCGCATAAGCCTTATCTACATGAAGAAAAGGTTCAATCACAAGTATCTGACTCCAAATAACATCATCCTCTTCATTCAATCCCATAAGAAATTGTACTAATCAATCATTATCCCTAAAATCAATTAACTAATTTAGGGATCCACATGAACACTTTCTTAGGGCTCTGTATGAACATTGTGGGATGGGAGCTAAACAGTTCAGTTCATCCTACAAACTTTTGAGTTTAGTGAAATACCTGGAAATAGACAGTTCACCTTGAGAAATTGAACTGATTTCTCTTTTAATCTGTTACAACAACGACCCATTACACTCTCCATACCACCGCTCTAGTTCTTTCCAAAGGTCCCTAGCTGAATTCATGTACAAAAAAGACTCCACGATGTCTTTGGAGATGGCGTTAAGAATCCACGATGTGACCATAAAGTCAACCCAACTCCACCGATCATAGTCTGGTGAGTTTTATGCCAGTCTTTTACATTTTCCATTGATGAAATCAAGCTTCAGCTTTGCACTTAAAGTGATTCACATCGCACGACTCCAAGAAAAGTATTTGTTGCCGCTTAACAGAGTCGTGACGAGAATCATCCCAAGATGATCTGAGTTCTGCAGAAACATCAAATTCTTGTCATCATTTACACTTCCAAACAATGATCTTGAATCACTCATGTCGTCTACAATGATTCAGCTGCGGAGAAACAAGGATCAACTTGCTCTAATGCTATAAAGAAATTGTAAACTAGGGATTTTAGTTTGTAGATAGAACTGATATGAAAGAATGGGTTATCTTTATTCATAAACCAAGATGGTATATATTCATAAACCAAGATGGTATATATATACCATCACTGTATATCACAATAAAATGGTGACTTTCACTATATAAAACTCAACCCACACTAAAACAAAAATAAAACCTATACAGCAAAAGAAGTTACAAGCTGTACAATATAGGATAAATACAAAGAAAAAATACATTTTTACACTTGCTATCTTCTAATGAGTGTCTGTATATACATAACGAGTTATATTATCTGTTTAATGACATTCGTTATTTTTTGTTGCTTGTGGTGTAGGGTAGGGACGTTTACATTCTAGTTAGTAACTCTCTGGTTAGAATTTTATCTGATATTTGGAGGATCTTGTCTTATGTACTCCCCGATGTGAGTTTATGGAAGTGAAAAGTATAACCCCCTTTCTCACTTGATGTCTGTCTACTTTTACCAAGCTTGTCTAAATGACTAATCTCGATTTGAAGTTGATTTAAGGACTACTTACAAAAAGAAAATTGATCAATTCTAGAATTTATTATTAGGAAGAAATGTCCAGTTGCTTTAATTCTTACATGGAATACCACTATTTGACTAATTTTTTGAAACTATATGGTACGTTAATGTTATTTTACCCCTTATCTCGAGAACTACATTTGTATATACAAATCATTTTTCAATATAGCACACAGTAGATGCACCACTATTTTCTCCTCTTCTCTTCAAGTGCATTTGTTGAAGAGTTTTCTTTTTTTTTTTGTTATAAGCTCTTCTAAAATTTTCTTAGTTAAAACATGTTCATGGTTTTGTTTCATCAATGTTACAGGGCTCAACTAATGTTGGCAAATCCGCCTTTATTGATGCTTTACTCAGTAAGTATTCAAATTTAATGGAGCTGTCAGCATCATTTCTTTTGAAATTTTAAGAAAGAACATGAAGAGATGAAGTTCTCAGTGAACACGCTTTTGTTTTAAAAGCATCTTGTTATTTCTACTATCAATGTTAGAAACCATGGCACAACAGGATTCAGCTGCTATAGTTAATCAAAAATACAATCCTATACAATCTGTTATCCCTATAACGACTTTACGTCCGATTCAAATTAATGCATTCCTAGGAGGAAAGGTATGCCACATGTTATTTCATCTCAAATGGTTGATTTTCTTTATTGATTCTATTTCCAAAAAACCCCTTTAAGTTACTTTTTTTAATGACAGAAATTATTTGATACACTTGGAGTTCATCTCCACCACAGGCAATCTATAGTTGTTCATTCCGAGGAGTTGCCTATCCTTGCTCCTCGAAGTTGTCTAAAGGGAACAACTTTATTACCTGTATGCACTCTTACAAAGTGTCCTTCACAATTGTTCCTAAATATGCTCAATTAACCAAAATGTTTTCTTCCGATAAACCAAAATGCTAGGGTTGCTTCTAAAATTGGAATAGTAGATCGATGGAATTCTGATGGATTAAATGGTTTTTCTATATTTTGGGGAGGCCTTGTTCAGATTGATGTCTTAAAGGATAATAATTTAAATATCTTGTGAGTTCTTCGTTTGTGAGTGTGTTATAATTCTAGCTAATTCAGGTTCTTCTAGAAACTTCTTTAACATTCTATGGCCCAAAAGCTCTGCAAATCCATGTTGTGCTCGTAGAAAAAGTTGATGAATTTAACCAGGTAACAACGTTCCTGACGTAAAGTTAGTGCAATCATATGTTTCATATTGCATCTTTAACTCCAAAATCTTGCAGAAAGAACTAGGTGTTGTATTGAATCCCCCTACAAGAATAGACAAAGCAGATGATTGGAAAGGACTCGAAGTTGCTCTCATCGATATGGACAAACCTATAGTCATTATAGTTATGTTGTAATTCTTTAGTAATATCAACATTTATAATTCGTAAACTAGTCTCTGTATTTATTATTTTGTCTATAAGAATTGTTAAAGTTGTAATTAAAATCTTAAATATGAAGAATATTCTTTTTGTTGTTATAATTTAATAATATTTTATTTTTTATAAACAATGAAAACCTAGCCAAATGTTTTTAGCTACGTTTAATTTTTAGTAGCGAAAACTAAATGTAGCCAATATTTATTGACGACGATTTCTTAAAACGTCGCTAACAGTTTTTCTCTATGAAAATAAAGCATAGAAAAAAAACTATTGGCGACTATTAGCGAAAACGTCACTTATAGTTTTCTGCTACAAGAATTTGGTGACCTTTTTGCAACAAATATAAATATCATTAATTACTATTAACGACGATTTCCAAACATTTAGTGACGAAATTTTTCATGGCCAAACATTGTTTTTGTTGTAGTGTAAACTATATCACTAGATAATACAATACATATCAACTTATGTTAAAAGTCGCTAGTACATGTACTAAAATAAATGGTTCATTGGTGGGCAAATGAAGCTTAAGTGGACTAATATGGTTGAGGTATCAGGAGTATCAGTTGATAGCAAAATGAAATTTTATCTTCCTCCATTATCAACAATTCGGACTGTTGATGTTATCATGTTTGATATTGCAACGAGAGACAAAGCGAGGACACCATAGACCAACTACTTAATCGTATAAATGTCTAAAAAATAATGGGTTAGAAGTTTTAAGTTTATCTAAATGGGAAATAAAGATGCGATGAAGATATGATAAGAAGTGCTTTCGGGTTATCAAGTAAATTTACTAAATACAAATTTATTTGTTTCACTATTATGTTATGACATCATCACTGTTACATTCAATACCGGACCCGCTCAGAGTTAGAATTTCGCTTTCGTCATTCCCTTCGTTTTTTACGAATTTGTCAAAATTACAGCCACCCCACTCGAAGTTGATATTTTTATATTTGGATTTGGATTTTGGGCTCACTCATCTCTCAATGAAAATACTTAAAAGAGAATATTGGATTGTAACTGACACAGCTCACCCAGGTTTAGCAGGAACGTAATTTCCTATAATCAGTAGTAATCGATTGTTTATATCCTCCGTTTCGTAATTCATAACCATCAACATAAATAATTTATACAAGAAATACCAAAACAAGAAAAAAGAGATGGGTACCAATACTAATGCCTAAATGGATACAGTATTGGCAGCATTGATCGAACACTTGCAAACATCAAATAGATATGTCATCCATAATGTACCGCTTACAGTTTACAATCAAACGTGCGACTGGACTCAAATTCCCTATACTCACTAACCTGTACCAATTATATTCCACGCAATCACATCCATATATTTCTCTAAATCCCACATTTATGTGAATAAAATCACATTTATGTCCCAAGCAACTTCCATGCATATCCAATGGCGTAGAATGTTTCTCTAATTATTAAATTGTTGAAATCGTTAAACGTCATGAGATCGTAGTAAGCAAAAAGCCATCATAGGAGGTCGTGAGAGAAATTAACCGCCAAATCCCAGTAGTGAGCAACTCCAGCATCAGCAAAAAATTTTCGGCCAGCAGCTTCTGTCACACACACGTGTACAGAGAACTTGTGGAAATTCGGTTTGGCAACACTACCCTGCCATACCAATACACACCTGTTGGCAGGTTTATCCTCAGTTTCATCTACTTCTTGCTCTCCTTCTACAGACTCGGCCCAGTTTATCCGTTTCAGCATTAGTTTACCATATCTCTTGATAGATTTGCCACCTCCTTCAACAACCACAACATTAATTCCCTCTGTCATCACACAACTGCCAGTCAAGCGGTTCTCGTGAGCATTAACATCAACTTTGAAGCGGATCTTCTTGTGAGAAAGGTCATTGATTCTGTAAACCGAAACAATTGTTTCTAAAGTGTTTGGGTCATCAAAGAGTTTCCTCTCCTTCTTTTCCCGACGCTCTGCTGGAGTGAGTTTTCGTGCAACATTTCGATCAATGTGAGCTTGTTCACGCTCAGCAGCCGCAGAGCGGATTTCCTTTTCAAGTCTAGTTGGGTCCTGTGTTGCTTCAGAGCCAAGAACTTTCATTAAATTGCTCATTTTAACTTTGGGTTTCGGAGGTTCAACTAGGCCTTGTCTAATCATCTCCTGTCTATCTTTCTCCCGTGCCAAACGCCGTTGGGTACGCAGCTTCTTCTGCTCCTTCTTAGTTAGCTTCAAAGGTTGTGGTGGTGGGGGAGCTGGCTTTGCAGGGGGTTCAATGGGCTTTGGGTGCTCTACATATATTGTGATCTTCTCCATCTTCAATTCACGCTCAGTTACAGTACCATCACAGATTTCTCCATAAAGACCAGTAGGAAGAAGAGGCATATCCCTGTCAAGAACATCATTAAGCAAGATCATAAACATAAGTTTGATAAAGGACTAAGAATTAAGTAAGATGAGACCAATCTGCTTAATCATCCTCTGAATACCATAAGTTCAAGATACTGAGGATGTTAAAAAGGCATATCTTGCAATGCAGGAGACAACATATGATGAAGCGAAGCATCGCGTGAAAGTTTAAATCATCCCCAAGAAACATCAAAAATCACCCTCTGTTTCAACAAGTTAGCTCAACTTGATTGATCAAGAAACTGCCCTAGACAAAATAATACCCTAGAACCCAAATACAAGGCAATGCCTTGAAATAGATTGGAAAAGGTTGAAGAATCTTATACTTTTGTCCCCACCGTGTGACATGCTAAGTCCAAGTTTATACAAATACATTGAAAGTTGATCCAACTTATATGACTAAGTCAGCAGGTATGATCAGCCTAACTTCATATTTTCACTTGAAATTGCATTTGAAAGCGTTGAATTGGGACTGTCAAATCGAAGTATACTGTCTGTCTGTCACACAAAATAAGACAGGACAACATGCTAATTCCTCTCAATTCCAAGCAATTCAAAGAAAGTTATTTTTTACAAAATCAATAGATAAAGTAGTACGTAATCCCAATTTTGGACTGACTCAATTATCATCAAACAATTAAAAGTTATTGCAATGATAGTATTTGGAAGTTAATATTCCAATCTCCTGGGATTACAAATTTACAACTCTAAGACCCTAACAGGCACTCAAATCAAGTCAAACTTGGTTGTGTGCATATATCCACATTTATGTTTCACTTTGAGGATTTGTGGTTAAGGAAAACTAGGAGAAAGTATAAAAATACTAAATGCGGAAAAGCCACAAATCAGAAAAAGGCACCATAGAAGTCATATCCTAAAAAAAATCAATGACATAATGTAAATAACAAACAATAACTTTGCAAGGGTCAATAAAAAGTGCAGCTACCACAGGCTTTCCTAGTCAGTAATGGCCCCTTTGTCAAATTTGCATGATACAACACCAAAAGCAAATATATACTTACCACCACTCAATCTCAGGAATCGGGTCTTTAGCTTTTTCTTTAGTTATAATTCTCTCTGATACTTCAATCAAATTAGGGTTTACGTCAGGAGCAGCTTTAGCTTTTGCATGCAGTGCTTGCCTTGCCTTAATATCTTTAGCTCTTTCCTCTCCAAATTGGCTCTACAATTACCAAAACTTTGAAACATTAGTACAACAGCAATATGCGATCAAGATTAAGGAAATGTTGAAATCACCTAATCAAGTACCTTTAGTTTGATCATTTCAGCCTCCTTCGACCATTTTCCTTCCTCCACAAACTGAAAAGTCATTCGCTTGGGTCTAAGAAGTTTGTTCTTATCAATGCCCATCCTTGGATCAAAATGGCGATTGATTTCAGGATCTACTTCAAGTTCAGGTTTTAAAATTTGGAATGCATCCTTTTTCTGCTTGTTAATATTGACCTGAAAATTTGGAAGAATGACAAACATAATATTAACATAATATTAAGGCACTCATACTTGCCATTCTATTTTGAAGCACCCACCCGGTGATGCATTCCCGGCCTTAACCGGCCGGGTCGTGCCTCCAGTGCTGTTACTTTGAAGAAATTAAATAACTAAGAACTGTCAAAAGAATCAAATAAACGAACCTTTAGGGTGCTAAGGTTGCTTGGCTTAGTTGCATTCACAACATTTCCATGTTCATCTATTTCCCTACCAAGAGCATCAACACGAAGAACAGGGGCCTTAGTTGGCTTCTGAGGCACACTAATATCAACTTGCATCTGTCCAGGGAACATGTTAATGAGAGGTGCAAACTGAGGGTCCTGTCGACATCCCATTTTAGCTGCGAGTTCCTGAGCACGTTTAACAGCTTCAATATTATGAGCATTAGCAAGGCCAGGAATAGATGCCAAACCAGTTCCAGTTTGCATTGCAGAAGCTTCATTAACAGCAGAAACAGAGGAGGAACTTAGCATTGAACCTCCTGAAGCAGCAGTAGATGAAACTTTCAATCCTTCACTTAAAGCTGCTGGTGAACTACCACCTGCACTTGGCCCAGTGCTCTTGCTCAACTAAATGGGCGAAGACAACTACCATTACATTGGTGACTGATGTGTGAATTCTAAAGTGATAAATAGATATAACCAATGAGTAACTTACAAGGGGTATTTTCTTCAGCTTCTCTGAAAGTTCCTTCTGTTTCTGTAAAGCTAGCTTAGCTTTGGCTAAAGCATCAAGTGACAGACTCCCACTTTTCCCAGCAGCCGGAGAAGTCCCATCTGTACTAGATTTTCCAGTAACCTCATGAGATCTGGTAATACTAACTCCCTTACTTTCATATGTGTTTGAAATTGAAGATACCTTGGTTGGAAGGGCATGAACAGGGGCCACATAAGGCTCATTTGAGATGATCGATTCCTTCACTTTCGACTCCAGAATGGCCCCCTGTAAAACCAAATTTAATTTCAAGTCAGAGTGCTAGAAAATGAGAAGTATAGCTACAACTAAAACACTGTTAACATGGTAAATTAGCCAAGAAAACAATGACAAGCAATGAACTTAAAGGAAAAAAAACAAGAAACTGCGTTCTATTACAGAACATAAACCTTGATATCGACATTATTCTGCACAAGTTGGTAAAGGAAAAAGAACTAATTTACCTTTTATACAGCAACTGAAAATATAAACCAAACATGAAACAAGTTACCAACAACGTAAGAACCACTAGAAAACAACAAATTAATAGTAAGAGAGAACTCACATCCCCAGAATGATGAATATCCCCGTTGGATGTATCAGCATCACCTATTTGATCATCAAACACCTCCTCCTTCACTTTCATGTTACTCGAATAATTCACTTCCTTTGGGAAACTACTATCAAAGTTAGTAGAAATGTCCGCTTCTTTGACCTTATCCCCAAATCTCCGTCTAGGTCTCCTCTCTCTCTCAACAGCCCTATCCTCACTCTCTCTTCTCTCCTTCCTTTTCTTTCTAGCTGCTTCATATTCCACACCACTCTCTCTCCCCTCATACGATCTCTCTCTCTTCACTTCTCTTTCTCGAGACTTTTCGCGAGCCCTATCTTCGCCGTCATCGCCACCAACATACGACCACTCCCGGTCCTTGCACTTCACAGATTTGCGAGATCTCTCGTAATCGTCTCTGCTCCCCTCACTGTGGTCGTGAGAAAGCTCGCGGCTGACCTCCCGATCCTCGCGCCTAGACGAAGAC
>JANIIA010000002.1:33250224-33276858 GCA_027478495.1 Erythroxylum alaternifolium | reverse complement strand
GCCTCTGACCACCAATTATATTTTGGTAGTCCCAACCTAGCAACTCCCTTTGCATGATTTCCAAGTTGCAACACCTTCTCAGCTAGTGTCATCCGGTTTACTAAATCCTTTGCCCTAACATCGTAAGGAAGAGATGAGTCACAAAAGACTAAGTTTGACATTTCCAATCCCATGAGAGCATATCTCTCAGGATGACAAATGTAGGTATATGTTTTGCCACCTGAATCATTTTCTGAGACCAATACTCTATGGTGATGATCCCTAGCACCAACAAAGAGCAAGGTAGTTAAAATATAAATAACCGGAAAATAACTAAATAGCTTAGCCATGGGTACGTAAGAATGGATGCGAGAAGAATAGTTTTGGAAGCTATGGGTATGTAGGAAGGGAAGCACGAAGAATGGTGGTGCATTTATAATAAGATATAGGTAAGTGGATAGGAGTGCATAAATATGTCATATATAGATTTATCTCAACTAATTAATGATAAATCTCCTCTTACTATTAGATAATGCATTTTTAGGCTAATTTTAAATCCTATTTTACCGAGTCAAAAATTAGTTTAGAGAATATCTAATATTATATTTTGTTAAAAAATATATTTAATATTTTTTTATTTCTTCTCGATAGGATAGGATATTTAATGTTTTCTCCAATGATCCAATAAATCGAGCCCTTTTTGCAGATGATTATTGAAATATTAAAAGTGTAGGAGTAGTAATGTTAGGTCTAACCAAAAAGCTGTAATTCGGAGAAATTGTTGTTGTCGAGATAAAGTTGTGTGTCCGGAATCAATGGAGTATATAGTGAGATCTTATCTGTTTTTGGCATGTTATTATCCTTGTTAACGTCTTTTGATAATTATCATAATTATGGTTTTATTATTTCACTCGTAGGCGTAAAATTTTACTCATGGAAGGAATATTTAATCCTTAATATAATATATATGATTTTTTATTATATTATACATTTTTTCTAGAACCCCCTTTTAAATGACAAATAAGAAAGTACGTTCAAATAATAAATAAAATATATTCAATTAAAAATTAGAAATTTAGTTTAAATTTCAATGACTTATTGAGTGTTATAAGTTTTAATGTATTTTTAATTTTAGTCTATTATTCAAATAATAAATAAAATATATTAAATTAAATGTTTTAGGTGCAAATACCAAAGATAATATTTGAAAACACTCCCCTGAAAACAGTTTTCGTATAATGTATCCACAGTTTGGTATTTGCACCAAAACATTAACAGTATATATCATTATCTTTTCGATTTAATGTTTATACCGGAGAAAACATTAAATAAACTATCCTATCCTCGAGAAGAAATAAAAAGGAAATATTAAATATAGATTTTTAAGAGATATAATATTAGATATACTTTAAAACAATTTTTGGCTTGGTAAAATCCGAATAAGACTAAAGTAAAAATGCATTATCTAATATTAAAAGCAAATTTATCATTAATCAGTTGATAAAAGTAGCACTCCTATCCATTTATCTAAATCTTATTTAGATAAGTGTTTAAAATTTGCTTGTGAATGATAAATTTGTTTTACTTCTTTTCAATTTTAACTATATCCAAACTTTCTAAAAGATTAATCTTTTATTTTGGTGTAAAACAATCAATGAACATTTTTAAATAATAATAAAAAAGATAACAATTATCTTGAACAATTCATTAAAATAAAAGTTGAAATTATATTGAAAAACTATAAAGAGAACGTCGTTCTCTTTCTTTCTTCCATCTGTTACGTTCACTGATATCATTCGTAACACATCCAGATTATGCAAACTAACAACTGTCAATGCATTAAGATTATGCAAAGTAAATAACAACTGTCAATGCATTATGATTAGAGGTACGTGTATGCAAAGCATGACACCAGAGGCTACGAGCATTGGAATGACCATACTCTGTACCTGATAGTTTCTAAATCGCATGACAAAAAAGTCACATAGTTAGGCAAGCTAAAAACTTTCCTGCCACACAGAAATTATAGGGTCTTGTCCAATTAAAACAAGAAAATTTCCCATCAATATCCATAGAAAGACAAGAGTGACTAAGAACAGTAATAAGCAGAAGACGGGCAGTATTAGTTTACACTCTCAGTTTCTGATATTGATATGCTTCATAATCTTGCCTGCATTGAGTCTCCAATGCACTAGCTATTAAATCCACACTTTCTCTGCCAAACAACGAAAATACCGAATTCGCAGGTGCTTTCTTCTTGTTATTGCTGTTGACTTCGGAGATAAATGATCAAACACCTTTCCTACGTTGTTCTTTGCTTTGCCTTTCTCGCTTTTCCCCTTCTCGGGAAGAAACTGAATCCATGACCATCCAGCCTCAAGCTCACGACTCCTTCAATCTCAGCTTAAGCTTTTAAGTATCATGAGAGCTTCGAAGAAACTTAATTAGGTTATAAGTCTCACAAAAATGACAACATTTATAAAACATTTTTTTATTCTCCTTCTTTTGTATCAAAACTATATTTCTACTAATTTTAGAAAATGTTTGCCTATAGTTGGAACAGACTTGTCAATAGGGGACAATTTTTAAATTTTCTAACCAAAACTACAAAATATATTTGATTCCTAAAAGTAAACTTTTGGCTACTAATATATTTTCATGGTCAAATATTTTTTACTACAAAGTTTATTTTCGTAGTTGATATTATGGAATTTGTGGGTTTTAGCTAAAAAAAGAAATTAATTTTGAGAAAAATTTTTAGCTACAAAATATTTTTTGCAGTTAAAAACATTTAGCTATGAAACTGAGTTTATAGTTAAAAGCATTTCAAAATCTTAATTTGACACCAAAGTCAGGCTTAAATTAAGATATAGTTTTAAAATATGGTGGAATTAGTGTATAATGAGTGAGTTATTCAATTTTGATTTATTTAATACGTTTTTTGGTTGAACTTACATTGTTCACTAGTGATAAAACTAGTGGTTTAACTTTGAGTTTCATGGTCAGTGGCTTGTGCGTGAAGTTTCATGAGATCTGGAGTTACATATAACTTAAAGTTTTTTTTTTTAGCAACCTCATGAAGAATTAACTAATAAAATCTCTGATTCTAAATGTAAGTGCAACCAAACAGTAACAATCGGAAGGAAAAACTTCTTACCTGAAGAACAATCCAGCTGCGCAGGGTAGGGCAGTGTTACATTTCATGGAGGATCCGACTATGGTGCGTTGTAATCCCCATGTATCTACGATGAAATCTAACAGAGAGGGAAAGAAGAGTAAGAACCAGATCCTGTTAACAACACATTCTGAAGGCGTTGAAAGTCTTACCTTATAAGTGGGGCATGACCTTCGAATAGGAGAAGGAAGAAGGAATCCCTACTTTGAGTATTCCCTTCAGAAGGCTTGGACTGAATGAAAGCACTTTACCACCTTTGTATTAATTGTTCTATTTCTACGTTGCATTTAGTTTGTTATCAAAGCCATGTCGTTTTAGGAAAGGTTTGCATGTCTAAAACGACTGAGTTTCACTTGTATGTCTATCTCTTGTAAACGTCTACGTACAAAACTTACTTTAATGAGAATGTCTTTTATAAAGATTTTAAGCTTGTGATTTTTGTAGTTTGATGAAATTTAACACGTTATTAAAGTTATTGAAAATTTGTTAATCAAGTTGAAAGTTGATATTAGATGTTTAAAAGGTGTAGGATAAATTAAATTATGATTATAACACTTAAGGAAAAAGAAAAATTTATAGAAAAAAACATGTGTTTGTTGTTACTTATTTAGTATTTCAAATATAACATTTTATAAAAATGGAATACTCAGCTAAATGTGTTGATTTGCTAGCTAAATCGCCAATCAAACTCTAACTAAATGAGAGTATAAGTTTTTAACCACATTTTTTGAAATGTAGCCAAATCTTTTTAGTTACTTTTTTGAAAACATAGCCAAATGTCTATGCTTTCAAAACATAGCCAATTGTCATATAATGTTGCCATATGTTATTTGTTATATTTTTAATCTATATTATTGAACAAGATATTTTGTATATAATGTATGATATATTTTTATTGTGAATTTCTTATACAAATAAATCGTATAAAAACATTATTAATTCAAAATATCGAGCATTGTATATAAAAAGTAAAATTATATAAATATCATTAAATTATACCAAAAAAATTCTTCCTATACAAGATATAAATGACAACTTAAACAATTCTTATAAAAAAATAATAAATAAAAAGATTAATTTACAAGTTATAATATGTCATACTCAGATTACAAAAATATTAGAGTACAACCTGAATGACTACCTAGTGTCGTTCCAATTGCTAGCTATCAAGACTAGCTTGGATTGCTATGACACAATGATAGGTTTCAGGAATTAACCAATCGATTTTGCTTCTTTTTCTTTTGTAAATAAAATTTTGCTCAGGGTGAGAATTGAAATAAAAAAATTGTACCTCTTCTTCATTATTTGCGAGAGTTTAAATACAAAACAAGATAATCAAATCCCTAACTAAGAGCAAAACTAACAACTAACAATAGAAATATAGTCAAATTTATTGAAATAGTAAGGCAACTAACTACACCAAATGAATGACATCTAGCAAATTATGACCAAGCCTATAAGCCACATACTTAGAATTCATAACACATTTCCTTTACTTGGTCAAGATACTTAGGATTTATAACATGTTTCCTTTTAGACCTCCTTATTGTATCATTGCCTCTCTCTTTAAATGGAACCTTGTCCTTAAGTTTCATAAATCTGATTCATATTTCCTCGGCATTTTTCCAAGTCGCATCCTCAGTTGGCAATTGTTTCCATTTGATTAAATTTTCCTCTATAATTTTAGCTCCCTTTTTAATCCATCAATTATCCACTATCACCTCTGGCTCGACAATTAAGTTCCCGACCTTTGTAACATGTGGCAATTTTGTACTTCTTGTTAAGTTCTCCTCAAAATTCTTCCGAAGCAATGAAACACAAAAATGGGTGAGCAGACACGGAGAGACATTCAAAGACTTTCAAAGGTGACTTAAGAGGTGATTTTGATCCAGAAAAGTAGAAAATATGAAGAAATCATCGAAAGATCTAAAAGAATACAAAATCAAACATCTACCTTAAAAAGAATATTCAATAGGAGATAAAAAGAGAGATTTAGAATTATTAACTTGTTATTTCCTATTCATTTTTCTTTCTGATTATTTTTTATTTCATTTCCTATTATGTGTAACTAAATTTCTTTATTGTTTAGGTAAGATGAACACTATGTTTATGCTGTAATATATTTTGATTCTTTTATTTAATGCAATTGTTTTGATTAATCTATTAAGATTCAATTAAATGTTTAAGGTATGTTTTAATAAATCCAAAATAGTATATCATAATTTGATTTCATAACTCAGAGATTGAGAATTTCTTTTATAAATAGATCATTGTAATTGAAAGGAGTTGACAGTATTCCTAAAGATAGAATGATATAAATCCTCTAGATCAGGGTCAAACCTAATAGCCGGATTCACAATTCGGTAAAACAATCTATAAAATTTAACCTAAGTAATTTGGTTGATAACCTTAGGATAATCGTATTAGACTTGAGAGAGCTATTACCATACCATAGGAATTTTCATAGTTAATAAACAATTGCTTAATAAAGGTTCAACTAGTTAGGGGTTCTTTAGGGGATTTGTAACCTAGACATTAATTCTTGATATGGATAGTTTTCTAAGTGATTCTTTATTTCTCTGTTCAATATTACTGCCTATTTATTTTATTTGCTTAATTTTTATTTTTTAATTAAAAATCAAAACAAAATATGTAGACTAGATAATAGGACAATGGTAACTACTAGTATTCATCGTATTTGTAAGATCGACCCATACTTACGGGAAGTAGCTGTAGTCACGTCATACACTTATGATTAATTCATAATTAACACACTTAAAACAAGTCAATCAACCTTCCTTTATATGTTTATCTCTTCTGTCACTAGAAATGTGGTATGAAGAACAAATCATAAGTTACATTTCTTTCTCTTTTATAGATTCATACTCTATTTTACATTTTAGTTTGCATATTAACCTTTTGTTCTCCTAAACTTTTTCTAAGAATTTTTTTAATTATTTTGTTTCCCTTTTCCATTTATGAGTTCTTATTTTATTATGTCTACTTATATTTTTAACAGTTTATTTCATCTTGTCTTCTCTTTAAAATTTTTAATAATTTACTCTCTAATTTACCCTTTCCTATTACATTTAGCTTATTTCATCCTACTTTAATTTTTATTTTTTTTCTTTATGATCAGTTAATAACATATGAAATAGATCTCTAGGTCTTTATCTAATGGAATTCAAGGAATATAATTATATTGATAATTTTTAAGCAACTTAAAGTTACAGGACTATGAATCGTCTTTTAATTATAGAGTTTAACAATTCATAAGAAAATTTTATTTTCTTAATATGATCTTCAACACTTTGCTAAAATTTTCATGTTCATCTTTTAGTAACAAAATAAATAAGTTTTTAGAGATATCGTAGAATCTTAAAGGAAGTTGAGAAGAAAACTAAAGAGTTGAGACATTAAGGGTATATTCTTAAATGGAGCTTACTCTATCTTTAGAAATAAAAATTTAGTTAATTGTATTATATATTGAGTCTATTTTCATGAGATACTTGTACAATATATTGCTTACTATAGCTTTTGAATGGATTGCTTCATTTGGTAACTTGATGGCTTATAGTTAATTTGTGCCTAACAAATTAGTTTAGGTATATTTTCGTTCTTTAGATTACTTAACACACGTTTTGGTATTTCATTAAGTCAATAATTTTTAATTTTTACTGTTAAACCTCTTAACAATATTTTGTATGGTAAACATCCTAAAATAGTATTTAAAATGTAACTTAGATTGCTATATAGATAATTTTTGGTACCTAATACCTTCGTTAACTATAAATAAAACCCGCAATAGATAGGCTAAAGTTTAAAAAGTTTTTGAGGATGAATTTACTTGAGCATAAATTATTTTCTTGCTGCAAGGTTAGTAACAAAATTTGAAATTAAAATATTATTCTAACTCATTAAGTTTGTGTTAAGAAAAAAATTATGTAACCTTTTCAAGTGTAGTAAGTCATTTATAAATATATCATTTCATTAAAGATTGTGAACATTACTCAAATTTAAAAAATTACAAAGGAAGAAAAAAGACACCAATATCCCATATAATTTTATAAGTTTTACAAAAAAGTCTCTATACTTTAAAAACTTCATACGAGGCCCTTCTGTTTTGTAAAAGTTTTAAAATCAGTCATTTTATTAAGTTATGTCATTAACTATATCTAATTTAACAATTTTTTGATATGTGATATTTTAAATAGACAGTTATATCACATAGAGTGATTAATAACAAATAATATAGATGGCATGTGACAAACGAACTAATTTATTGATTCTATTATTGATTTGACATGCTTACATATTTTTAATCATAAGGTTAATTATAAAAAATCTTAACTTTACTTAATTTCACAATACTAGCCTAAAATTTAAAAAGTAGCACTAAAATGCCCCAACTTGCAATTTGTTGTGAAAATAGCCAGATGTTAACTTTCCAATTATCATTGCTGATATGACAAACTAATCAGATTTTTTACGTGTCATGTGCCTGACACTTGTCCCTATTTTTTCCAACTTAAAAATTAAAACATCTATCCCCATTTACTATTTTGTTTTGTTCTTGGGTCTTGACGATACAAAACTCTTATACATTATAGATTGTCATTATCTCTTTCAATTATGTGCAGAGTGTCACTATTGTCTCTTATGGTTATCTATAATTGAGAGTGTCTCTGGAACGTCTTTATCTCCTACGATTAGGCGATGACTCATCTAATCTTAAGTTAATATGTTTGAGAAATAATTTAGTATTGTTGAGACTCATTGTTTGATCATTCTCTAATATTCTCATTCTTTTGGCATCTTGATAAAGACAGAAGGAAATTTTCATATGTTCCCTTTAAGTGAGATAATTCATCATTAAGACCCCTAGTTATTGCACTTGGATTTAGAACCTCTACTTATATTTGATGAATTTCAAATATATTTTTATTGTTGGATCACAGTACTTAAACAATAGAAAAGAAAGGTGAAGTTGCCGAGAGCAGCTGATGATTGAATTCCAATGGAAAACTAATCTTATACTCATGTTGATTAGGAAGACTTATGACTCTTTTATTTAGCATATCAGTGAAGAAATTTATATGTATAAAAGTTCATCAAGGAGAGAGAGAGAGAGAGAGAGAGGAAGGGGTGGTACAGTCTGCAGAGCTAAGACCATATCAATTGAGATAATTTCCCTTTCTAGCTGATATACGGCCATGTAGTTGAAAAGTTCATTTCTTAAACCGAAGATTGTGCTATAAAATTGTAACTGGAACAACTAGTAATGTTGATACAAGGGTTTTACACAAAAAGGGAAGGCTTAGTGGGGTCATAATGCTTATCCAACATGATCAATTAGCACTAGAATTGGCATAATTTGTGCTGGAATTGGAGTTGGAGTTGAGGTGAGCATTATTGTTGTTAACTTTGGAGTTAGCCTTAGAAAGCTTCAGTTTAAGGTCATGGGGTCATGATTCTTATCTAGCAAGATTACTTAGTGCTGAAATTGGCAGAATTTGCATTGGAACTGGAGCTAGAGCTGAGGTAAGGAATATTGTTTTTAACTTTAGAGTTAGCCTAAAAGAGCTTCCATTTTAGGTTAGAGAGTAGTTCTTGATTCTCTTGGTTGAGAATTTGTTCTTTCTTCATTAGCATCTCATTCTTTTTTATAAAGTTTGAGAATTTTTATGATTAACCTTTATTTATCATATTAATTATGCTGATCATAAAACATGCATTGTTTATTTTTAACACATCCTTCTTAATCTTCTTTTTCATTTATTATCTCCTTAATTTTCCTATGGAATTGGTAGTTAAGAAAATAAAAACATCTCAAACTACTAATGGGGTCTAACTTATAAGTTCCAACATTTCAATGATCATAAGACATGATTTAATTCAATAAAAGATGATATCCAACTTCAGTATAGAAAGAACAACTTAAGAATGAAAGAGTTATCAATATAACCAAAAAGTTTGATCTTGTTTGTTGGATTAAGTTCTAAATCTTTTTACTTGAATTTGATTAGAAGATATATAAAAATATATATAATTAGATCAAGTTTAAAATTTTTTACTTTGACTCGATCCAAAGATATTGTAGTAGTCATCAGAAAATATGTTAATCATACTTCACCATCATGTGTACTATAGAAAAATAGGTGGAAGTAAAATACATGTGGCTTTTATTGCATTAACCCCTGGTATATACTTAACATAAGAAGAGTGTGAAGTCATTATTAATGGATGATCTGAATTATGTCTTATGTAAGCTTGGACATGAAACACATGACCACCTATTCTTTATTTATGCATTTTTCTTAGCTTTATGGAATCATCTTATAGCCACCCTTGGAATGAAATTCCCAATTAGAGGTTGGAGTAGGTTTGGCAATAGAGTCTAAGCCCAGCTCCACTAGACCCTACCTGACCCAAAGTTAACAAGCTAGGTCTGTGTTAAATAGGCCTTGAGTCCAATTTTCTAGGCTGGACTGAGCCTAGAGGCTCGAGGCAATGTATGACGTTTTTTTGGATAAAATGACATTATTTTTAATTTTCTTAAAAATATAAAGTTGGACAGAGTAATTAGGCCAGTAGCTTCTGGTATCATATGTAGGCCTGAGCCTAACCCAGCTCATTGCCATCTCTAGGCTAGGGGAATACACTAACTTAGTTGAAATGTGTCAACTTCAAAAGCAAAGGTGATAGGAAGATCTTCATGCTAGTATATAGGTGCTCATATATCTCTTCTAAAAGGAGAGAAACTATGCAATTTTTAGAAGAAAATGGATATTGAATCAAGTCTAGCTAAATTAATGCTAAGACTAAGCCTGGAAAATTTAGCAAGGAACCTCACATCAGAAATTTTTGTAGGAATAAGATATAGACTATATTTGTAACTAAATCCTTTGTAGCTAAATATAGAGTTGTTAAGGTGGAATCTATTGGCTATCTTATTTCTTTGCTCTTGTATATATAGAACTTGTTGATTATATATAAATTTAATTAAACTTTCAAAAAAAAGCTTAAAACTTGATAAAGGACATGGTAACCAAAATTATATTGAAATTCTTTTCAATTCATTGAATTTTTAAAGAAAGTCAAATAAAACTTATGTGAGTCTCATTCCTAAAAAGTTAAGTATGATTTTAGACTAATTTTATGTTGAAATGTAATATGTAAAATGATTTATAAGATACTAGTTACTAGATTAAAAGAGGTTTATGGGGTTTCATCAATGCAAGTCATGTAGTTTTATTAAATAAGGGAGTATAGAAGACAATTTGATGTTAGCTTAAGTGTTATTCAAAAGTAATCTAGGTAAAAAGCCATTAAGGAGTTGCTCCATGAAAATTGACTTTAATAAAACATCTGATTTAGTTATTTAGAGATTCATCCTAAACTTTTTGAATGCATTTGATTTCTTAGCCAATTAATCATATGGATTGAAATTTGCATATCCATCTCCTCTTTTGTAATTTTATTCAATTAGAAACTTACTTCATCTTTTAATATAGTTGAAGGACTACGATAAGGAGATATATCTCTATTTATCTTTTCACTATATAGACATAAGTTCTAAAAAAATGATCTCTTACAAGATAAAACTAGGACGACTATTCAAATTCCACCAAAAGTACAAGAAAGTGGGGTTGTTTAGCCTTTTCTTTAATGATGATCTCTTACATTTGAGTGTTATAGACCTTCGATCATTTCAAACTCTAACGGATTCATTGAATTCCTTCAGCTTGGTTTTTAATTTAATAGTGAATAAAAAAAGTTTCTTGTATCTATTAGCTAACTCTATAAATTAGGTCAGCTCATTCTCAGGTCTAAGTTAACAGAGTCTTCCTTTTAAGTATATGGAAATCTCGAATAAAAGAGTTACCTATAGTGAATGTCAGCCTCATTTGATTATGTTAGCAAAAGAATCAATCATTAGAATAACAAGTTTTTTTTGTTATAATGGGAGACTTTAACTTATCATTGTTGTGCATAATAACCTCCATATCCATTGGTGTTGTCATCTTTTCATTCCACACAACCTAATCAAAGATGTTGAGAGGTTAATGAAAAATTTTCCACGTATAAGTACTTCTAAAAATCATATAGGTGTAAAAGTGAAATGGTTTAAAGTTTGTACATCTAAGGAAAAAAAGATGGTTTTATGATCAACTTAATTATGATTACGAATAAGATGCCTTTAGCTAAAAGGCTTTGTAAGCTCTTCACTAACTAATAATCAATGTGAGTAGAGAGGATGCAAACTTTTTTCATCAAGGAATAAAGTTTTTGGAGCATCAAGTTTAAATAGACTAACTTTTGGTCCCTTAATCAGATCTTGAAGCTGAGGGATTTCATATCTTAAGAAACAAAATTCGTAGTTGGAAATGGGGTCAGAACTTAGTTTTGGTTTAATAATTAGAATGAGTTGGATCCTTTATATATGGTTCCTAGAATGGAGATTCTAAAGCTACAAATTCCTTTAAATGCTAAAGTCAGCGTGATTATAAATGAGGGATAACAACATAGTAAATTAATAGCATTTGCAATAATCATGGATAATGTTCCAAACAACAAACCTAATATAGAAAGGGAAGATAGGCAAACTGATAAATGAAAAATATTACATCTTTTATTCTTCTAAACTTAGTCCATTTAATTATTTTTATTACACATATGAGCATGATTATTCATATTTTATTAATTAAGACCTAAAAATATTTATCCTGAATTTTACTGTAAAAAAGGACTAAGCTAACTATTTTTTTTATTGTAGGATTTATGGACAAATAAATGACAATTCATAACCAAAAACACACAGTAGCAGAAATAAGCAGAAGCTGGAAAATAAAGCAAAACTTAGAGTCCAAAAGCAAACAACATAAAAGGCAATCCAAAAGCAAGCTAACATATAGTAAAGGGAAAAACATAAAAACCAAGGAGATAAAACACAAAGCAACAAAAGAAATAAAAACATGCTAGTGGACAGCCTAAAAATGCAACACCAACATATGCGAAACACCATCGGTAGAAAAAAGATCAAAGCCAAAAAGTCTTGTAGCAGTAAAGAGAGAGAAAAGATAGCTATCTGGGAATCTCAATCTCTAGCCTCAAATTCTTGACAATTTCATTTCACAAAGTGATAAAAGCCATTGAAAATCAATACCAAATCAATTCCCCAATCAGTTAGCACACAATATGGCAAAGAAGAGAAGGAACTTGAGCTAAATTTGGGGATTATATTACAATCCTTTCGGTTGGAATTATACGGTGAAGATATCCAACCCCTAAGCCAAGAAATTAGCCGATAAAATATTATGTTCATCTATTTAAAGGGAAAAAGCCGCATAAAAAAGAATAAAGCATCTCATATTAATTGAGAGTCACAAAAATTTGATAAAAGTTTAAGAGCTATTAACGAAGAAGGTTAGTGCGAGGAGGTGCTCTGGTAGTACGAAAGCTATATGACTATTGAGCTAGTTCAAGCCTTTAGAGGAAGATTTCTCGGTTTAAGCCATCGGGCCAAAGCAATTGTCAATATGTTGAGTTCAGGTTAACAATAGAATGAGTCTTTCTCACTCTTACTCTCCTTATATCTAGTTCTTTAAGTTTAATTTGCTTCAAAGTTTTAGAATTTCAGTTTAGCATCTTGGTTTTAGATGATTTGAGATAATTATTTTCAAGTTAATAATAACATTCTCAGGTATTTCAGTATTTGTGAAACGCTTGAGCCAATTTAATTACGATTCATGTTCTTATATAATTGAGAGATATCTTGATATATTTGAATGTGAATAGATTGCAATCCCATTATTTTTAGTCCGTAATTATTATTGAGTTTAGTGAGTCAGGTAGTAACTAATTAACTTGTTAGTCAGTTAAATGGCTAAGCTTTAATTAGAGTGTCATATGATCTAGGAATTTCGCTAGTTGGTTGGTTGAATTTCTTGGGGCTAATGATGTCTTCTTAGTGATAATTGCATTAATCAATTTAGAGACAGGCTGGTTCAATTTTAGATTAGTAAAGGTAGATACGAAGAACTTAGCTAGTGAGCATCTCTACAGTTGGACGACTATATAGCTCGAGATGTTGATGATAAGAATCTAAATTTAGTGACTGGTTTAATGTTCGAACTTATGGGGATTAAAGCATGCTTGACCATTTGTTATTTTGCGTGTTTTATTTTCTTTATGATATATTTTTAATGTTATTAGTTTTTTCTTTTTCTTAGCAAAATGTAATATACCACTCCCATAAAGCATATACCCGACATACCGAAGGATATTTCTACGAAAATGGCATATTAAGGCAGTTAAATCAATTCATTTTTTTAATTCATCACACATAACATAAAACATTCCAATAATCATATGGTTCCGTTTTTATTCACAAATATATATAGTCTGAAATGTCATTACATTTCCAAAATTCACATTTACAATATAAAATAGTGTTGGGATCAGTTGTATCTGCAAGAAAGAGGCAATAACTAGAGGAGAGGGTTTCATATCTAAAGTGGAGAGCGACCTACCTTCAGAGCTGAAGAGCCCATCTTCAGATCTAAAGGGCGCAAGCAGTGCTTCTTGTTCTTGGGTCCTTAAGCTACCCTTTGCTTTTTGATTTTTTGGGAAGTCCCTTTCTTACAATCGAATTGTGACCTTTTGCTCCTTCATGGTGACTAAGGCTTCAGCCTCATCGGAGAGTCTTCTCCAGACTGGTCAGACGACCATGGAATAGGGAGAAAGCTCCCTCTCTGTAACAGACTTTCCAGCTCTTTCTTCAGCCTAGAAAAAGCTTGACAAGCCTGTGGAGATAAGGCAAAACCTATAAACCTCCTAAAGTGAGGGTGCTTGAAGAGATAAGGTATGCACCCAATATAACAAGGGAGCACTTACTTTCTACCAAAATTTTCTTAAGGATAACATGTTGACATCCCTAGTCGAGCTTCTCTAAGTAGGGGAACAAGCTTGGTCGTTGGCACTAATCGAGTTCTTCTGGTCTAAATGCTTGACCTTCCTGAAGGTGAATGCCTAGGAAACGGCCAGATGGGGTGAAAAAGGTTTGCAAAAAGTGATGGTACTGAAGGATGGTATGATGCTTTCTAAATTATCTAATGACTCTTGTTTGAATGAGATCATAGAATAGGGTCCTGGAAATTTGGGGACCAACCTCTATTTTTATAGAAGTGGAGGCCAGGTATTAAAATGGATATGGGGTAGGTTGAGGTTATCCCCATGTACGTAAACTTCCATAATCTTCCGATGGAGTTTTGGATGGTGGCCGAGTTAAGTTACTTAGCAAGTTCATTGGGGAAGCCAGTTTGTATGGACTTATAGACAGCTTCTATAGAGAGGATAGGTTATGTGAAACTATGCATAAAAATACCAAAGAATGCTTCACTTCTAGACAGTCTTCCTATTCTCCGGCTAGGAGATAATAAGGCTTTGGAAAGAACATAAATCCACATCAGCTACCTATGGAAGCATAAAATCTTAACTAAGAAATGGATTCCTACTGGTAGATTACCTAAAATAGGGTGGCATGATGAGCTCACTTATTCTTCCACCTTAGGAACTGCTTTGAAGCTTAAGAGAACTAAGGAAACTGAGAAAAATGGGATGGAAGAGATCCAACCTTCTGTAGTTGTGAATCTAATGACGATAGACAATATAACTCAAACACAATCCAATGGGAGGAAGGGGAAATTTTATTGATTAGAGACAACGCATCCCAGCCAAAGAGAGTAGTCAGATGGAGGCTCCTCTGCAAAGTAAGGAGACTGATGAGCCTAATGTTGCAAAATCGACATAGGAAAGAAAGGACAGTTATGGCCAGGTAGGAGCAGAACAATACAGAGTATATATAATTGGAAAAATTCAAAAGGAAGCAATTTCTATTTTTGCAAAACTAAGTTTTGGACATGCGGATATAGAAGTGGAGAAAAGGAAAAAGAATAATAAGCAATCATATGGTAATCAACTAGTTGGTTTGAAGACTGAAGAAGTTTTCACACATATTTCCTAAGGAAAGACAACTCTTGACAATTTCAGTGCAGACAATGTGGAGAATCTAGACAGTGGCACGAATGATTTCACCTCCCAATATTTAGAGCATTGTCAGATAGATTAGGTCAATATACTGACTCCAGTTGCAACTATTAAGCAAATTAAGAATCAAGGGACAGGGGATATTGAACAATCAGAGGATGGTGATACCATACTAGCTGTAGGCCATATCCTAAACATTCTTGGTGATTTCTATGTGCATTCTAAATGTGCAAAAAGGAAATCTTCTAGGAACAGAAAGAAAAATCCAAATACCAGAAATGGTGAATAAGCTTTCCCATGAAGATGAAACTTCAGTGGTGCCTATAATTGTTTCCTATTGTTGTCTATTATACAGATAGTTATACTATCTTCCTTAGTTAGCTTTTGTTCTTGGGTCATATTGCAATATGACGGTAGGCTTAAAGCCTTAAACTAGTTGTAACGTTGATTTAGTTTTAACTATAATTTTTCTCATTTTTTTAAAAAAAGTTTCCTATTAAACCCCCTATTTGCACATGTGAAGGGTTTGTGATGTGATCTATTGTTCTTTCTTATTGGATAAAGCCACGAGTTAAAGGATTTAAAGGACTAGATTCTACAAAATTTATTTGAAGAACCTGACTAAAATAGGCATTAGAATATGGAATTTTAGAGGTTGTGTAGTTGAGTTGATTGATGGAAAGGATAAGGAAACTTTCAAACTTGAGTTAGTTTTTTCAAACTGTGCATATTCTGTTTCTGTTGTGATTAGATGTTTACATGTGATTTATCTCATCTCATTATATATTTTTGATTCCATAAGTCTCAAGGGTTAAAAGTTAAATGCTTAGAATATATTTGAAAAGAAAAAATACCAGAACTACACAATCTAATATGATGTGTAGACTGTTGTCCAACTATATATATTTTGTTTATTTGCTTGATTATAATTAATCTATGCCAGGGAATCAATCACCCATACTTGGTTTATGGTTGGGTATGTTTAGGGAGTTATTTAGATGCTATAATTCAATTAGAAAACCTACTAAAGTTAGTTTCCTAAATTGGAGTTTTAGAAATATACAAACTGAATATGAAATTGTTATTGTTAGACTGTTTAAGCAATCGAATCTAAGTGCTCAACTAATATTTTCCTATTTAATCAGCATGATTTTGACATATTTTTAAGTCTAGTATGCTTGGAAATTCAAGTGAAAGATAATGAGATTAAACTGAACTTGAAAAAAGCAATCATGAATGTTCAAATAAGCTAAATTTGCATTGTTTGCATCTTATTTTTGAGTTGTGCGTTTAGTTATGATTTTCTAATGTTCCAACGTAATTTTAGCTTGTCTTAAGTACCAAAGTCATGAAAAATGATAGATCAAGTGTTGGGTAATTAAGGGGATTTAAGTATAATACAATCTTTGAAGTTTAATAAGGTGAAACTAGTGACTTAGATGCTATTTTAGTGTGCAAATTCCAGGTTTGATTTATTGGGTTTCATGATCATAATTTTCTAGTTTAAGGGGCTGAAATTTAGTAAATAACATAGGTACAAGTTGTGCATGAGTTTGAGCTGATTTAGACATCAAATTATAGGTGTTTTTGCCTTGTTTTTATGGGCTAAATTTTTCTAAACGAATTTTAGTTTGCATTCGGAATGAAATTTTAATAAGCAACACTCTCCTTGTGTGATCAACTCTTATTTCACCCTATACTAAATTGTTAATTAATTAGTGGTAGAAATGAGGTACTAATTTGTATACGCTTGACGACATATATCACAAACATAGGATAGACATAGCTTCAAGAGCTTCACCAACAAAACATGTTTAAACTTATTCAAAAGCACTAGTGAAAGAGCCATTTGGTATAAGATAGTTTGGTTTACTATCTTATCTCCTAAGGTCTCTTTTATTCTTTGGATGGCTATTAAGGATAGTTTGATGATGATTGATAGAATAAAGATCATCTAATCCAATATGATGTGCAAGTTAGACAATCAATTCCTTAAACATATTAATTATTTACTTCGCATATGTTGCTTCTCTATAACCTTCGAGAGCCAAGCACTTTCATACGTAAGCTATCATATTTTGAAAGTAGCTAGTCTCAGTGCCTATCTTGAAGTAAATATGTTAGGTTCATTCATCAAAGTGATATCACGATCTTTAAGCTTATCATCAGTTGTGGTACTTGTTAGCTTAAGGTTTATAATTAATGATTCTGATAATAACTATATAATGTTTTAAAATTCAAATTGGATTTATTTCCTTATATAGGCAACGGTATAATTATTAAAAGGAAATAAAATCATGGAATAATTTCTTTCTTTCTTACAGGAACCTTCTTTATAAACTTGCCTTTTTAGAAATAATTCCATGCCATTCAGAAGGATCATACTAATTCAAATAATCAGCTCCAGAAGCCTTTACAGAACATTCTTTTTAACGTCTAAATATCAAAGATTTCAAGAGATGATTTCGAAGATTAAGCAACGATTAGTTGAAGAAAATTTTTAGTTAAATAAAAGCCACTGCATTTGCAAAAGACACATAAGACACATATACGAGACTTGTGAAATATCTTAGAGCATCAATATTCTTGAAAGTTATATGAAACTCTTTATGCTTTAGAAAGTGATATCACTCTATTAAGAGAGACTGTAAAATCCTTTATACAATTTTTTGTTGAGAGCTTATAGAGGCTAGCAAAATATTGCTAATGTGAAAGGTTCAAGAATCTTGAAAAATATACACTTCTGAGCTTGAAGAGGCTCGTCAAATTACTACTTAGTTTTTATAGTGAAATACTTAAGTCAAATATTTGGGGACTAGACGTAGGCTTTGTTATAAGCCGAACTATTATAATTCTACTTTGTCATTATCTCTTTCTTCCTTACTTTTAAATTTTCGCATTATAACTTGATATTGTCAAGAGGCTCCTTCAGTTTTACAATAAGCTCTTTCTGTTTTTTATATCGCAAGAGGTTTCTTTCAAAAGTTAGCAAGCTCCTTTCTTTTTGAGCAGTAGCAGGCTCCTAACGTTTTAAGCATTAATAGGCTTCTTTAATATTAACTGCCTACTTTCTTTTTAACATTAATAGGATCCTTTTTCAGAAGTTTATAGGACCCTTCTATTTATAAATTTATTTTATTTAGCAGAATCTTATCGATTTAAAAGTACCTTGAATTTATTATTACACACAATTCACCCCATCTCTTACATGTGTTTGCTTTATCAGTACTTATACCTTATGGAAGGAGAGGAATATGAAAATATTCTAAGGTGTTTCTCAAACTGTCCAAGTACTTACTCAAGTTTCCTTATAATAGATGAGATAGACTATACTAACACACATCTTAGTGAGTATGAATTATAAGATAGAATAGATGAGATAGACTATACTAACACACATCTTAGTGAGTATGAATCATAAGATAACTGGACATGGGGATGTCATCTAGATTCATTCCATAATTTAATAATAAGTCTCTCTTGTATACTCATGACTTTTGCAATTTTGTTCTTATTTAGTGAATTGTAATGGTAGTTTTCTTATATTAGATTCACCAACTTTGCTTCATTAACTCTTTTAGTGTAAGTAAGTTATGTGGTGATAGGCAATCTTAAACTAGTTTTACTCTCTATGTTTTTAAAATACGTTATTAATTTTAATTTAATTTTAATTTAAATTTCTTTTTTGGTTTTTATTCTAATTTTACTTTTATTTATCATTTTATTTATTTATTTATTGTCTTTTTTATTTTTATTTTTTCATTAATTCATATGGGTCATTTAGAAATGACCTCTCTACTAATTAAGGATAAGGCTGTATACTACTAAACTTTTCAACACCCCTTATCTTAACGGGACTAGGTGTTATTGTTGTTGTAATAGTATTTATTTTTTGAAAAATGTTACATCCTTACTCGGTTCATGAAGACAGCTTAGAGTTAACAATATAAATATATAGTTGGAGTTTTGGAATGAATCAATTTTTTAAAAATGTTTTTTTTCGTTCCTGGGATATAGATTAGCAGATTACCTTTGTAACACATTTCTTCTAACAGAGAATACAAAATATTTTATTCTAGGAAACTAAAAAAATGGTCATGTTGAAAGTTTTGGTTTTATTCCTAGAAAAATGGTCATGTTGAAAGTTTTGGTTTTAATTTTGCCAAATTGGTAAAGCTTGGACTTGATGACTACATCGCGTTCTGTATTACAAAAGATTGTATCCTTTTCATCCTTATCTTGTTTTCAGGAAATATTATATGAAAAGCTTCATATTGTCTTGTGTTGGATATTTCTCCCAAGTCTCAAGTTTAGTAATAAAGCAGCAATGACCTTAGTGTCGTATTGGTGGAAGAAATCAAGCGCAAACGTTGTTCAAGAAAGTGATGTACATAAAAGGCTTGGTTTGGAAGAGCGGTGGCAGTTTACAATCTGCTGAAATCAACCTGCTGAAATGATAAGTACTTATTCTCAATAAGTACTTATGTGTTTGAGATTGTTATTTTGGTAACTGCTGAAACGTGAAAAATAGGTGTTTGGCAAGTGCGATTGCGGTTGAGAAAAATAACTAAAAAATTTATTGATTTAATAAAATATTAATTGTTGTATAAATAATTAAAAATATATTATTAGTCATATAAATTTAAAATTATAAATAAGAAAATAAGAAAATATAAATAAAATAAATTTAGTAAATAAAATATTTTACAAAAATATATTATTAGTCATATTAATTAAGAGTATAATGGAAAATAATACTTGTAGTGAAGGTTATTAAGGGAAAGTAAAATTTTCACCGCAGAAGCAGTTTCTTACCACAACCATCTTTCTGCTTATTGATTTCTGCGGTGGCACCACAGTTTTCTCCAACCTCCGGTTGTTCACCGCAGATCCAAACATATGACTGTATTTGAAAATTGCGGTAAATAAGTACTTATTTTCACCACACCGCAGATCCAAATGCAACCTTAGTATGAGTATTAGTGAACTTGCATTACTTCTCACACCATTTTATACTTTTGGGGCATTTAATAGGAATTATAAGTATGAGAATTATTACTGATTAATGGTTATGTTTATTGCGAGAATTTAATAGTTTTTTCTCATTGATTGATGGTTTTTTCTATGTTGTTGTTTGATGACTATATTTCTTACAAGAATTTGAGTTTGTTTGTGAGTTTGCATACTATATTGTTATATTATCCAATTTATGGTATCATCACCTACACTAAAAAAATAGTACAAGATTGGAAATATTATACTTTGGGTCTTCAACTAACAATAATTCTTACAGTTCATATTCCATATCTATGTGGATTCAATGTGTGTCTAAAGACTTTATAGAATAAAAAAGAATTTGGACGTAAGTTTTATGGGTTCCTTTAATATCTTATTAGAAGAAATATTTTATTGCAATAGTCAATATGAAAGCATAAATTAAATTTATGTGTTAATGAATGTTTGTTTTGGTGATGATTACAAGATTGGGGGTTGTAAGTTCTTTTGTTAGCATGATGACCCCTTTATAGCTAGGGTTGTTTATGTTATTCATAGATTGATGAATGCAAATGCTAAGGCAACAATTAGCTATGGGTTACAAAGGGACAATTGAAGATAAGGTGTGTGAGGGAGTTGTTAAAATATTGAAAAGGGAGAAACGAAAGGAACAAATTAAGTTAGAAGGAAAAATAAAGCAAATGGATTATAACTTGAGCTTTTTTTTTAATTAGTATAAACTTAAGCTTGCAATGAATAAGAACAAGGAATTGGTGAAGATTTTTATAATAGCTTTCATTGTTGTTTTGATGTTGATATGTATTATTGTTATGTTTTTTTTACTATTGAGATCATGGGCTAATGTGAGAAATATATGTATGTAATATGGTATTGAAGAGGAACAAAAATGCAACCACTTATTTGTATATATGAGAAATACTTATTTGTAACACGAGATTAATGTGATAGTTGTTAGAATTCTAATGCTTTGCTTATGCTAGTGCATCACAATTTGGTTAACCTATTAAGAATGCCAGATTCATTAATGACATATTTTGGTTATTAAATTCATATTTTATTACATATGGAGCATGATTTGTTGTTTTATTTATATTTGCGAACTAAGAAATTAAACAGAATAAGGTCATAAGCCATCTTGGATAGAGGTCATATGTCCATCGGATTTTGGTAGAATGGAAGATGACTATCAAATCTATGAATAATAATTGTCTAATAATACATATCTTATGGTTTTGAGTTTGAATATAGGTGACTACATGTTACATAGATCAAAAGTGACCAACACATTATAAAAATATATTACAAGAAAATAACTTTATTGTTCTTAAGTTCCTTATAATATCATTAGGCAGTGAAGAATAATGCATTACAAAAATGCCTAAACTATAGCGTAGGAAAAGAAAAGAGAATATTAAAGCTATCATTTTAGAGGTAAGATCGAGTTAGTCAATAACAAAGATCTTTATATACCTCAACTAAAAGGAAAAAGGACAAACCTCATTGCACAGGGCTCTCTGTATTGTAAGGGTAAGGGCAGGTCATCAATTGTACACAGCCTTCCCTTTGCATTTTATAAAGAGGTTATTTATGTGACTCAAACTCGAGACCTTCTGATCACAAAGAAGTAACCTTACCAATTGCTTCAAGACTCGCCCTCTTCTTAAACCTCAACTAATATAAGTTAACAACTCATAATCTATAACTATCATTCATATTTGTTTTATAGAAAAAGTCGACAACTTATAATCCATAACCACTATTATACACAAAAGACTATAAATCTAACTATATTTTGTTTCATTTTATACATAATATATAAAATGGATCTAATAGAATTAGTTTCCTTTTTAATAATTAACAACCTAAGATTATGATCTAACCAAAATTCATTACAAACCTAACTATTGCATAACTAATCGTCATTCACACTCTGTTGACTTCCAATTTAACTATTATTTGCTTATTGGCTTGAATTTCTAACACCTTGCATTTTGAAGCTCCCACTTATAATTGGCATGATGTGATACTTAAGGTACCATTCCAACTTAATCCTCTTAGTTAGAATGATAATTGGAAAGTATTTGGATCAACTAAAATGTATTTTCTTCCTTAATGTTGGAGCTAATGAAGATGATTGTATTCATGAAACAACAATAAGTTATTTATGTAAAAAAATACATATAGTTAGAACCATATATAGTGAACATACATTAGTGTCAAACTAAATTTAGGTCCAACTACTTCATAAGTTTAGGTATTGTGACTAGATTTGTTACAACGCCAAATAACTAGAATTGCCCATCTATGAGAGCTTATAAGGATTTTTCATTCTCGTTGGTTCATCTTTATCTGTTTTCCCTATTTATTAGGCTTAATAGACATAACTCTTTTAATTCATTTATGAATCTCTTCGTTAATGTTTGGCCAAGTAAATGTCTATGAACCTATCTTTATATAACACTCATTCATATATGCTTCAGGTTCTTGCTTGGTATGAAATATGGCATTAATGGTATGGTTATAAAGATACCCATAAAGTTTCCACATTTTACAACTGCAAGTCATCTCCTTTCCTAATTGAAAAATTGTGTTTGCCATCTCTAATAGTTAATTCATATTTTTTGTCTTCATCCAAATTACTCTCCATTTCATTGTATTCAATTTCTTCATCAATGCAAGTGTAATGTGGTGTAATATCTTGGTTACATCTTTTAGATTATTCCTTAAGATTTGAATGCCTTTTCATTAATATGGTCTCAATAGTCTCTAATATGTGATAATAGGGCGATCTTTGAGTACTAAAATATAAAAGTTGAATGTCTCAATCATGTTGTTGTCCACAATTGGACATTTAAACTCAATGCTTCAGAAAGCCCTACACCATATTTCTTTAGGATATTCAAGCAAGTCATTTACACTTCAATGTGTAAGTTGGTTTTATTTGATGAGCTTATTATCAAATTCCTATAGGAATGTTACATAATAACAATTCCATAATGCTTTTATGAGATCTTTTTCCTTCCATTTCCTAACCTAATTTTTATATATGTGAATTGTATAGATCCTATGTGTAGCAAAGGGCAATTCAAGATTCTTGGCTCTCATGAGTCCTTGTAGATTAAAAAAAACAAAAAGTTAAATAAGTTTATAGAAGAAAACGTGTGTATAAGTTTATGTTAGTTGGATATAATAGTTTTTACATATATGATATCATTATGATTCCTTTACCTTCTCCAAGTTATAAGACAATGGGTAACTACTCAATAAATCATATTCAATTCTCAATATTCTCCACCTCAAAAACTACAAATGCAATAGGATGGTGCTTCAATTTCCATCAATTCTTATGGCATTTAGAAGTTGCCCTTGGTATTTTGTCTTTGAAAACATCCATCCATATAAAATACAGGTTACAAATTTTTCCACCCTTTCTTCGTAGCATCAAAACAAAGACACATTCTTTTAAAAAAAACTTATCTTTGACCTTTTAAGTTCAACCTCAATTTTAGAACTTAGATTTATTTTTTTCAACTTAGAAATATAACCATAAAGCTTCCATATTTGTTTTGTTACTCTTTTAACTTTGCTTTAAGAAACTTCATCGTTGCACATTTACATATGTTGGAATTAAATGGCAAGTTTAATTTCTCCTTACATTCTTCTACCATTTTTTATTTTAATAATCGATTTTTCTAAAGTTATTTCCTTAAAATGTCTCTTAAATTAAATGTAATCAATTTTGGCTTATTATTTAGATTGCATATATGCTTTGGCTTATAAGTTTTGAATTTGAAACATTTATCTTTTCTTTCAAATGAAGCATATGGTTGAAATAGATAGCCTTTTGCTTTATTCCTTCTAAACCTTAAGTCAAATGCTATTGTAGCTCATTAAAGTGATTTGCACTCACAAACACTAACCTCAATAACCATTCAATTGCATTAATACCAGGAACATATCTATTAGTTTGACTAGGTTGTCTCAAAGCTACATCTAATTCTTTAGTACAGAGATATTCATTACTATCAAAAAAAACTCCTAAGATTTAATCATAGCCTGTATCAACATTAATGTTCAAATAATATGACAAAATAACATAAAAATAAAAAACATATTAATCAAGCAATATTCTTCAAAAAATATTAAAAGAAAACAACATAGTCAATATTATAATCATTCTTATAAACTCTTCTTTGTTAATGCCAATATAGAATGATATTCAATTATTACAACTGTATCCCTACCCTATAACTTGTTAATTTTAATGTATTCATTTATTCGTAAGTTATACCCTTTTGTAAGAAATAAGAGAACCCAAGTAAGTCTTGAGCTTAGAATTACTTTAAATCCTTCAAATGGAAGAATCAAAGCATCAGACACCACTCTTACTTATTGCTCTCTTAACAAATAATATAAATTGCTGTTACCTTTGAATACATTACTAAATTGTTCTAAAAGTAAAATTTAACATTCTTACATATATTTTGTTTCACCTACACCAGCATGATATGTTTCGAAAGCATTATTTTGAACGATAAAACACATTAACACTTATGAGTAGTAATAAAAAATTGACTTCTTTAGGACATAAATCCACATGCAATAACATCTATATAAAAAATGAATTAAATTAAACCAAAACATTTTATTTGATTTAAATATTTAAATATGGTATAAAATGCCTTTGATGTTTAAAGGTTCTTTTGGGCCTGTAACTACCTAGAAGGAATCCTTCTTAAGGTGGCTATTTAAGTTCCTCAAAATAGGCCTTGTGTCAATTTTGTTGGCAAAAGAAGATCTAGTAATTTTGTTAAAATGGTCAATGGGATTCAATATGATAATATGAAGTTAATTACTAATACCTATGAAGTATTGAGGTTAGTTGCAAAGCTAATAAAATAAAAATTATGTCATGTTTTTTCTCTTAGTAGGACAAGGGGGAGCTGAAGCAAGATTTCTATTATAATACTTTCCTATTAAGGGATTTGTTTTGTTTTCAGCAATCTCATTCTTCTTCACTAATGGTTTATCATTACGTTGCTAGTTTTCTATGTTTAAAGGTTAAAACTTTGGTGTTCTTCTCAAAATCATCCATTAATTTCAAAGATTTCTCCTCTTTCTATAGTCATAAAATATGGATATGTTTTAGTTTGCTAAAAAAAATACCGTATAAAACAAAACTTGAGAGAGTACTTAATAAGTACGCTAAAATATGATAGACCATAGGGTAACCACCTTTCTGTAGGGTCTCCACTATTCCAGACAACAATATGAAGCCTTAAAAACACATACATAATACTTCATTCGTGGATAAGAACATGAAAAAATATAAGTAAAAAGTGTGATTACCCAACCTATCCAAACAACCAAGCTCCAACTCCTTTAAGTTATTTGCAATTTCATACAATAATATTTAGGATTCAAAGACAATTTAAAGTTTGGAGATAGAGAGAAACTTATTAGTTAGTAAGTTAATAAAAGGAGAAGGACAATACGAATGTATAAAGGAGATAATTTTAATATTTTGATTGAAGAATAAGGATTTAAGGAAATTGAAATTGTAAGAAGAGAATCTAAAAAATGAAGATTCAAAGATCGAAAGAAGAAGATCCAAAGAAAAAGAAATTAAGATTGCCATAAGAATAGATTAAAATTTTAATAATTTATTTATTTTTACAAAATAAATAATAAACTTTGTTTTTAGTTTTTAAATTTTACAAAATTAAAATATGATAAAATAAAAAATTTAGGATGTATGAACTACTAAATGATATCAAGGTTAAATTGATATGTCATGCGTCTGTTTATAATAAAACTGTCATATTCAATTATCGAAAATTTGATAGAGTGAATTTTTAAATTCATCAAATTGATATCATAAACAATAATTGTCACATCCCACTACCATAGAGTATATATCCGAACATCCAGAGGATATTCAAGAACATATCCTATAATAGTGGTATGCTGGATCAAACCTAATCTCTTAAATGGCATCATAAAGAAAATATAATACTTAAAAACCTCATCTCTTCATTTCATTCATAAAGGTTTACATAGAAGACATTAAAAACCAATATATACAACTTTTATATATAAGTTCTACATGTCATATGTAAACTACTTAACAATAACTACAACTCCTCAAATGTCAGCTGACAAACCTTTGAGCCATATCGTTATCCAAGATGTTCTTCTAGAAGATCTTAGAAACTAGGTCTCTTGTCTTGTACTTGAAAATATCAATGTTGCAATTTGGTTGAGTTTTGCGAACTCAATGAGCCAACCATCATTAATGATCTCATTCTAGGCAAACACACAAATATCATACAACTAACCAATTTCATAACATTTTCCAACACAATAAGACATAATGAATGTCATACACATCACATACATTCTTTCAGAACTTGAAC
>JANIIA010000002.1:33226498-33243138 GCA_027478495.1 Erythroxylum alaternifolium | reverse complement strand
GCCTCTGACCACCAATTATATTTTGGTAGTCCCAACCTAGCAACTCCCTTTGCATGATTTCCAAGTTGCAACACCTTTTCAGGTAGTGTCATCCGGTTTACTAAATCCTTTGCCCTAACATGGTAAGGAAGAGATGAGTCACAGAAGACTAAGTTTGACATTTCCAATCCCATGAGAGCATATCTCTCAGGATGACAAATGTAGGTATATGTTTTGCCAGTTGAATCATCTTTTGAGATCAATGCTCTATGGTGATGATCCCTAGCATCAACAAAGAGCAAAGTAGTTAAAAGATAAATGACGGGAAAGTAACTGATGAATAGGTTAGCCATGAGTGGGTAGGAATGAATGCAAGAAGAATAGTTTTGGAGGACGATGACTGCTGGTGTATTTATAATAAGATTTAGAAAATTTTATCTTAACTAATTAATGATAAATCTCCGTTTAATATTAAATAATTCATTTTTATGTTAATTTAAATCCTATTTTACCGAGTCAAAAATTAGTTTAAAGTATATCTAATATTATATTTTGCCAAAAATTATATTCAATAATTAATATTTCTTTTTTTAATTTCTTCTCGATAGGATAGTATATATATTCAATGTTTTCTCCAATGATCCAATTAATCGAGCCCTTTTTGCAGATAATTATGGAAATAAAAAAAGTGTAGGAGTGGTAGTGTTAATGTTAGGTCTAACTAAAAGCTGTAATTCGGAGAAATTGTTGTTGTCTGGATAATGTTGTGCCGCCGGAATCAATGGAGTATATTGTTTGTGGCATGTTCTTATCCTCGTTAATTAAGAGCTGTTGATAATTATCATAATTATGGTTTTATTATTTCACTCGCAGGAGTTAATTTTTTTTTCAAAACGGGTGGAACTCATGGAAGGAATATGTTAATCCTTAAAATAATAGATACCATTTTCTAAAAGATTAATTATATTATACTTTTTTCTTAAACTCCTTTTTGAATAACAAATAAAATATGTTAAATCGAATGTTCAATTTAAAATTTTTTATTTAAGCCTTGACTTAATTAGAAATTTAGTTTAAATTTAAATAACTTACAGAATTTCCAAAAGTGTTATAAATTTTAATAAATTTTTAATTTTAGTCTATCATTTAAATAAAATATATTAAATTGAATATTTTAGGAGCAAATACCAAAGTAACTGTAGATACATAGTACGTTTAAAACAGAATTTTTAACAGAAAATATTAAATATATCTGGAGAAAATATTAAATATACTATCAAGAAATAAAAAATATTAAATATATTTTTTAGTAAGATATCATATTAGATATTTTTTTAAAAAAAATTGACTCAGTAAAATAGCAGTTGAAGTCAGAGTAATTATCTTTATCAGATAAATTTATATCCTGACCTGAAGGGAGAGAAAAGTTTTGTTTAAACTGATTTAAATTAATTTGAGTTGAATTTTTTGTTGGGTTTTAAAAAAACCCTTAATGATCCATTTATCCAAAATAGGCATTGGTTTTGGATTAAGTAAGAATCAAACCCCGCCCATGTTATAGTTTGCCACCGAGATCCCAGTCGAAGTTAGAGAAATAAAAAATGAACGTCAGATCTATGAAGCAATGGAGTAGCTTAGTGAAGGAAGCTTTAGACGGAACCTTCCTAGTTGCCAAGTTTCTATGTCTTCTCCACGTTACTAACACCTACCTCTGTACTGTCGCCCTTGTTGGTTTCAACTCTCTCTCTCTTTCTCTGTGGGTTCCTTTTCCACCCCCCATTTCTTAATCTGGATGTGTTGCAGACGTATGGACCCAGTATGCTTCCGACGCTGAGCCTCACCGGTGACCTGGTCCTTGCCGAGAGGATAACTCCCAGACTTGGCAAGGTGGGTCTTGGTGATGTCGTTCTTGTACGGTCACCTGAAAATCCTCGAAAGGTGGTCACCAAACGGGTTTTGGGTGTGGAAGGTGATCGTGTCACCTACTTTGTTGACCCCAAGAACAGCGATAAATGTCAGACTATTCTGGTACTTGTAAAAATTCCTCTTTCCCATTTTTATTGAGGAGAAATAAACTGGGAAGGGGATTGATTGAAGTAGTTTTTTTTTCCCTTCTTCTTCTTCTGAATTTGTGGCTGTTTGAGATGTTCTAATGTGGGTTTAATTCTCTTTCCGGTTTCGGTTTATGGGTTCGTGTGAATATTAGATTTCGTTTATGCAGTTTCTGGTTTGTCTTTAGACTTTTGTTTGTATGTGTTGTGAATTTTTCCTTTATCTAATGCTTTATGTATTTCTATACTTCTTTTCTGTAGGTCCCAAAGGGGCATATTTGGATAGAAGGCGATAACATATATGCTTCTAGAGATTCAAGAAACTTTGGAGCAGTACCTTACGGCCTTCTCCATGGGAAACTATTTTGGAGGGTAAGCTTATGTTCTTATGCTTCTTGTCCGCTTGTTTGAAGATTTCATTGGTGTTTTATGCCTATCAATTTGTCTGCAAATGACGCAATAGTTAATTTAGTGGTAGATATGGAAATCGATTCTGATTGCCAGTTGCTGTCGATGGGGGCAGTACAGAATGTTTTATTTTTAGTTTGGCACTGGAGAGATTTATTTCTGGAAATAGGCTGGTAGGCGTACCTCTTTAGTTAGAGTTGATTGGATTAGCTGCAGTAAGCATATGATTAGAAACAGCTGAAGGTTACAATTTAAGGCTTTTAGCTTGCATGGATGAAAGCACCTAGTGAGTTGATGAATAGTAGTAAGGCAGTTTCAGTGTTACCTGTCAACTAAAGGATGATTTTTGAAGAAGAATATTATAGCCAAGCCAGAGCAATAATCATCCCATACATAATGAATGCATACGGAGGTAATGAGCTGCTAAACTGGAATGGCAACTTGGTTTTAATAGTGATCTAAGTTTCTCTAGGATTCAGTGATGTACTAATTAAAACATATTCCTTATTGTGGGAAAAGATAGTATTGACTATTCCTAAAATTTGCAACAGTAAGCTCGTTGTGTCCTACGAGGTGCATACTTGGAATGGCTATCCAGTGCATTTTGGTTTATAGGGTGAATGGAAGATTCATAAGTTTGAATATTTAAATGTCTTTCATTCTTCTTCATTTCTAATGCCTTATTTGTGGTTTTCAAAAGAAAAGTTTTTTTCCTCCTTGCTTAATAATTCCCTGCAGGTTTGGCCGCCTAAAGATTTTGGACGGCTGGGGAAATAGGAAACTAACTAATTGAAGCATTAAGGTACATGGTTTAACTGATTGCCAAAGTAGTTTGTGCATTGAGTCAGGCTTAAATGTTTGATGATTTATGTACTCAATAGCTTCAATCTGAATGACCTCTTGTATCCAAATACAAAGCCATTGCCAAGGTGTAGGCCTACTGCGTGTTATTCCAGATGGAAAAAGAAAAGGAAAAGATAGAAGAAGATATAGACAATTTCTCTGCATCATTAGTGTGCATCTTAAATTGAATCCGTGCAGAAAAAGGTTCTCTTTGGAAGTACTCTTGGGGCTAATCCACATCTTCAGGGACCAACTGCTTTTTAGTTAACAACATATGGAGTGAAAACACTCTTTGTGTTTCCTTGTGGCATCATTATTCGGTAGGGTACTTTATACACACACACACACACATGCGCGCCCGTGTAAATCGTTATGCGAGAGTTTTAAGAATTTGGCATAACAATTTATACACACGTGTGTGTGTAAATCATTATGCGAGAATTTTAAGAATTTGGCATAACAATTTATACACAAGTGTGTTTGTGTGAATCGTTATGCGAGAATTTTAAGAATTTGGTCAATATTGCAAGAATTTTTTTAAAATTAGTTTCACCAATTGACAATTTGAAAGAAGGGAGAGATTAACTTTTGAAATAATTCATTATGAATAATAATAATAATGCAAGAGTCCTAGGAAAAGAAGGTTACATGTTCTCTAGCCATTGTGCGTGGTGAACAAAAGCAAATGAGAAGAATGGTACATGTTGAGTAGGATTGAAAACAAGAATCTTGGATCACGTAATTGTTATCTCTCAATAATAATCTCACTAGGCCAGCTTCCGTAGGACGGAGTCTTGGTGAGGTTACTTGAGTAAGAAATTCCATGCACTCTTTTGCCTATAAGATTACATTATATTGAGATCTGCGAATTCGACATCATTTATCATCTGATCGATAATCCGCAAATTCGACACTAATTTAAACCAATCAGAAGCCATTGAAAGATCCAAGCCACAACTCCTAGGGTTATCGAGAAATTGCAACTGCAGTAGAAGACAAGTCGTGAGTCTGGTTCTGCACACTAGTTTACCATTGAGGATTTTCCTCGTTCACTAAGGGGGGCGGCAATTCCCTCATGATCCATAAAACAAATGCTGAAGGCACTGAAGAACCTGACAAATAATTCATGCATCATGATTCATCGAGGTCATTTAACCATTTGAAAGAGCATAATAATAGAGGTCATTTAACCATTTGCATTTGAAGCCATTACCTATAAAATAATACAGAATGAGCAAAAAACAAGTATATAGACCAGTTTTGTCAAGTTGCTGGCAGTAATATAGCACCTGTAGCAGTCACAACTAGAAGTTTATGGTTCAGATAATGTAATACCAATTCAAGTGTTCCATCTTTTTCAAAAAAGCATATGGCTGGCAGAATATATACTTACTGGAACTTTAGTAAAATAGGCTACAAAAGCACTTGAACTGAAACATATAACAGAGACAAGGGCCAGACCCGCAACCTGCACACAAAGATGTCATCAGAGTGTTTTGAGTTTGTTTTTATTACAATTATAAACTAACGTATTTACATAATAGTTTCGTTTTTAAAGTAAACCAATCCGTATAAATGTTCAATCCAAATATATTTGGTTGATTCAAAAAGTGTGAGTTGGTTTAATTTTTTTTAAACTTCAATAATTCGTTAAAAAATACATCTTTTCATTTTTCTAATAGAATGAAATTTTAACAAATGAGAAAATTATATATAAATAAAGAATTTAATCATGCTATTACAATATTTTTTAAGGGCATTTATAAGAGATCAGATTTTTTTTACCAAGAGATAGTTCAAATGAGTTGTAAATATTATGATATTTTGGTATGTTAAATTTATTAATTTCATAAACTAATAGGTCCAAAACACTCTTTGAGCCAACTGGTGTAACGGGACTCTCATTTGCAGGGAGATTGCAATTAATCTAAATCACCTCTTAACACATTTGTTGGTCTTCTCATGTTTTTCTCTGAAAGGTCTTGCAAAAGACGATGAGAAGATTCTTGTGATCAAGTGTTTTAAGTAATAAATCTTTCACCAAGGTTAAATGGACAAAAGTCTGCTTGCCAAAGATTGAAGGGGGGCTTAGTATACACTTTATATAAACTAATCAATCAAGCACTGATAACCTAAAGATTATGCTCGCTGCTAAGAAACAAAGAGGCACTACGAGTCAAATGAATCTATAAATATTTCTTTAAGGGAGGAAGTTTCTCGGAGGTAAAAATCAAACCAACTACTTGGTTTATGTCTAAATTATTAAAACTGAGAGAAATTCTCTATAAGGACATCAAGTGCAGAGTTGACAACGATGAGAGTGCATCACTTTGGTTTGACAATTACAGTTAACTAGGCCTCTTATTTGGACCAACTTTATGCCTCATTTAATGCATCTGTTCCCCGAAAGTTCCAAGGTCAATGTGATTAGCAATAACAATGAGTGGCCAAGCAACTTTGTTGACCCCTCTTCTACTTTGGAGCATTATTTCAAACTACAACCCAAATCAAGGATTCGAAGACTTTTAATTGGTTGAAGCACTCCTCTGGTACTTACCACTCTTGTAAGGTGCTGTTTAGATCCTAAGTTCAGATTCTATTCTGATGTGACATTGATTTAGAATAAAAAAGCTCCTCCAAAAGTCTCAATTCTTCATATAGTTAGTAGCTAAACAACTTCCCACACTGAATGAACTTTATTAACATTCCTTAAGCTTGCAAGCTTTGTAAAACTCATTCAGAGATGTTAACACCCATCTCTTTTTTAATTGCAAATTCTCATCTGGTGTTTAGAATACAAATCAATCCTTCTGTAAGTTCAAAGTCACCAAGAATAACCGCATTGAAATCTTTGATTGATTAAGCAGAGTTAGGATGCCAAATTAGGGGAGTAGAATTATCTATCTAATTGCTTTTGTTAGCTCCATATATGCAATCTAGAACAAAAGGAATATCGGAGTATTCTAGGGATTAGAAAGTTCCAAGGAGCAAGTTACTTTTGAGTTGATAATCTGGTTTAGCGAACAACAAATGGTGAATCAAGTTAATAGGGGTTGGTAGAGTCTTATGACAGTAGCAGCAAGTGTACCACTGTTGGAAGCCTTCCAACAACTGCCTGAGCATGAACAAATATTGCAATGGAGGCGTTAATATAGATATTCACCATGGCACTATTCCCAATTAGCAAGAACTCAGCTCATCATTTAATTATCTTGAGGCTTGTTGTAAACCTGGATTTTAATTTTGTATCCAGTTGTAACCTGTCCTAAACTAGCCTTGTTCTAATTTCTTCCGGTCAATTTATTCTTTACCTTTCCAAAAAAGGAAAAAACTGCCAACAAAATTTAACTCTTAACAATAAAAAAAATTAAAACAAAAAGTTTAATATATAAAAATAAGAAAGCACTTTACATTATATCAAGGGCAATTATTTACTTGATTTTATTTTTAAAATGTATAAGATTGTAATATTAAATAAAAACAATTTAAGGTTTAAGATTCTTTAAAAAAGAATGGGTTTAGCATCATTACCAAAAAGATTCAAGTAAATCAGAATGCCATACATAAATTTTTCTATTTTCATCAAAGAAAGAAAGTTTAATAATGGAAGAAAAAGAAAGAAAGTAAATAAATTGTTTGACAAGTGGTGTGCTCTTGAAAAACAATACCCTTTACACTTCTTCAAAATAACTTATTTTAGAAAAAATATATAAATTAATAATACCAAAAAAATAATAAAGTAAACTTAAGAATATTGGTTTGGTTTGGTTTGAGTTAGATTAAAACCAAAAACCGAACTAAATCTTCAATTTTTTTACTTAAAAAACCAATTTATTTTTCTATTCTAGAAAAGCTATCAATTTCATTTCTTCTAATTATATGTCGGGTGAACAGGATGCGTGAGTTTTTCTCACCTCTAGACCTGATTATTGCACAACCAAGAGAATCTTCCAAGCACTTGAAATAAATATGTAAGCATTTATTTGACACCATGTTAGATCTATGAGGAAGTATAGAAAAATGTAAATACCTTCGACATATCAGATGAAGCTATCTCAGATCTAACTCTTCTCATTTTCAACCATAATATGAGTCCTGAAAACACAATTCCAAAGATGAAACTGTATACATAAATGCAAACAACCTTTCATGATATATATATATATATATAAGAGTAACAACTCACCATACCGAAAATGTAAATATGCTAAAAGTGGAAAGAAGATGAATAAAATGCCATGCCTAATAGGAAAAAATAAGAATCCAAGACAGAAAATTCCAGCAAACAAATTACTATTTATCAGAATAATGTTGTAGTCTAATGCTAACTAAAATGCAAAACTCATTACACCCAATGGTAGCATCAGATGCCAGAAAGTAATAGATATTATAAAGGAGAAAAAGAAGGTGATGAAGGAAAGATGAAATAGAAACATAGACAAACAAAATGACAGCTGCTCACCATAACATGCTAATGACAATCCCAATAACAACATTGCTGTAGCAAATATATCCACGTACACCTACATGTGAATGCAAATTCAATAAGCCGTCAACAGTTTTACACTACTACTCATCTAAACATTATTCACCTCAAAATGCTAATTATGGTGAGTGATCGTTTCCAAAATCCCCTTTCTTAGGTCATGCATATAAACCTTTTAGGTTATGCAGAGTCATCAGTTGCTAGATTTTCATCATTTATATAAAGAGATTTCATCTCTCTTTTTCTTTTTCATGTAAATGGCTTTGCAACTGAGGGTGCACTACCCCGCAACCTAGCACTTTTAGGGTTTTACTCCAATTGACCTACCTAGAGGAATCAAACTTTATTGATAAGGAAGGGGCACTATCCTCCTTATCGACTAGTCTAATCCCTATGGTTGTTTTTCCTTTCATCCATCTATCCATTTTAAACCACAATCCTAGCAGTAGATTCAGGACATACTCTTTTCTCTTCTATTTGTTAGTCCATGTGTCAGTTATAACGTTTGTTGTCTATGTAGATCACGTTTTCTCTTAACATAGAGCAGTTATCTCCTTGAAATGTGTACCTAATGCAGTGTTTGCAAAGAAGCAGGAGGGGAGAAGTTATTCATCAAGAATTTGGTTTTTCGAGATCGTAGGTTTCTCTTTGACGAGCCATTAGCTAGTCTTTTTTAAACTTAGGTAGCAAAGAAAGAAAGCCAAGCAAACAAAAATTCATTCTTAATCCCACCATAGATAATGGGACATAGTAGTGCAGCATAGAACCTTGTAGGAATTTATATAGACCAGAAAGCATGTTGAACTATTACACTATCTAGACTAACTTTACAGGAATCTTGGTCGTACATTCTTCTAGCCATGTGTTTATTTTTGAGATCATGACCAATAAACTAAATAAATAACAGTTCTCTGTGCTTCTTTTTTCACTAAAGAAACTTATTGGCACAAAAATATGAAAAATGATGATCAACAATAGCTCTTTTCTTAGCAAATAAAATAGAGAAAGGATGAATTACTTGCATTTTAAATGATCAAAAGATTTGTTTTAATTGAAGCTTTGACTAAATATAAGTATAGAGAAGAAATCTTGTGTTTATAGAGGTTATTCTTTATCAGTGACATGAATTTGGTATTACAATTTACTGTGATCTTCTGGATTACAAGGTCGAACAATTATTCAACCTTTTAAAGAAAAGAAACCGCAATACAAATTTACATCAATAAGAGGCAGAGGTTATAAATGATTATCCTTATGTACTTTGAAAATATTCTTCACCGTGCAAACAACTAAATTATAGCATAATCTTCATGCTGAAATGCCACTCACTTGTAAGGCATTGTTTAATCGACTAGCTATAGCATGTTAACAAGAAACAGAGATGATATAAAAATTAGATGTTAATACCGTAGCCAATAATGATGAATTGAATGAATTGTTTCCAATTGCAATCCAGATGAGCACAGAAAATGCTACCGTTAAAACCAACATTAGAAGAGTAACCTGGTGATAGTAAAAAGTCATTAGTTTCATGAAGTACCTTCAATTACAAGACTTCACTATTGCCAAATAAGAAAATATACCTAAATTATTGAAAAAGAGATCAGCAAACCAGGAGAGTAAATTTCAACATTTCCCATACCAAAATTACAAGCTTTTGACGACTTTGAACATGGATTGATCTTAAGGGCAAACATATTCTGTGACTATCTTCACGTGTTGAATTTGGCTCGTTTAATGCCCTGTCCAACAAAGTTTCCTGAAAACTGAAGTCTTCATCCTCGTAATCTTCATCATCATCCTGATGGAAGAGATCAATCCTACAAAATGGATATACCAAAGAGCTGAAAAAATGCCATGTGTATGAAGTGAGATAATCTTTTATAATTTTTTTCAAGTCAATGGCGCTTCTCAAAATGCAAAAATGAAAAACTAAGGAGGTGTTTGTTTTCATTTTTATTTTTGGTTTCTAGTTTTTGTTTTCAAATTCATTAAAAAAAACCTTTGTTTGAATTTTTAGTTTTTGTTTTTAGTTTTAGTTTCTTCCAATTTTTAAAAATTATGAAATCCATAAAAAGTGGATTTTATTTCTTGTTTCTGTTTTCTTTTTCACAATCTGATTTACTATCATTTAAATATATATTACTTAATTATTAATAAAAATTATTAATAATTTAATTCAAAATTATATATTTAATAAATTAAAATTAATTATCAATAAAAAATTATGAATAATTTAATTTCATTTCATTTTTATAATTAAATTATATGAAATTAAAATTTAATATTATTAACAAATATAATTAAATTTAAAATATATAAATATTCAAATAAAATTTGATTTAATAATTAAAATATATTTCAAATAAACATTAATTTATAAATTAATTTTTAATTTTTGAAATTATTTATTTTATTTTATTAAAATAACATAATTTAATTAATAATTTGTTAATAAATATTATATAAGAGATTAAATAAATTTATTTAATTAAAACTAATTTATTTTTAAGTTTTATCTAACATGTAATTATTATCAGTGATAAAAATATAAGTACATTAAAATTAACAACCAAACAGGTTTTTGTTTTTATTTGAAAGAACAATAGAAACAAAAAACTGAAAACAACAATTGAAAACTACAACAGAAAAACATAAGTAGAACCAAATGACCCCTAAGATAGCTATAACTATTCAACTTAGTTTTCTTATTTCTCGTAAGTTAAATATGCAAACTAAAAAATAACCTATTTGACATTTATGACAACAGAAAAACAGAAGTAGAACCAAACGACCCCTAAGATAGCTACAACTATTCAGCTTAATTTTCTTATTTCTCGTAAGTTAAATATGCAAATTCATAAATAACCTATTTGACACTTATACCAATCCTTTATGACAATTACATATTACTGAATTCATGGATAACTAAAGAATAATTAACATCAAATTAATTTTTTAGATTAATATAAGAAGACAAAACAAGAAATACTTGAATTAAAACCAAAATATATGTTTATAACAAAACTTCACAAGGTTACGACTAGAGTTTTGAATCCCCTTGAATTAGAATATTTGGATTTAGCCACACAAGGCTTTAGTTTCGACACTAAAAATGAAAGAAAATATGAAATAATGAGCGAAAACTAAAAAGAAGTCTTATGGAAAAGATTCCTACTCAAAAGTTAATTTACTTCTATCTTGTAAAGATTTCTATCTAAGACAAATCCAAATCTCTACATAATTGGGATGGAAATAAGTTTCCTAATTGAATTCCAACTTTTGAAGTGAATTTGGCATTAGGTGTGATCTCGCCTTATCTAATATGGTAATTTGTTCTCTTTTTCCAAAATTCATGATTTTGACCAATAATACTCTAATTTCACGCAATCTCTACTTCTCATCTCCTAAAAAAATAAAATATTAAAAATTCTATTTAAGCACCAAAATATAGCCAAAACAAAATAGATAATTTCAATTAACATAACTAAATGACATCTTATCAATCTATTAAAGTGCTCTTATTTTCCTATCCAAAGGTTTGATTAAGATAATAAAGGGATGATGAGGAAATTCTTATGAGGTAAGATGAATGATAGTAAATTCAAGGCAAAGTTTAATTTGTCATTCAGATAAGTGTAAATCTATTGATGAGGGTGGATCAAGGATCATTCCAATCGATGTAACTAATAAGGAATTAATGATTAAGAGACTTTGGAGAGTGTTAGTAGACAAGGAATCATTATGGATAAAATGGATGCATAGTTACATCTTAAAGGGAACTAGTATTTGGGGAATCACCAATAAAGCTACCTTTTTTAGTTTATAACTTAATTATTGAAAAAAAAGCCCAATAGAAGGGAATATTAAGATGTAGGGTAGAGGATGGTATTTCAATGTTTCTATGGTATGATTATTAGATAGGTTATTGAGAACTAATTAGGAATACATAAGCTATCCAAGCTATAACCCTAGTTATTTGGGGTTAGTAATTAGATAGGTTATTGAGAACTAATTAGGAATACATAAGCTATCCAAGCTATAACCCTAGTTATTTGGGTAGGAGAGTTAGAACCCATAAAAATGGTAGGAAAAACGATCGATATAATGGTTCATCAACCGAAGGGGATTATTAAGGACATGCAATTACAAATTGATAAATTTACCTTTCCCACATACATCTATATATTGTATATGGAGAAGATGTGGAAACTCGTATGGTCCTTGAATGACCATTCCTAGCCACTGCTTGCTCAATAATTGACGCTGATGGGGGTGAACTAACTCCAAGGGTAGGAAAGCAGCAAATAACCTTCAAAATGTCAATGAAAGACAACAACTCTCCTTTACCTCGAACTAATATCGAGGAAACTGAACCTTGAGGACAATGGGAAGATATTGAGGTTTCTGGGAATGCATTCAGAAAGAAACGATCGCGAAGGAAGGAGAATCAAAACGAAGGTGGAATCTACAGCGTGGAAGCTCATGTGCAAATTGTGAGATCAGTGACTACACTACCATTGCACCATTCATTTAAACGATCATAAGCAAAAACAAGAGTGTTGAGCTAACAATGTTAGAAGAAGCATTTTATGGGAGGCAACCCATGGAATTTTATTTCCTTTTATTGTTTTTTTTAGAAAGTTTGAATTCTATAGTTAGGATTATTTTGCTTCCAAATAAAATCGGGAAGGCATAGGACTTCTATATGAATTTGATGATCAATGAAGTACACACAAAAAGAGGTGAAAGGGCCACAAAGAGTTAACAAGTGACTTCAAAAAGTGAAGAAGAAAAATTGGTGGAAAATTGTAGGACACGATCGTGGCTTGGGGCAGGGTAAAAATATGGACACACGACTGCCATTATCAAATTTTACCATTTAACCGTCAAATCACCTATATATTCACACTTCATTTTTGCACTCACTTTTATTTTTAATTTATCTCTCTAAATTTGAAACCTTTAAACACTCTCACTTCTCTCTACCCAAATTTCAAATAGTAAGGCGTGATCAATCAGCAGGGCAAAATCAACTATCGGGATAAGGGAAAAGAAATAGGGTGGCTGATTACAGAGTACCTTCCTGATCTTCTTAGATAAGGAAGGTACATATTTTCATTCTCTTCGCAATAAACAAATTATGGTTCCAAAGTATTTTCATTTTTAAACTTTAGATAGATCAAAATTGCGAGACAAGGTTAAAAGTTTAGCAGAAAAAATTCAATCGGTTCAGTTTATTCAATTTCAATTCCCAGTTTACGAAGAACTTGCCTTAGAATTTTTTACATCCCTTTAGTACAAATCCAACAAACCAAGGGAATTATGGTTTAGGTTGCAGGGACAACCTTATGGGCTTAATTATGAAACTATATATGAAATTTGTGGTTTTTCCCAGTCATCTGTAGTGGATCAGCACGATGATTTCCTTGTCAACTCCTATTAGACTGAACTAACTAGGTTAGAGCGTTTAGATGCTAAGAACGCACACAATAACATCATTAAGAGCCATAAACAATTGTTGATCACAAGTTCATGTGTCAAACCGTGTTTGATAAAACAAAAACCAACAAGTGTTCGATGAAAGAACTTTTCATGTTGTGATGCATAGATCATGGTATCATAGTTTACACAACCACCCACATCATTAACGCTATTATTGCTGCTAGAAAGAAAAGGAGAAATAACTTAGGAATGGGCTACTTGGTTTCGGCCGTAGCTAATAACTATAGAGTTGAGTGCAACAAACTCACAGTCTACTGTCCTAAATTCATGAACCATCATCATTTATGGCGAGCTAAAATCCTAAAATTCTATATTATGGAACTTCGGGATATTAGTGCTAAGACACACTCAAGGGTAGGATTAATCAAGCGAGTTCAAGTGCTCAACAACAAGTAGAGGATTCGACCAGGCTGGAAGAAAGTAATGGATACAATCTCTGCAAATAACAAGGTAATTATGGATACACTTGTAGAGAGCTCTAGAAGGATGAAAGAGATGGCCCAAATTCAATAACATCAAAGTCGGGACATACATTGTATCATTCAATTGCCACCTCCAACATCATCCCCGCCTCCATCACCATGAGGCTGTGTTCAAGACCCTTTCTTTTTAAATCTAGTCTTCATTTTTATCTTTTGTTTTACTTTAATTTATGTTTCTTCTTTCCTTATATGTTTGTTTGTCGCCTTCTCACATTGAGGATAATGTGTTGTTCAAGTGTGGGGAGGGTAATGTGATTTGTTTTGAATGTATTTTTGCATATTGTATGATATTTATTAGGTTGCATTTTGTGAATTGTGTGAATGTGTCAATGGTTTAGATGGATTGGAATTGATTTAAATTTGAACATAGTCTATTAGGTTATGAAGAATCATTAGCTCACAAAATTAGTGAATTAGGGCCTTGGACTAAATGTGCAGCTTAATTAGGATTTATTGCAAGTTTGTCACCCTCTAAATTGTCACAATCATTTGTAATTTGGAGTCTTTTGACTTAAATAGCTTTACTAGTATTTTTCATGGAAACGAATAGCTAAAGCAACATGGTAGGCAATAAAAATAAAAAAATCATGTTTATTAAATAAATAACTATTCCACTGGCCTTCAAGTTGTGAATAGAGTTAGTAGCTTGTTGAGAACATGATATAGCTGAGTAATCAGATCAACAAGCATCACAAATGTGTGCTGTTGAGTAAAAAGGCTATAATGACATTCCAACCAAGCAACTTAATAAAAAAACATGACTTAGTTAAGTAACCAGATCGACTTTCATTATCAATGTTTGCCTTTCTGAAAAAAGACTAAGCCCATGTTCACAAAAAATAAAAAATAAAAAATGTGTTTTCAAATAAAAACCTACCGAACTTGTAATAGTTGACTTTTCATGAAAACGTACTTAGGAATAGTTTGAATGACCAAAGAATTATTAATGGATGTGTGCAATTGAAAAGGGTATACAATTTAACAATTGAGTTTGGATTAATATATATATGTAGTTCAAAGGCCTAAGACGTGGATTTGGCATGTTAATGATTGAAATGACTCAAATGATTGTGTTTAAAATTAAGTTGATTTCATAAAGTTGAAGCCATTGTCTCATTACTGCAATGTGTGTTGTGTGAATTTCTTTGTGTTTGTTATTTTGTTTGCTTAAGGATAAGCAAACGTTTAAGTATAGCGATGTTGATAAGTGTGAACTGCATCATGTTTTAGGGCTTGGTTGATATGTATTTAACTTAATCTTTTAGTATGTGTTTAGGTTAGAATAGTGTTAGTTTGTTAATTAATTGTGTTTAAGTGTTTTTATGGGTTAGTCAAGTCTTTGAGCTTAAATATTATGTTTTTGAGGTACCTTGATGTGTTTGTTAGTGTTTCGTAGTCAACATTGAAGAACAGAGAAGTTTCCAAGAAATTTGGGCTGACCCACAATCATGGCACAATAGGCAATAGGCCACGATCATGGCAGAAGGCTTAGAAGTAGACAACGATTGTGGCCTACAGGGCCATCGTTATGGCCTATATTGGGTAGATGTACAGCTACTTCCAAACTTTACGTTTCGAGGGATTTTTTGGACCTTTTGGACCCCAAAAGATGTTTAACTCTAAACAAAAAAGAATATAAATAGAACAACAAGAATAGAAAAAAGGAGCTTTTGCATCAACCACTATTAAGAAACCCTAAAGAGAGTTCATCGATAGATTGAGAAAGAAAAGAAGGAAGAGAGACGTGAAGAAAAAGCTGATGCAGGGTACTCCTCAAAATAAGAGATTTCCCGCTATTGCTGCCTCCATCATCCATTCAGATCTTGTTTTTGGTGTATTTTAAATTTTATTAATGTATAGAATTGGAATAACCATTGATGATATGATTATGTGAATGTTGAGGATGTCTAAACTCACCTTCGGGTTGTTTTTATCTTTAATTTAATAAAAATCAGATTGTTTTATGTTATTTGGATTCATTGTGATTGATTTCTGAGATTGCATAATTCAGTAATAGACTAAGAGGGTGAATCAAATGAAAAATAATTAAATTAGGCTAACGAGAATTAGGTCATTTAATAAGAACGAGAAATTAATCAAATCGGTAATTATGTAAAGAGAGATCTCACATAGGTTCCCGGTAGTCTATTGGAAAACTTCAGATCTAACTTAGGGTTTGGATAGATTGTTAATTGAAAAATTGCAATTTTTCATAATCTGATTAGGGTTTATAATTTAAGGTTAATGGTTAAAACTTGAGAAAAAGTAATCCTTAGGATTGTCTAAGTCCAATAATCTAATAATTCATAATCGATTAGGTTAGTGTTAAAGATAGGTAAAAATTCTCCTCTCTTAATCAGTAATTCTTTAAGTCGATTATTGAATGTGTGCATTGCAATTGCTATTTTGGTAATATTTTCATGATTGATTCTTGAAAAGGATTACTTGATTAAATTGCATTCCTATTTTAGTTTTGTTACATTTTGAATATTGTGCATTATTTTTGCCTTAAATTTTAGGATTAGATTAACCCTCCTCATGAGATCGACACCTTAGGTACTGTGCGAATGACCCGTACCCTTGCAGATTATCGAGGTTAAATATTAAAACTTACACATATCAGAAAACTGCGACCACCTATGTAAGGATTCAACTGAAACACAAGCTCATCTTTTCTTTGAATGTACGTTTTCTAAGACTATCTAGAATCCTATAAAAAGATCTCATATACTAGAGAATTCACTTAGATAGATAGTTTGAAATTCTACTATGGCCTTATAATAATAAGGGCATTAATGTAACACCCCACTCCCGCAAAACCCGAACCCGATATCGACAGTGATACCCGGATCCGTGCCCTGCGAGGGTGGCGTGTCACATCACTTA
>JANIIA010000002.1:33189276-33218005 GCA_027478495.1 Erythroxylum alaternifolium | reverse complement strand
AGCATGAGATGTGGTAATTTACCACACCTGGACCCGTTTCTTTGGTCCGACCCGTTCTCTGGAAACGGGATGTTACACTTTTAAGCTTCATAGTCCAATCTATTATCTCATTCCATCTGATAGGAGGGTTATCCACACTATATGCAGTCATTATAGACTTGTAGATCTTGTTTGTGAAGCTACACTGAAAAAATAATTGGTCATGAGATTTCAACTCCATTTTATGGAAAACAAACCAATTTGGAATGTATAAGTACTTTCCTTATCTATCCAATATGGGGAGCTTAAGTTGAAAATTTATCCATAATGTCTGTGCCACTTTAGGACAATTGTCTTTACACCAGACTCCTTTGTGTTAGCTTACCTATGGATTAACCTCATTGTACATCAGTCTACATGAGGCATTAGAGTAGTAACCAGAGTCTTTTAATTCACCTATTACTTTAACTTCAATATGGCTCAATCTGTGATTGATCAAGAAATTGATTGCAATTGAGGATGAGTAGATGAGTCAGCTTGTCTTATGATTGATATGGCATGAGCTACATTTGTATATGGCTTAATTATATTCTCTAGGGGATCCAATTCACTAATCTAAATGAGTGGTCCATAGGAAGTTCAACAATCAAACCAGAAGTTAATTAGTTCACCATTTCTAATATAGTTAAAGCACTCTCCTCTTATCTTGTCTCTGGTTTTACTAATGAACTTTATGACTGCTGAAGCATTACTGGGAATTCTAAAGTTCCACGCATATTTATCCTTGATGTAGGATTCATGCTCCCACCTTACCCATAATGATTGTACGTCTTTAATTAGTCTCGAACCCTTTTTTTGTCAATAACAATTAATTTATTATTTGGTTTTTGAAATTCTTAGACCTCCCTACTTCCTTGGTTGACACATTTCAGACCATTTTATCTTGTTCCTTGACTTTTCTAGCTTGCATCCTAACCATAAGAAGTTTTTAAATTCTATTAACTATCTTTATGATGCTTCAAGGGAACACCAAATGAGAAGCCCAGCATACATTTATAAATGAGAGTACAAATTTGATTAATTAAGCTCTATCAACTAAGGAGAATTCTTTATAACTCTAACTATTGATTTTGGCCAAGATTTTATTAATGAGAGGTCTCAAATCCATTTTTGTTAATTTGATTGATGAGATTAGATATCCAAAATTTTGAACTAGCAGTTTATGTAGTTTGAACCCAATTATCGTTGATAACCATGAGCTCACACTAAAAACAATAGCTGAAACATATAAGACACTTTTTTTTATTAATACATAGCCCAGAAATCCTGATGAACATCTTAAGAGTAGTAATAAAGGAGGAAGCTGAATTGCTATCATCTTTGAAAAATAGAAATGAGTCATCGACAAAGTTTGAACACATAATTCTTAATTTATTGCACCTGACCTAAAATTTGAATATTTGATTTCTTTCTATAACTCCTGTTAAAAGCTTGTTGAAGACTTACATTACTAGTGAGAATACGTAAGGAATAGAGGGTCCCATAGCCTAATTCCACAAGCTTCTTTAATTATACTTGAGGGTTCTCTATTCACCAATATGTTGAAAGATACTGCTGTTATACATTAATGAATCAAAGCTAAATATGTAATAAAAAAACCAAATAAAAGCAAAGTATTGATAATGAAATATCACTCAACAGTTTCATAGGCTTTTTGGAAATCATACTTCAATGCATAATCCTTATGGCCTATTTTCCTAATGTAATCCTTGGAAAGTTCCTGAACAATGGTGATATTATTACCAATACATCTACTAGGTATATAAGCTTCCTAAGCATGGAAGAATTATTTTCAACCTCTCTACTAGGACTTTAGAGATGACCTTGTTAATGGTGTTGCAACATATAATTAGACAATAATCATTCAAAGTTTTTGGTCCTTGCCTTTAGGAATAAGAGTTATAAATGTGTGATTAATTCTTTCAGCCTTCTTCTCTCCTTTAAGAACTAAAGAGATGCATCTTTAATCTATTGATTAGTGATAGGCCAACTTTTGATAAAGAAATTAGTATTAAATCCATCAAACTATAGTGCCTTATATGGATGCAAGAATCTTAGAGCCTTAGTAATTTCTTGAGTAATCACTGGGTGAGCTAATATGTTAGCTTCTTGAGATGATATCTAATCTTGAATGATTTCATTTATTAATCTTAGTGTTAAATGAGTGTCAAAAGTAGAGCTCAGGAGACTAGAGAAGTGCTCCACTTTAGCTTTGAGAAATTAATCTTGTGTTGTTAAGATAGCACCTGAAAGTGAGATGGATACAATCCTATTAATAGCTTGTCTGGAGATGAAAGCTTTATAAAAAAAAAGATTTAGAAAGACTACTTTGGTGTGTGGTAAAGCCTGTAACTACTATTGATTAGTGAGACCTAGATACAATTTCTTTAAGAGTTAAGTATTCTCCTTTTGCCTATTACTCCATATAAAGAAATTACTCCCAAACGGCAAGTGACCTAAATACAATTAAGACAATTCTTTAAATCATCACAAAAAGGTCTCTAAGAGTTATTGCCTTCAGCCTCCTCCACGCTTATGGTCACATTAAAATCACCTAAAAGAAGCCATGATCCTCTTATAATGACAACAATTTCTCTAAACTTGGTCCATAATGTAGTCCTTTGAAAGGGGTAATTAAAAGCATATATGATAGAGAAGCAAGCAATGAGATTTAGCTCCTTAAAACATACCTTGATATGTATTAATTAATCTACCATTGTAGAATTTAGGATTCATATTTCAACTTTGCTATGAAGTATCAAGATTCTTTCATTTAGGTGGGTATTGTAATTATACATAATCTTCTAACATTTTGGCAAAAAACTAAGTAAATGAAAATTTTCATGCTTGATCCTTGATTCTAAGATGCCCAATAATAGAAGCTTATTCTCCAAAATAAAATATTTAAGCATGAGCTTTTTATCAGGAGAATTTGAACATTCCAAGCTATAACTATTATGAGTTTTGATCTAAGGAGGAGAACTTTCTCTCCCTATTAAATCTTCTTCTATTTATAAGTTTGAATTCATCATCCTCTTTCAAAGCTTTATCTGAGCTTATGTGACTTCTTTTAGGAGAACAAATAGTGTTATTGTAAACTACATTCGTACTTGAGTCTAATTGAGGGGCATTTATTTAAGTAGGGATCTCAACAATATCATATGTAGTTATAGTGCCATTACTAACCATAGTTAAAACATATGTGGGCTCACTTCTTAAATCTTTATAAAACATTATCTACTCTCTGGAATTAGATTCAAAAGCCTTTTTATCTACTATGACTTCAACTTCAAAAGGATTTGCCATTGGAAGTATGATTATGTTGTCTTTTTCCAACAAGTCTTGGGAGTAGCCAGAATTGAAGATTCTTCCTGAGGGCTTCCAGGTTTCTTAGTTGTCATTATTGAAGGATTCCAAGCATAAGTTATTTTCACAACATCCTCCACCAATTCAAACTTTTCATTTAATCTGGTATAGGAATTTCTTCAGGTAAGTACTTCATGGCTTTAACAATTGCACAAATTCTAGCATAATTAATTCTACTTATCTCTACTATTGTTTGGTCGAAACAGATAAGTGTTCCCATAAAACTGGTGACATGTCTTAGTCTAATTGGGATCCAATACTGAAGTGAAATCCTATGAACACACATTCATATAGGAACATTATATTATTTAATATCTTCAATGTTAATCCTTGGGTGCCAATTTTGTGGCAGAATAGGTTTATTTTGCATATTCCAAGGTCCTAATTCAAGAACTTTCCTTGCAAAGGAGTTGCTCTAAAATCTGAAGAAAAATATGTCCTAGTTATTCACAAGGATATCCTTGAATTCTAACCATTTCCAATTAGATTTGACCTAAGTCCAAGATCTTTTGATATTTCCTGAATGAGTGTTTGCCTGAGAGTTCACAAGATCAAAAAGAGTTGGACTTGAGACAATGGGGTCAAGATATAAAGCTGAAATTTAGGTAGGACGGGATTGAGGAAGGAGCTAGTATTGTTGTCTTTTTTCTAACATTGTCATAAATGAAAAAAGGTGGTGAAAAGTGAAATTGACAAAGAAAGAGTGAAACAAATGAAAAACCAAAGAATGAAGCTAAAAGAGAAGGAGCAACACAAAGAGAGGTTTAATAATAAACTATTTCTTTCACACATAAATATATGAAAAACTTAACAAGAGAAAATTTTGATAATAATTAAAAAAGGGAAAATTCAAAGTTATATAAAACTCTATATTTTCAAACAATTCATAAATAAAAAATGTGAATTTTATTTTTTAATTATTAATTATTATTAATATTTTTGTTGATATTATCTCTTTTAAACTTTTAGAAAATTCACTAACGAATAACACGTTATAGCTTAGTTTCAATGTTGCTTTTTAATACGGTAAATCTAAAAGAACAAAATACCATGTTTAATTTACTTACGTTACTTTTCACGAACATGCAGTCAACAATCATAAGCAAAACAACAAAAAGTGAACAAATTTGAGGAAAAACTTTATTTCTGTTTTCTATGATTACAAAATTACAGACCTATTCTTTATATATACATCTTAACTCTAAATCACTTTCCTAACAATACAGATACTATATTCCTAAAATACATATACTATATTCCTAAAACACTATATTGCTAAGATACACCAATGAGTCGTTATACTCCCCCTCAAGTTGGAGCACACAGATCACAAATAGTCAACTTACCCAACAAATAATGAAACTACTATTGCCAAGAGCCTTGGTGAATATATCAACCAGCGGCTCTATATAACGAATATACAAAGTAGCAAGACATCCTGTCCGAATCTGATCTTGCTCAAAATGACAGTCCAGTTCAATATGCTTCATCCTGTCATGAAACATCAGATTGGTTGTTATATAAAGAGTTATTTGATTATCACAGAACAGTCTCATTGGCTTGGAATGAGAAACATTAAAAGATTGAAGGAAAGACTTCAGCCAAATTAACTCACAGTTTGCATTTACCATGGATCGATATTCTACCTCTATAGATGATCAAGACACTGTGTGATGTTTCTTGGTTTTCCAAGAGATGGGAGATCGGCCAATCATCACAAAGTTGCCAGTGAATAATCTTCTAGTTAACGAAAAGCTTGCCTAGTTTGAATCACAATATGCATTCAACTGCAAATCACCATTAGCTTTAAGGAGAATTCCCTGACTTAGATTTCCCTTCAAGAATCGTAAGACTCAAAGTGCAATATCATAGTGTGCTTGGAGTGAAGCTTGCATAAATTGAGCAAAAATGTGAACCGAATAACATAATTTTAGTCTTGTAATTCTTAAATAAGTGAGATGCCCAACTAAATGCTGGTATCTCTCAGGATTCTTAGCTTGCCACCAGCAAATTTAGCCAATCAATGGCTCTACTCAAGTTGGGTTATAGTAGGTTTTGCACCTAGAAGCCCACACTCAGCAAGTATATTGAGTGCATATTTGCGTTGGCTCATAAATAGATGATCGGGGTGTTACACTATAAAAAAAGTTTTAATATTTTAACCTCTATAATACCGTAAGCGCACAAGTCGTTCACGTAATACCTAAGGTATCGATCCCACGAGGAGGGTTAATTTAATCCTAAAATCTAAGGTTGAACTAAATCATATCAATTCAAAATAAACAACTAATGCTGAAAATTACGAGAATTATTTTTTAGAAATATAAACAAGATAGCAGTTTGCTTAACCCAATCAAAAATCAACTTAGGTACTACCAATTGAGATAAAGGGGGTCCAACCTTAATGAAACTCTAATTAATTATGCAATTATCGAATTACTTGGTCTAGACAGTCCTAGGGAGGATTACTCTCTCTCGAGTTATAATCTTTAACCCTAATTTATAATCCCTAATTCAAATTATGGAATTATAATCTCTAAATTCACAATTGACCTTAAACCTAAATTAGTTCTGAAATTGTCTAAAAACCTACCGAAAACCTATGCACAATCTCTCGCTACACAAAATTAACGGTTTGATTCAATTCTTTACCTATCAAACTACCTAACTCTCATTAGCCCAATTTGATGATATCCACTCAGTTCACCCTCTCAATTTGTTACCGAATTATTAAGAACAGAAATTGAATCACAAATAATTCAATAAAAACACAATAAATCAAATTTCAATAATATCAAAGACAAAAATCCCAAAGGTGAGTATAGATAAAAACTCAACATTCAACACAACCTATTCTCAATGACTATCTCAACTTTATACATCAATAAAATTAAAATAACTGGAACCGAAATAGCGGAGGTAGCAACGGCAGGAAACCTCCTGTTCTGGGAAGTAGTTCGCATGAAGCTTTTTCTTCGTGTCTCACTTCCTTTGTCTCCTTCCTCAATCTCTTGATAAACTCTCTAGGGTTTCAAATTTTGGCTAATGCAAAAGGCTCTTCCCCGGCTGCTTCCTCTGTCCCCTAATGTTGTATTTATACTTTAGAAGCCCTAAGGTTAATTCAGGGTCGAAACGGTCCAAAAATTCTTGCGAAACTCAAGTTTTTATGTCAGCCTAACGTAGGCCACGATTATGGCCCTACCTACCACAATCATGGCCAATGCCTAACCCTTTCTGTCACGATCGTGGCCTAGGTTTTGTCAGCTCGCCTCTTTCTATTGTGGGTCATGGTTTTGGCCCAAAACTTCTCCATTCTTTTCCATTTACCCTGAAACACTAACAAACACATCAAAGTACCTCAAAAATATAACATTTAAGCTCAAACTAACCCATCAAAACAATTAAATACATAAATTAACACAATTGAAACCTAAATACACACTAAACACTCAAATTAACATTAAATACTCAACAAATTGAACCTTAAAATGTAATGCATATCACAACTATCAACACCCCCACACTTAAATATTTGCTTGTCCTCAAGCAAACAAAATAACAAACACACAACACACAATGTAATAATGAAGCAATGGCTTTAACTTCACGAAATAAATTTAATCTTAAACACAATCATAGAAGTTATATTTAATCATTAACATGCAAAATCTATGTCTAAGGGTTTTGAACTAAATATACAATTTAATCCAGATCTAAGTGTTAATTTATTTACCCTTTTCAATTGCACAGAAACATTAATAATTCTTTGGTCCTTCAGACTCTGTAATGTTCATAAGTATATTTTCATGAAAAGTCAAGCTTATTATAAGTCTGGTAGGTTTTATTAAGGAAACACACTTTTTTTAAAATTTTTAAACATAAGCTTAGTCTTTTACGCTGAGGCAAACATTGGTAATGAATGTCGATCTATTTACTCAACTAAGTCATGTTTTATTAAACTGCTTGGTTGAAATATCATTATAGTTTGTTGGCACTAAGGCACACATTTGTGATGTGTGTCGATCAGGTTACTCAGCTATATCACATTTTCAAATAGCTACTAGCTCTATTCATAACCCGAAGGCCAGCAGAATAGTGATTTATTTAACAAAAAATACTTTTTTAAAATTACCTACCTTGTTGTTAAGCTACTAAAGTTAAAAGGCCTCAAATTATGAATGAATGTGATAAGCTATAGGGTGCTAAATTTACACTAAATCTTAATTAAGCTGTATATTTATCCAAAGACTCCTAACTCACTAATTTTGAGAACTAATGATCATTTACAACTTAATAGACTATGTTTAAAATTAAATAAATTTCAACCCATCTAAGCCATTGACACATTCAAACAATTCACAATATGCAACCTAACACTATCATTCCATATGCAAAATCACACTCAAGGTAAAACAGACAACCCTCCCTACACTTAAACAATAGATTGTCCTCAATGTGAGAATAGTACACAAACACACCAGGGGAAATAAAACCCAATATATGAAAAGCATAAGAATAACATGCTAACAAAAATGAAAAGAAAAGGGTTAGAACATGAAATTGTTTATGGTGATAGAGGTGGTGATGGTGATAGTGTTAAAACTAAATCCACTTGACATCGAGAGTGTTTCCCCATCTTATAAGTGATTCAAAAGAGCAAAAGAATTAGCAATCCAAACCGTTCCAAATCATTCAAACTTATTTAAGAATTTAAAATAAACCTAACCACACAACAATTTAAATTTAACTACTAAATGTGCTAATTTATGGTCATTAGCTTAATCTTCATCCTTTAAAACTCAACCAGGATCAATTATGAGCGACTTACTTCCACCCTTCTCACTCAACATCAGTTTTGTAGCCCGTGAGTAAGCTAAAAATTACAAAATGATCAGAAAGACAGTATTGATAAGGTTGAGAAAATCAATTAATTTCATCAATATCCTTCTCATTAACAAACTGTCAATAAAATAGGGAATAATGAAACTCCCTGAATCTTCCATTGAATCCAACAGTTTTTCCTATACAAAGGTGAATTGCTCTCCTTCTTCCTTAATCACCTTCATTTCCTCAGCTTCTTCTGCTTCCCAAACAGAGATTTCCATACTTTCTTCAAACTAGATGTCTGTTGTCATCTATTCTTTGTCCTCTTGTTCTTTAGAAGATTTGAACACATCAATTATCCTGAATGAGTTACTAACCTTCGGATTCTTAATTACATCATTCATATTGAATGTCATTTGATCATCATCAATCCAAAAGAGAGAGTTCTTTTCCTGAACATCTTCTCGACAACGACGCCAAAAACTTGATCTGGGTATTACACTATAAAAAAGTTTTAATATTTTTAACCTCGAAAATAGTACAAGTGCACGGGTCATTCACGTAGTACCTAAGGTATCGATCCCACAAGGAGGGTTAATCTAATCCTAAAATCTAAGGCTAAACTAAATCGTAACAATTCAAAATAAACAACTAATGTAGCAAATTAACCAATCAAACAATCAATTACAATAATTAAATTTCATAAATATAAATAGGATTGCAGTTTGCACAACCTAATTGAAAATTAACCTAGGAACTACCAATTAAGAGAAAGAGGGTTTTATCTTACCTTAATGAAACTCTAATTAATTATGCAATTATTGAATTACTGAGTCTAGACGGTCCTAGGGTAGATTACTCTCTCTCGAGTTATAATCTTTAACCTTAATTTATAATCCCTAATTCAAACTATAGAATTGTGATCTCTCAATTCACAATTGACTCAAAACCTAAATTAGTTCTGAAATTGTCTAAAAACCTACCGAAAACCTATGCACGATCTCTCGCTGCACAAAATTAACGATTTAATTCAATTCTTTACCTATCAAACTACCTAACTCTCATTAGCCCAATTTGATGATATTCACTTGGTTCACCATCTCAGTTTGTTACTGAATTATTAAGATCAGAAATTGAATCACAAATAATTCAATAAAAATATAATAAATCGAATTTCATTAATATCAAAGACAAAAATTCCAAAGGTGAGTATAAACAAAAACTCAACATTAAATACAACCTTTCTTAACAACTATCTCAACTTTATACATCAATAAAATTAAAATAACCGGAAATAAGTTGGGAACAGAATAGAAAAGGCAACAACGGCAGGAAACCTCCTGTTTTGGGAAGTACTTCACGTTAAGTTTCTTCTCCGCGTCTCTCTTCCTTCGTCTCCTTCCTCAATCTCTCGATAAACTCTCCAAGGTTTCAAAATTAGGCTGATGCAAAAGGCTCTTCCCCGGCTATTTCCTTTGTCCCTTAATGTTGTATTTATACTTTAGAAGCCCTAGGGTTGATTCAGGGTCAAAACGGTCTGAAAAGTCTTGTAAAACTTGAGTTTTTGTGTTAGCCCAATGTAGGCCATGATCGTGGCCCTGTCTGCCACGATCGTGGCCAACGCCTAATCCTTTCTATCACAATCATGGCCCAAAGTGCACGATCGTGGCCTGAGTTCTGTCAGCACGCCTCTTTCTTTATGCCATGATCGTGGGTCGTGGTTTTGGCCTGAAACTCTTCAAAACTTCTCCGTTCTCTGTCGTTTACCTGAAACATTAACAGACACTTTAAAGTACCTCAAAAATATAACATTTAAGCTTAAAGACTTATACTAACCAATAAAAATAATTAATCACATAAATTAACACAATTGAAACCTAAATACACACTAAACACTCAAATTAACACTAAATGCTTAACAAATTGAACCCTAAAACGTAATGCATATCACAACTATCAATAAACCAGTCGGTCCTCTTACGATCTCTATTCCTAGAAAATACTTGAGTACCCTCATTTCCTTCATATGAAACATTTTACTCATACACTGCTTAAAGTCATGAATTGCATCACTATCATTTCCTGCAACAACTAGATCATAAACATAGATCAAGATTGTAAGGAAAACATTGCGTATATGACAATTGAAGAGTGAGTAATCTGCCCTTGACTAAACAAACCCATATGACTTAAGAACCGGTATTAATTTTAAAAACCACATACGAGGAGCTTGTCGCAACCTATAGATTGATTTTTAAAGACACCAAACCTTTCCAGGTTAAGTGGGGGCAAAACTGGGCGACAATCGCATATACACCTCCTCATGCAAATCACCATGCAAAAATGCATTATGCACATCTATTTGATGTAATTCCCAACCTTTGATAACTGCAACGGCTAAAAATGTATATATACTGACCTTTTCGCAACTGGAGCAAAGGTCTCAGTATAATCTATCCCTTTCACTTGTAGGTTTCCAAGACCAACCAATCGTGCCTTATATCATCCAACTCATCCATCAGCATGGTATTTGATACCCTCTTACAATCTATTGCAGTTTTATTAGGCGGTAAGTTCTATAAAGCCCAAGTCCCATTTCTTTCAAGTGCATCTATTTCAGATTGCATGGAATTACCCCAATTTTTATTCTTTACCACCTCACCAAAATGCTCTGGTTCTTTTTCTTTGGTAACTGCAGCGAAAAATTTTCTATGTACTATAGAAAAGTTATCACAATTTACATAATTAGCTATGGGATAAGGGGTACCTGAGGAGCCAATAGATGTGGGGTGAGTGAGAGATGAATCACAATAAGCAATGTAGCATATGTAGTCTTGAAATTGATTAGGAGGTCACCTCACACACTATACAGGTTCTGTCAATTAAACTTGTGATACAAGTTCAATACCAATTTCTAAACTATTATCATTATTTTGTTCCTCTAAAACAAGTACTTCACCACTTCCTTGTTTTTTCTTAAAACCACTCCCCTTTGCTACCAACTCACAACTCTCTCTCTCACACCGAATATCACTATCACCATTATGCATATCAACTCTCCCCCTTGTTGCACCTTCCTTGTCTAAACCAGCTACCTCTATATTTAGTTTCTGTGTAAAAGGAAATTCATTTTCACAAAACACCACATACCTTGATTATAATAAAATCTCCTGTTTTCATATCATAAACATGCTTCTTACCAAATGGATACCCAACAAATATGCACTTTTTGCTTCTAGTTTCGAACTTATCATAAGTAGTTGACTTGTGTGAGATATAACACAAGAAACCAAAAACACGTAAATGTGAGTATAAAGTTGCCTTTCCAAACAATAGTTCATAGGGTGTTTTATTTTGTAAAATTTGAGTAAGTATTCTATTAATGAAATACGTGGTAGTAAGAACACATCACCCCAAGATTCAAAAGGTAAATAAGCTTGAAATCTTAGAGCTCGCATCACATTGAGAATGTGATGATGTTTTCTTTCTACCCAGCCATTTTATTGAGGTGTACGCACATAAGAGGTTTAATGTAAGATCCTATTCTCAATGTAAAACCGCTTGATGAATTTTTTCTTGAACTCAAGACCATTATCGCTCCTCACACACTTAACAAATTTTTTTGAACTAGGTCCTCACCATCTTACAAAAGGATATTAGCATATCAAAAGTTTCCTTCTTTTTTGCCATTAAATATATCCAAAAAAATCGAGAAAATCATGAACTATTATTAGAAAATAATGAGCACCACAATGAGAAGCAACAGGATATAGACCCCAAATATGTAATGTATTAATTCAAATGATTCCATAACTTTATTTAAACTGATAGGAAACATGTCTCTAGTTTATTTAGCCTATAAACAAATCTCACATACACTTCTTGAATTACAATTATCACTCCTAACACCAGGAAAAAGAGATGTTATCTAGGTTGAAGCGTGTCCCATGCGTTGATGCCACAACATATGATCTTCACCTCTACTTACATAACATGCTCATGCTGATGCTACCGGATGATAGAAGTTGATGCTACCGGATGATAGAAGTAGAATCCATCTCTCATCTCACCCACACCAATCAACGTCCTCAAAGTGCAATCCTACACAACATATAGTCATCAATAAATATAACAAAGTAGTTACTATCTTTAATTAATTTACTAAGAGAAATTAGATTGCAATTCAAACAAGGCACGTATAACACTCTTTTAAGAACCACTCTTTTAAGATATATTGATCCTTCTTGTTCAACCATTGTTTGGTCTCCATTTGGAAGTACAACTAATGAAGGGCATTTAATAGACACTTCGCAAACAATCTAAATTTGCAGTCATATGATGCGATGCTCCGTTATGAAGGAGCCATTTTGGTTTAAGAGCCTTACCATGCAACTTTTCATTTGTACCACTTGAGTTAGACATGCTTGAGTTTGCTAAAATAGCTATGATTTGTTTCACTTCAGCACTAGTCAATCCTGGCATTTGTGGCTGTGAATTGTCTCCATTAGAGTTCTGAGAAGCAACACTATTTCCTTGCACAGCATTGGCTGATGCACGACCTCGGCCCTTGCTTCTTCCACTGCCACGTTCGCCACGTATGCCACATCCTCCGCTGCCCCAACCTTCTAGGTACCAAATTATTTCAAAACATCGTGAAACTTCATGTCCTGTTTTACCATAATGTGTGCATGTACACCATTTGCTCACCAAATCCCCCCTTTTGATGATTAGATTCTGTTCTGTTGAGATGCACAGTGAATATCCCACAGCTTCGCTTCTCTCGTCACGACCTCACACAACTGATCTATGCCTCTCCTCCTGCGCCACCTTTGAGTAAACTGTACTCAAGTTTGGCAACGGATCCATACTCAGGAAATTGGTTTTCACTGTCCCAAAAATTGAGTCATCAAGACCCATAAGGAACTGATGACTCTTTTCTTCTTCTCTTTCTTTGAAGAGTTTGGCAGTCACATTGCACGTGCAACCATCGCATTTATACACTGGCACACGGGTGTAACTGCTCTGCTCGTCCCACATCCCCTTGAAACGTGTGTAATAGGTCACAATTAACTGCCCCTGTTGCTTCGCTTCAGCTATATCTGCTTTAATTGATGAATACTGCATTACCAACAGAAAAACGATCTCTTGAATCATCCTAAAGTTCTTTTGCTGTCTCAAAGTAATCCACACTTGGTTGAAGTACAGGATTAATCAAATTAAAGAGCCAAGAAACCATCATGGAATTACAAATTTCCCACAAACCTGCCTCAGGTTCTCCTAATTTTGACTTGGTAACAGTACCATCAAGAAATCCCAATTTATTCTTAGCACGCAAGGCATTTTTCATGGCCTTTACCCACATGTCATAGTTTTCCCCTTTCTAGACACAAGAGCTAATCATCATACCTGGGTTATATAATGAATTCAGATAAAAAAGAGAGGTACTGTCATTGAATTTCTTGACAGATTGATCAGTTGCGGACTTCTCAGTCTTGTTTTCCATCTCAGCAGACCAATCACAAGGAAGCTTTCAATACACCTCTCTGTGGATCTTTAATTATGTGAATCATCACCACACGTCTTGGAGCTCATGTGGAGAGAACGCAAATTAAATTTTGTGGCAGCACCAGAGCAATGGCGCCTCTGATCCCATGAACAAATTTGAGGAAAAACTTTATTTTTGTTTTTCGTGATTACAAAACTACAGACCTCTCCTTTATATATACATCTTAACCCTAAATTACTTTCCTAAAAATACAGGTATTATATTCCTAAAATACTATATTCCTGAGATACTCCAATGATTCGCTATAAAAAGAGAGCAAAGAAAAAGGAAAAAAAATAGAACAAGAAAGTAAGCACTTTGATTGTTATTATAATTTGGCAAAACAAAAGAAAGAACATTTGGAAGACATAATATCGACATAACATAGGTTGACCATGGATCTGCAAGGCCAACAGCGCTAAGATTTCTTGAATAAGATGTTCATATGACGACATGTTGTTCACACACTTAGGAGGAGTTAGGAGTAGGGACTCTTATTACCTATCTTACTTCTAAAGGGGATTATGGCCTACTACGCCAACTACTTTGGTTCCACTTCTCGCCTTTTTCTTAACCATAGACCGTGAATTATTGGATTACCTCCCCTAGTGGCTTGTCACTTCATTGCCAGCGACTTGATTAGTATCCAAAACCTCTTAGCCTTTGATCTATTCGATAATTACTTAGTACAGTTAGATACATATCAATTGTAAGAGAAGTATAAGAGATTGGCACTCCCTTCCCTTTCAAGACGAAGAGTCCAATGAATGGATCGTGTAACCTGCTTAAAACTTGAGAGCTTATATATTATAACGAAAAATTGGAGACGAAGACCCTTTCGTTTTGGGTACCGATTAATAAAAATCTTGAGCATATCTAACACTCTGCCATGGACTCAGAAAGTTATAGTTGGTTGGATGTACGACTGGTTTCCCTTTCTTGGGATTATTTAATGGTATTGGCTATTGACTGTATAAGATTCTCTTATTGTCAGCCATCCAGCCAAGAGAACATTGCATTGCAACCCACTTAAAACATTCACTGCCATATTCTATATAACATGAGACTTCATAGTCTCTCTTTGCCTCATTTATTAGCCGCTTCACAGAATTCTAGCTACTTTGCCTCTCTTCTCACACCATGATCAATATTCAAGCATCTTGTCTCCACTATTTCTTCAAGCTATCGTTTGTTTTATTTATTCTTTATCCTGCGATCGCCTCCAGTGAGTGCCCGTGTGATGCTGAAACTGGAAAACAAAATAAGGGTGACGCCCTCAAGTACAAGATAGCTTCTTTGGGTACAATTCTTGTTACCGGTGCTATTGGTGTTAGCCTTCCACTGTTGAGCAGGAAAGTACCAACCTTGAATCCTGAAAATGATATCTTTTTCATGATCAAGGCATTTGCTGCTGGTGTTATTCTTGCAACCGGGTTCGTTCACATATTACCTGATGCATTTGAGAATCTAACATCGCCGTGTCTGAAGCAAAATCCATGGGGGAACTTCTCTTTCACGGGATTTGTTGCTATGATGGCTTCAGTAGGAACACTAATGGTGGATTCATTCGCAACGGGCTTTTATAAGAGGCGGCATTTTAACAAGATTGATCTGGTAAATAACGACGAAGAGAAAGCAGCTGATCATGCAGGGCATGTACATGTTCATACTCATGCCACACATGGTCATGCTCATGGTTCTGCTTCCCCACTTGATGATTCGAGTATGTCAGAATTGATTAGACAGAGGATTATATCGCAGGTAAGTTCAATCTATCTTCTTCCTTCTTTTTTGTTTAACTGACAATCAAAGTTCACATCCTTACGAAAAAGATTAATAATTTATGCCTTACAGGTCCTGGAGCTGGGGATAGTGGTTCATTCTGTGATAATTGGCATATCTCTGGGTGCTGCTCAGAGTTCTGAAACAGTAAAGCCTCTCTTAGCAGCCTTGTCTTTTCATCAGTTCTTCGAGGGCATGGGACTTGGTGGCTGCATTTCTCAGGTACCATATTCATGTCGTATAATCTGTCTTTATTCAACTTCACTTTTTTATACGCAAAGGCGCGCCTAGTGTTAGTTGGCAACATCAAAAGTTTTCATCTAAAATAGTTGTAGATTTGTGTCAGGAAATTGAACGTACTCTAGATATATAGAAAAAGTGACCATTTCATTAATTTATGTATGTTGACAGAATGACGACATTGGGTTTCTTTAATGGTAACAATGTCCTCATTTCTAGACATTCCAAATTCACTGCTTAATTAAATCCCAAACTGGGTTGTTATTTCTGCAAAATGTGTAGATCTGGACGGAACACCTGATCTTTAATCATTTTTCCTGTTTTTTTCTTTAGGCGAAGTTCGAATCCAGGTCCATGGCAATTATGGCGACATTTTTCTCCCTGACGACTCCAATAGGGATTGCAGTTGGCATTGGAATATCAAGTGTTTACAAGGAGAACAGCCCAACCTCTTTAATTGTTGAAGGAATTTTTGACTCAGCCTCAGCTGGGATTTTGATTTACATGGCACTTGTTGACATACTGGCAGCAGATTTCATGAATCCAAGAATGCAAAGCAATGTGAGAATTCAGTTAGGAGCATACGTCTCGCTTCTTCTTGGGACTGGATGTATGTCTCTATTAGCCAAATGGGCATGAAATTTTGGAGACACTTTAACTTTAGGATATGTACCATTTACTTGCAACTTCTTTGTAAGGAAATGAAAAAAAAAAGGGAAAAAATCATGCTAAAGCAAATTCTCTCTCCGTATAGCAAATTTGAGTATACTGTCATCATGGAAAGCAGTTTTACCAGACGTTAATTTCGAGTACAGGAACTTCGTACATAGTGGACACCGATAGCATTAAATTAATTTCTCAACATGAAGGGGGCTTACCGGAGCTACCGATTGTGCTCAGAATCGGAGGACTTATAGATCGAATGATGCATGTTCGCCTCACTCATATTCCAAGATCGGCGAACCTAGATGCCGATACATTAGCTAAGAACGCTCTATCGCATACTCATTTTGAGCGAACTCTTTATTGGGCACCGGATCTTCTTCAGAATGGCAACCCACCATCTTCACATCTGGTGGCCAACATTGTACAAGCTCGATTAGAACAGCCCCGTCGTCCTCAAGAACCACATCCGGTTGACCAGTTTCTAATATTTCCTTCGGATTTGCAATCAGCAACGATGACCGGCAATTTCTGTGTTCAGTCAGGAGGAAACTCCACTTTTGATCCTTCACGAAGAACATTTCTTAATGCGTCTCCATCAGCTCTTAGTCAACAGATATTAAATGATCCTTGTTTTATTCGCCTGACGTTTCACCCACCTTAGAGAGGGTATTTTTGTAATTTCATTCCCGGCTTCTAGCCTCCCAAATATTAAAAAAAAAATAAAGCAATAGAAAACATCAATTTGCCCACCGGCTGCAAGGATAGGATTCTTGAATAACCAATATATCTGAAATTGATACTTACAGAAGAGGAAAAGGAAGAAGAAGAGGAAGAAGAAGAAGAAGGAGAAAGATAAGAAGGAGAAGAAGAAGGAGAAGGAGAAGATACAAAAGAAGAAGAGAAGCAGAAGAGGAAGGAGGAGGAGGAGGAGGAGGAGAAGAAGGAGAAGAAGCAGAAGGAGGAGGACGAGAAGAAGTACAAGAAAGAGCAGAAGGAGAAGAAGCAAGAGGAGGAGGAGAAGGAAAAGGAGAAGAAGAAGAATCATTGCCAAACTCATCACAAAATCATCACAAACCTCCCAAATGCTAGGAGATTCATTGCTGCGAAGCATAGAAGGGGAGGTCATAAGCGTCTATACCGTAAAATCGATTTTCAATGGAATGAAAAAGACATATATGATATAATTGTAACTATAGAATACAACCATTCCTTCGTAACTCTCAAAACGTCTTTGTAGTATCTTCATTCTATGCCTGATTTTAGAGGAAACCTCAAAGTTGCTTTATTTCATTATATTTCATCCATAACCCAATTCCATTAAATTTCATCTAATTGAGCACGTCTGGCATATTTTTTCACAATAGCAAGAGCATTATAACTGACTCGTTTAGTTCATCACCATAGAATTCAACACTTGCACCTACTTGTTCGATCTTATATGTGTTCCTAAGAAAAGGAATTTGTTCATTTTTTCGGTCTCAAAAGGTCGTCCAAACATATAAGAACTCTTGAACAAAAATGGAAAGAAGATATAAATCCAGATCTCTCAGAAGAATATTTCCTTTAGGTTATGTTTGGTTGGACATAAGATTTTTAATGGAATAGAATAGTTTATAATGAAATAGAATATGAATGAATATAATATTAGAAAATTGTTATTTGGGACGGATATAAGGATTCATAATGTAATATAATGAAACATTATTTGGATGAAGGGTTTATAATGTAATATACTGCAAAGTTGTTTATCATTTTACATTCCATCTTAAACCCCTCAAAATAGAGGTTTTTTTATTTTTACTGTTTAGGATAAAATGTGATGTAATAAGAAACCCTCATCTTTCATCGCATTTCATTCCATTTCATTATAAACTCTCATGTCAAACGATAGAATAATATTACATTTCATTTCATTCCATTAATAAACCTCCAACCAAACCCTAAACATGACAAACTGAGTAGAAATGAGAAGGATAAGTTTCAAATTTCCAATAGAATAGTCACCACGGCCATTCAAGGAGAAACTCTAATCGCAAAATACAGTTCGCTTAAGGAAGTTCATTCCTATCTCCTTCCACCGTAAGGTGTTATGTATATTTTTCAGAACGTAGAAATGGAACGAGTATGCAGAGTAGAATAAGACAAAAAGGAGAATAACAATTTTGCTTCGCATTTTTCATACATACTTGAAAATTTTTCAAATGATGTAGTTTCGCATAAATTTAAGAATGGCCACAGTTATTATAAGTTTTCTGACAAAAACGAAAAAAAATCAAATGCTAAATAACAAATTAACACCATAAATTTGTTAACGCAGTTCGGCACACCTTGCCTAAGTTTGCAAGACCCTCACCCAGCTTAATACTTTCACAAACGAAAACAGTTTTATACAAGGCTTTACTGAGACGACTTACTCAACCCTTAACACTACTCCTAGTTCTCATAACCCGTGAAAGTATTTTACACCCAATAGTATGACCATTTCACACTAACCTCAACAAAAAGATTTTCTCAAACAATATTTAATGATAACAAAATAAAATAAACAACTCAAGTAGTTAAACAAAATTCAACATAAATGAAAACAATTGAGATAAGAAAAACAACTTCCTTAATAATTTCAACTTCTTTAATAAAAGATCAAAAAGTTGTCCACCAATAAATCTGTTGTAGTCTTTCGATATTATTAACATAACATCACACCCATAGTAGTAGAAAAATACCTAACAAAAATAAACATTTCTTCACTAAATCATTGCAAAAATTTGAACTGCAAAATCTACACCAGCTGCTGAAATTTTTCGCACTACACCTCCATTATCGATAACCACGAAAACAATCATAATCAATAATCAGCCCAACAAAACTCACGTAAACACCACAACAACTAGCTGTCGATATTGCCCTCAAAGATTGTTCAAAAACAGAAAAGAACTCAACTCGCAATTAACGAGTACATAACCCACTAAAGTCAATAAACAAACAAACCTTTCATCTCCTAAACATCATAAACAAAATAGCTTCAAACTAAATTGCTGGATTTTTTCATCAAAAAACCACACCAAGACAGTCCAGAAAAAACTACGAAATGAGATCAAGTATAGCAGCTACTAAGATCACGAAAACTTCTAGAGTTTTCGTACACCACAAATCACAAATGACATCCACACAATCGACACACCATAGACAGTGAACAACAATAATAGAATGATAAGAAAACCATAAAATAAATCATCTACAAAATTCCCAAAGAATACCCTCAATTATCGTTGAATAATAGAAGAATGCTCATCCAGGAAAAGAACACAATATCCACCAGAACACAACATATATGCCTAAATCACCCAGCCAAGTATCATATAAACCAAGAGACAAATTTCAGTTACAAGACCATTCAATCAATGACAAAAACATCAAATAAAATGCAGTACAAAACCCTTCAGCCAAGGTGACGTCATTCAACAGAGAAGTTTTGTAACAGATGGACTTCTATCTCAACACAATTCAGCTACCAAATGATCCAAAATATGTCGATATTTCTCACAAAAAACGACAATATTCACCCTTGAATCTTAGCCATATTACAGTTGCCATAATCAATTCAAATTCTATAAAATTTGCTTCCTTAGATAGATATTATCCAAAAATAAACTACCATCTTAATTAGGATTTTAAACCTTATCAAATTTATCTTGGAAGAGTCCCGCATCAACACAATCAGGTCCAATTATTAAATAATGTTCAAAATTAAATAATAAGATATAATCACCTATATCTTAACAATCTTCCTCTTTTTGGCATTATTTGTCACATATTTGAAACTCCCCCCAAAGGATATAATTGGACATATAACATTAAATGCACATATCATATAGAAACTGCCCCTTAATCGAACATGAGGTTCCAAACAACTTCCAAATACGCACTTGGCAAATATCTGAATAAACAATAATCTAAAGTTGACAAAAACAACCAATTCTCCAAGCAAACACAACAGTTACAACCACTATATCATCGATTCTCCCCCTTGGGACAAAAAGATGCTAAAAAGTAAGACTAATAGTCATGTAGGTATCTTGAAATCTCCCTCTGAATTGAACAGTCACCAAAAACAATCATATATCTCCTCCTTGGGACAAAACAATGTTAAAACAAAGAATGCCTTCGATGCAAGCAATCTTGGGGAATAAAAAAGCATAAAAATCATCAGTAGGTGCAATGAAAGAATCATAAGCATGTCAAGATGACAATTTACTACCAGTCAAAACACTAGCCAACATATCAGAACTCACATCAAAGTCATTCGTATACGACTGATTAAATTCATAAACCCCAAAAATACATTCAACGAATCATAATCAAACTTAATCAATCTCCTTCTCATATAAATCATATGAAAGTATATTGCCCAAACTCATACAGTCCACGATGTAAAGAGAAACCAAGAAAAAAATTAAAAAACCTGAATTATAGAAAATCTGAATCTTCCTATAGGTCTCTAACTAAGCATCAACATTTTCTCGACATAACTCTGTAAATTAAAATCCAAAAGCAGAACTCTCAAATCATCAAGTAGAGCCTCATTCTCACATCAAATATATTATTCAATAAGTAAAAACCAGACACACGCCAATCACCCAAACCATAAAACCCCATAAATCCAAAACTCAAAAAGTTTAGACGTTAATTCCTTCAAACCTTCCTTTTTTGTTATTTTTAACAAATAAACAAAATCAATATAATTCAAAAATGTGAAGCACACAACCTCTATACCCCTCAGAGAAATTCAAACCTGATCTTATTCCTCGTCACATTATCTTTGTCATCAAATTTCTGATTGATTTCTTCTTCTGAAGCAACTGACTTATCCTATGTCTAAACAGTTTCTTCACCAGTATCAACTAACTGCAAATATGGGTAGTTTTTGGTTCTTACTTCTTTGCATCTTTGAGTTAGTTCGTGAGGCTGGTTTTGAAGATTTTCTTCAACTACCAAGTTGGTTTTTAGACTATCCACATGAACATTTTTTAAGTGTGGTTGTCCATCTATGTAAAGTGTCCCCCTTTAAATAACCGTGACCTTCTTTCCAACTCCAAAAGTAACATAGCCATCCATACGACTTTGATCATCCATCAAGTAGCTAACCTAAGTATGCTTTGGTAACATAGATTGTTGCTAGAAATTTAATAAAGTGTGTCTAAATTTTTAGTTTTGAGTCCTTTGAATTATCATTTGCAACAATTTGCAACATTTTGGCCTTATGTGCCCATTTACTCCACAAAAGTGACACGTGGGTATAAATTTTCGTTTCCTCCTTGAAGTTTTTCCTTGGGCTAATCTGGCCACATCATTTTTCTCATCATTCGACTTAGAACATTCACCTTTATAGCTAATACCTTCAAGGTCTCCTTTAATCTTACTAATTTCTAGCAACTTTTCTAACTTTTTGGTACCTCTATTTAACATTTTATCCCTTTTTTCGGTACTGACTAGCTTCAACTTTGTTTCATTCAACTCATCTATTGTAGATAATAGCTTCTTCTCCAGATCTTGAATGATATTCTTCATGATAGAGTTTTCCTTCTTCAAGTTCTCATTCTCCTTACATGTTTGGACCCATTTAGCATACATTAACTCATAAGCTTTGCAGATATCCTCCCTCTTATACTCCAAATCATTGTCATCACTATCATCATCTGAAATTGAACTTTGGACTAATTCATTTATATTTTTCTCGAAACTCTAGACTGATTTATACACAGTTTCATCATCAGTTTCTTCCTTCTTGTTACTGTTAAGTAAGCAACTATACTTTTGTCATATAAAGCAACCAACGTAGCATTACTCACAAAATCATCTTCACTACCATACTCATTTTTAGATTCATTCTCTCTAAGTGCTAGTATAGGACTTCCTTTTTCTCTTCTTCAAAGTATTAACAAATTCCGTTTGCACATGTTCAAAACGTTGACATTCATGTCATTGAATTTTCTTCACTTTTCTTTCACCCTTTTGAGTTCTAGTTGCTTGTTTAAAGTTTTTGTTTGATGAACTCTCACCGTTTTGTCTAAACTCAAATCTATCATTCTTCAATTTCTTTAACCAGTTACTGAAATTTCTTGCTAATAAGTCTATATCCTCATTCTCATCAAATTCATCTTTTAAGTCATCATGGCTTTACCAATCTCGACTTGAAATGCCAATTCTTTGTTCTTCTCTCATTTATCCTTTAACAAATTCATCTCAAAATTAGTAAGAATCCCAATTACCTTATCCAAAGACAATTCATTGATATCATGAGCTATTTTTATTGCTGCAATTTTTGGTATAAACCTCGAAGGCAACGATCTCAATGTTTTCTTAACCAGTTTCAAGTTAAAGTACTTTTTTCTGAGTTGATGTGCTTGGTTTGCTATGTCACATAATCTCTCATGGAAGTCTCTAATGATTTCACTCTCATCCATCTTCAACTGTTCAAATCTCACAACCAACATCTGAAGTTTTGAGGCTATCACAAATTTTGATCCCTCATATACAATTTGCAAAGTTTCCCATGCTTCTTTCGTCGATTCATAGGCTAATATCATAGTAAAGTGACCTTCATTAATTGCACTGAAGATAGTGTACAGGGATTGAGAATTTCTAAGCACTCTATTTTCTTGAGCTATTGTCCACTCAGATGCATCCTTAAGCACTGCTTCTCCCATTTTATTAGTCGTCACTAGGTGTGTCCAACCATTTAAAACTATGTTCCACACTTTTTTTCCTTATGCCTGGATGAATACTCTCATCTGAAATTCCCACATAGGATAACTTGAGTCATCTAACAATCAAAGTCTGATGATTGATGCCTCTTCTCTTATAGTCATAATTGTGAAACACGGATCTGTACCAACTTGATGTGCCAAATTCTAATTTGGTGACCCGCTCTAATACCAATTGAAAATTTCCAAAGGATGTAGTTTATCACAAATTATGAATGGTCGCGATCATTATAAGTTTTCTGACAAAAACATAAACAAAAAAAATCAAAAGCAAAATAACAAATTAACACCATAAATTTGTTAACGCAGTTCGCCAGACTTTGCCTACGTCTACGGGATCCTCAACCAACTTAATACTTTCACTAATGACAATAGTTTTATACAAGGCTTTACTGAAACGACTCACTCAGCTCTTGACACTACCCCTCATTCTCACAACTCATAAAAGTATTTCACACCAAATAGTATGACCGTCTCATACTAACCTCAACAGAGGATTTTCTTAAATAATGTTTAATGATAACGAAACAAAATAAATAACTCAAATGATTAAACAAAATTCAACTTAAACGAAAGCACTTAAGATAAGAACAACAACTTCCCTAATAATTCCAGCTTCTTCAATGAAATATCGAAAAGTTATCCACTAATAAATCTGCTGTAGTCTTTTAATATTATCACCATAACAGCACACCCACAGCAGCAGAAAAATACCTAACAAAAATAAACATTTTTTCACTGAAATGTTGCAAAAATCTGAACTGCAAAATCCACACCAGTTGTTGGAATTTTTTGCACAACACCTCCACTATTGACAGCCACCAAAACAAAAGCAATCAATAATTAATCAGCCCAATAAAACTCAAGAAAACATCATAAAAACCAGATATCAAAATTGCCCTCAAAGATTGTTCAAAAACAGAAAAAGAATGTGGCTAGCAATCAACAATTACATAGCCCACTAAAGTTAACAAATGAACAAACAAACAAACACTTTATCTCCAAAACATCATAAACAAAATAGCTTCAAACTCACAAAAACTGTTGGACATTTTTCATCCAAAAACTACACCAAGATAGCCTAGAAAAAATCACAAAAGAGATCAAGTATAGCAACTACTAAGATCACAAAAGCTTTTGGAGTTTTCGTACACTACAAATAGGACAACCACACAATCAGCACACCATGGACAATGAACAATATCACTAGAATAATAAGAAAACCATAAAATAAATCAGCTGTAAAATTACCAAAGAACACTCTCAATTGGCATTGAATAATGGAAGAATGCCCAACGAAGAAAAGAACGTGATATTAACCAAAACACAGCATATATGCCCAAATCACCCAGCCAAGTACCGTATAAACCAAGAGACAAATCTCAGCTGCAAGACCATTCAATCAACGATGAAAACATCAAAGAAAATGCAGCACATTTAGCCAAAGCGACATCATTTAGTAGAGAAGTTTTGCAGCGGATGGACTTTTATCTCAACTCAATCAACTACCAAACTTCATCAGCAATATTCCCAGAAATTCAGCTACCAAATCATCCAAAATTTGTCGATAGTACTCACCAAAAACAACAATATTCAGCCTTGAATCCTAGCCATATTACAGCTGCCATAATCAATTCAAATTCTAGAAAATTTGCTTCCTTAGATAGATATTATCCAAAAGTAAACTACCATCTTAATTAGGATTTCAAACCTTATCAAATTTATCTTGGAAGAGTCCCGTATAAATACAATTAGATCCAATTATCAAATAATATCCAAAATTAAATAATAAGATATAATCACCTATATCTGAACAGTACTTCAATGGTTACAATGACTATTAAAACAGTGCTAAAACCTTTACGATAATGACATGTGTTACAATCCTACATGGTTTTTTATTACTATTATAAATATGACATGTTTTCATTCTAATCACTGATACTTAATCCTTCTGTTTGCTTCGTCTTCTCTTTTCTTCTGTTTGCTTCCTTCGACATTGTTTTGTATCTTTTTTTACATTCATTGATTATTACTCATAACGTCCCCTTTCCCTTCAGAAGCCACCTTATCTATCATATTGATCTCTGGGAACCTCTTCTGTAAGTCGAACATGGTTACCCAAGTAGCTCTTTCTTTATTTTCTCCTCACATTGCGCTAATACTTAGGGTACGACGCAGTTTTTTCGTTTAACCATCCTTCTTCCCCATATTGCTTTAGGAATCCTCTCTATGTTGGGTATTGACGATGGTAGTTATGAAAATCTAGGTGTTTTCTCCAAAATGAATTTTTTAATTGCGATACGTGGCATGTTGGATTCTTTGAGAAGCTCTAGCATGTAGGCCACCTTATTGATCCTTTTTGTGATCTAAAACGGATCATAATACAGTGGAGTTAGTATTTAATTTACCTATCTTTATATAGAGTGTTGTTGATATGGTTCGAGTTTAACAAACACCCACTGGTCCACTTCAAATTCTCTCTTCGTTCTCTTATTATCTGCGAGTTGCTTCATCCTCTATTGTACTCCACCATGTAGTGCTTGATCTATCAGGATGTTAAGGGAATATGCAGCTAAGCAAGGTACATAAAGAGGTGGAATATAATCGCCAAGAATTTCAAAGGGGGTTATATTAATGGCTGCATAATGGGTTGTGTTATACTTGATAGCCAGAATGCCCATTTTTGCGAAACACCTAAGATATGTTTCTAATATTTTATTAATGACTTCAGATTGCCCGTCTATCTTAAGATAATAAGATGAGGAGAACTTCAAACTAAAATCTTGTAATTTAAATGTCACTTGTCATAATACACTTAAAAATAAGGGTCACGGTCACTCATTACAGCATATGGCATTCCGTGAAGCTTGAAGGCATGATCAATGAAAGCTTGCACAATGTCTTGAGCTACATAAGGATGTCTGACGGCCATAAAATGAGAATATTTTCTTAGTCTATCCATTACAACGTAGATGAATAATTTTCCTTTACAAAAGGGCAACCTTTCAATAAAATCCCTGCTTATTTCTTGCCAATAAACCTTCGATATTGGAAGCGACTATAAAAGCCTTGGATACGTTTCATGATCGTAGTTATTTCGCTGGCAAGCAACACAATTTGTTACATAATTTTGAACGTCTTTGGCTAGTTGTTTCCTGTGATATAGATTATATACCCTCTTGGTCATTGTCGTTACGTGAAAATGCCCTCCTTGTAAGTTATCATGTGCTAGGGAAATTAGTTTCTTCCTTAGTCCCTCATCACATCTGATAACCAATCTTCCTTTCCACTTTAGAATGTCATTCCTCCATTCGTAATTCCCCAATTGCATTTCTTAGACCTCTAGTTTTCTAATTAAGTCTCAGATGGTGGCATCCTTCCTCCACCCTTCCTTAATCTCTTCCATTAGCATTGTCTAGACTTGAGAAACCATTAGTGTTAACAACTGGTGACTTGACTAGATAGCTTATCTATAGGGGCATTCTCCTTCCACTCCTATATGTAATTTTGAAATCGTACCATATTAGCTTAGGTAACCAATTATATTGGAACAACATCTAGGTTATTTGCCCCAATAAATATTCCAAGCTCTTATGGTAGGTTAAAACCCTGAAGAAATGACCATTTAAATAGTGATGTCATTGTTTTACAGCTTTGTTGATGGCTAGGAACTCTTTTTTGTAAGTGGAGAGACCTTCATGTTTGAGTGCTAATGCTTTGCTAAGGAAGGCTATGAGGTTTCCATATTATTGGAGTACTACCCCAATTCCTTTATCACTCATACGCATCCACTATTAAAGGTTATGAATAATCCAGTAATGTTAGGACAAGGGATGTTACCAATAACTCCTTCAATTTTTTGAAAGCTTATTGCTGCTCCTCTTGCCATTCCCACTTCCCTGCAAGTTGTTTCTTTAACAAGGCATTTAGATGTTGCACTATTATCTTGTACTACTTAATGAAAAAACAGTAGTATCTTGTTAACTATAGGAAACCCTTCAGGTCCTTAAGTGTTTAAGGTGATGGTTAGTGCTAAATTGTTTGAATCTTCTTACCATCTGTTGGCACCCCTTTTCGGAGATTGAATGCTTCTCTTTGCCACTCCTGTATGTAATTTTGAAATCGTACCATATTAGCTTAGGTAACCAGTTATATTGGAATAACATCTAGATTATTTGCCCCAATAAATATTCCAACCTCTTGTGGTAGGTTAAAAACCTGAAGAAACCATTCAAATAGTGATGTCATTGTTTTACGGCTTTGATGATGGCTAGGAACTCTTTTTTATGTTTAAGTGCTAATGCTCTGCTAAGGAAGGCTATGAGGTGTCCATATTATTAGAGTACTGCCCCAATTCCATTATCACTCGCATTCACTTCCACTATCAAGGATTATGAATAATCCAGTAATGTTAGGACAGGGGCTGTTACTAGTAACTCCTTTAGTTTTTTAAAAGCTTATTGTTACTCCTCTTGCCATTCCCACTTCCCTGCAAGTTGTTTCTTTAACAAGGCATTTAGATGTTACACTATTACTTTGTACTACTTAATGAAAAAAATGGTAGTATCTTATTAACCCAAGGAAACCATTCAGGTCCTTAAGTGTTTATGGTGATGGTTAGTGCTAAATTGTGTGAATCTTCTTACCATCCGTTGGCATCCCTTCTTTAGAGATTGAATGCCCTAGGTATTCGATCTGTCAAGTCCCAAAGACACACTTTCTCCAATTGAGGAAGAGTTATTGTTGTTTTAAGATATGTAAAACTTGTCGTAGATGTTCTAAATGTTGAGTGAAATTACAACTATATATGAGAAGATCATCAAAGAAAACTACCATAAATTTTCGTAGGTATGGTCTAAAAATCTCATTCATAAGGTGTTGGAGGTGGAGGGCGCGTTTGTAAGCCCAAAGGGAATCACCAAAAACTTAAAGCGTCCCCTATGCTTTTCGAACACCATCTTTGGTATGTCTTCCTCCCTCATCCTAATTTGGTGATAATCGAACCTCAAATCTAGTTTGGAATACCAGCTAGCGCCTTTCAGTTCCTCTAACAATTCCTCAATCACCAGAATAGGCAGTTTACTTTTATCCATATGTTTTTTCAACTCTAGGTAGTCAATGCACATCCTCTATGCATTGTCCTTTCTTCTTAACTAATATTACCGGTGATGCGTAAGCACTTACACTTAATTTGATGAGTCCATGTTCTAACAATTCCTGCAAAATATGATCGATTGCATCCTTTTTCTCGCCTAAATATATATAGGGTCTTATGTTAATAGCTTCTACTCCTGGTTTGAGGGGAATGTTGTGGTCATGCGTTCTTTTTAGAGTTAGCCATCTCATCTTCACACATCTCCAAACTCCGTAAGGAGTCCTTCTATTTCTTCTCTAGTATTTTTTTGATCCCCCAGTGACAATTGCTGTAACATCCCGGTCCCACCTAACGGGTCGGATCAGGGAAACGGGTCTATGAGAAGACCAATGAGAGAACTCAGCA
>JANIIA010000002.1:33178250-33189176 GCA_027478495.1 Erythroxylum alaternifolium | reverse complement strand
ATCAGGGAAACGGGTCTATGAGAAGACCAATGAGAGAACTCAGCACAGATATGCCTCATGCTCATGCAATTGTGAAAGGGTTCGGTTCAGCGGGAGTGGGGTGTTACAATTGCTGCATGTGGAACTCCATTAGATAGGTTAAACATAGCATAAACAATTTCTTACTGGAATTAGGTACCAGTTTCTGAAGACCTTTACTTGATACCATAAATTTTCGTAGGTATGGTATGAAAATCTCATTCATAAGGCTTTGGAGGTGGAGGGGGCATTTGTGAGCCCAAAGGGAATCACCAAAAACTTGAAACGTCCTTTGTGCTTTCTGAACGACATCTTTGGGATGTCTTCCCCCGTCATCCTGATTTGGTGATAATCGAACCTCAAATCTAGTTTGGAATACCAGTTAGAGCCTTCCAATTCCTCTAAAAATTCCACAATCATCGGAATAGGGAATTTACTTTTAACCATATATTTTTTCAACTCTGGGTAGTCAATGCACATCCTCTATGCATTGTCCTTTCTTCTTAACTAATATTACCGGTGACGCGTAAGGACTTATACTTGATTTGATGAGTCCATGTTCTAACAATTCCTACACAATATGATCGATTGCATCCTTTTGCTCGCCTAAATATATATAGGGTCTTATGTTGATAGCTTCTATTCTTGGTTTGAGGGGAATGTTGTGGCCATGTGTTCTTTTTGGAAGTAGCCATCTCATCTCCTGAAACACCTCGCCAAACTCCGTGAGGAGTCCTTCCATTTCTTCTCTGGTATTTTTTTGATCCCCCAGTGACAATTGTTGCATGTGAAACTCCATTGGATAGGTTAAACATAGCATAAACAATTTCTTACTGGAATTAAATACCAGTTTCTAAAGACCCTTACTTGATATCTCTCTTGTACTCTCCTCTGGGTTGCCTGTTAGCTTGGCTGTTCAGCCTTGCCAGTGGAACTCCATGGTGTGTTCTTTAAAGTTGCATAGAATGTATTCCAATGTCGCCAACCACTAGACTCCTAATACTATGTCGTAACCTCCTAGTTCGATGATGAATGCATTAGTTGTGAATCATAACCCTTGCATCTTTCAGGTAAAATTCCTTCACTTTTGATGACAGATTAGTTTAAGATCTCCTCCCATCGTGTTTTTTAAAGTTGGCACTTTTACCACCTCTACGTGCCCTTTTCTGATTAGGTTCTTGTCTAAACAATTATGTGCTTCCGCTATGGATAAGGATATGCAGTAGTTTCCTCTAGTGACTACCCATTACCCTCATATGTTTAAACTCTCCTTGGTCCTTCAGATGCCATATCACCTCCAGAGACACCCTAGAACTTGTTGGTGCCCTTTGTTCCAGTTCCTCATTGATCCCTTAACCTTCAATTGAGTCATCCTCCTCTACCGTGTAAAACTGAAACTGTCATTTCTTGCATTTATGTCCCAGAGTATATTTTTCATCGCACTAGAAGCACAACCCTCTCGCCCTCTTCTCGTCAAACTTTACTATTCATCGTCTTTGTCCCTTATATGTTTTGGGATTGTTTGTAACTAGAGAGCTGGTTGGATTCCCCGGTATGTTAAACTCGCTCCTCCTCCTATCTGTCCCGATGTTTTTACTCCTTTTCTGAAGTACACGGGTAAGCTAGCAGCTACTATAGCTTCTTGTTTCCTGACGAGTGCGTACACTTGCTGGAGCGTTGATGGATCCATCATCTTGACTGTAGGCTCCAACTCGAGTTTAATGCCCTTTAGGAAAAAAACCTATAAAATAAACTTCTGGGAGTGTTAGTTTATTCAAATGTTTTTCGAACTGTGCACAATATGCCAACACCACCCCTTCTTGTTTCAGTTCCTTAAAGTCGCCGATTGGATCTTCAAAAATTTCTTCATCAAATCTCTATTTTAGTGTCGCTATAAACTCCTCCCATTTAGCAATTCCACTTCACTTATGTTCCCGATCATCAGCTGGTACCATTCTAGCGCTATTCTTTCCATATACAGGGACACCACACAAACCTTCAATTCGACTGGTGTGCGGTTGATTGTGAAAAACTATTCACATCGATAGATCTGACTCCTAACTTCAGCATCATCAAATATAAGGAAGTCCATCTTATTGGATCTTGTCAAAATGGTATAGTTTTCCATCTCTCCGAAGTTCTGTGACGTCACTTCGAAGTTTTCCTTTCCCATCTTCTGCATGAGTTGCTGAAACATGGATTTAATGTCGTTGATCTCTTTTGCGTTTCTCATTTATGCCTCCAGCAGATTCTTCAATCACTCTTCCAATAGTCACACTTCTGTTCTTTTCTGCCATTGTGTTACAGCCAAAGATAGTCCGCTCTGATACTAACTATTACGCGTATTTTTTGAAATGTAGAAATGGAACGAGTACACAAAGAAGACAAAGAGAAGAAAGAGAATAACCATTTTACTTCGAATTTCTCATACGTACAATGACTATTAAACAGTATCTAGGACAATTGTTTTGAATTTAGTTGGCTGATACGAAATAAAAGTATTTATGTATTGAGTGTAAATACTGGTTAATATTTGGCATATTTGGTTTTAAAAATATTAAAGTCGGCCGGGCTGGTCCCGGCCCGGCTTTGGCCCAAGATGGCCAGATTACGAGTAGATCACAAATCGACTATGGTCAGGTTGCAAGCTGCGGGTCACAAGTATTATTACTTTTGAAACGAGTCAAAAACGACTTCGTTTTGAAAATTTTTTATTTAAAAAAACAAAGGATCGGACAGGCTACGGCCGGGTCTGCCCCATTAACATTCCTATTTGGTTTAATACTGGTCGATACTTATGGTATTTATAATACCAATTGGTATAGAAAATTTTGAAAAATATGAAGATTTATGAGCAAAATTTTCAAAACAAATTTAAAAATTCCCGCCTCTCTCTTACCAACCCTACCTTTTTCTTTTTTCAAAATTTTTTAATTAGTTATTAATTTCAACTTTCATGGTGGTTGTTTAATTTTTTAAAATAAAATAAAATTTTTATTATTAATAATAATTATACATTAAATAAATTTTAAAAATAAACTATTTATTTTAATTTTTATGTAATATTTATCAATAAAGTATAAATAAAAATATTTTATTTTTAAAAATAAATAATTTAAAGTTATTATTTATAAACTAATATTTATTATATATATTTTTAATTATTAAATCAAATTTTATTTGAAATTTATATATTTTAAAAATATATTAAATTTTAATTATATTTATTAATAATTATTAAATTAAGATATTTATATTTTAGTAATAATTAATTTTAATTAATTAAATATATAATATATTTAATTGATAGTAAATTAAATAATATATGTTTTTGTTTTATGTTTCAATTTTACTTGGTTGTTTCCTTATCACAAACTCTTATTATAAATTGTAATAATTTGAGATTTAAGGATATTTTTTATTCTTTGTATAAATACTTTGCATTGTTATTAATTTTATATTTGTATAATAATGATTTTTTCATATAAATTGTAGTTATTATTTATATGTAAAATATCTGAAAAATATTATTATTTCATATTAATTGTATTTATTATTTATTATTATAATTTTTAAAGGCAGAGTTAAAAGTATACAATATAACTTTATAATATGACAATAAACTATTCGGTAATTCTTTAAAAAAATTTAAAAACTGTTTTATAAATTTAAAAATTGCCCAAAATAATATTTAATATTGATAATACCATACTAAAACGCAATTTATTACTAAATTGGATATGATATTTGCAACTTTAGGTAGGAGGCTTACGATAAAGAAAACGTGTTACAATCCTGCATGGTTTGTTACGAGTGTTACAAAAACGGTGTATTCTTATTCTATTCAATAATACTTAATCTTCGACGTCGTTTGCTTGTCTTATTTTTTATTCCGTTTTCTTCCTTCAGCGTAGTTCTTTATCTTTTCTTACGGTCATTGATTATTACTCATAACACAGGTCAGCCATTTTTCATTCTTCCACTCGATCTGTGTCAGCCACTAAAATGGCACATGGCCTTTTGATGGTAAGATTCATTTTTGTTTGCCGACTGAAGTTTGTCAGGAAAGCAAGGTCAACGGAGGAACAGTCTTCCATCTCGCCCATGACCAATAATAGAAACGATCGTAGTTAATTTGTGTGGCTCCTAAATTTCAATGTAGTTTAGCGTATCTCTAGACAGAAATAATTACGTGGCCATCATAGAAAGCATCACAATTGCGAACATTGTTTTGCTTGTCATAACTGGAAATAGCAACTACATTTCCCCTTCTTCTACCCTCAATTTTTTCAATTCCATGACTACCAATTTATCTGAAAAGCAAAACAAAGAGTACATTACATATCTTAAAGAATAACAAGAAAAATCATTTCAAAACTGCAAGTACATTACCTGAGAATGAATCATCTTGATAATCACGTAGCCTTCGCAGACATAAGTGGTTTGGGAGGGGAAAGTGACCTGATTTCAGGTGCAGAACTAGGGAATAGCATGTTTAGCTTGTGCATCAGTATGTCAGCCCTGGAAGGGATTTCATTTAGAAGAAACTGCTGGACAATAGGTTTCCTAAACCACTCCATTACAATGTCCCCTGGAGCCCTTAGAACTACCTTGCTCACCTCAAATGGAGACTCTACTGAACTTAACGTCTGTGCAACCACAATCTTTAGCGTGGGTCCTGTAACCAATTTGATCCGTCTTGGTATGACACCATAATACAACATGCGCTTTCTGAACCTATGAAGGGTATGCACAACAGCTATAAGAGCAGCTCCTACTGATAAATTCCTTACATCCAGGGACCAAGCTATATGCTGGTCAAAAACTATAGCCTTTGGAAATAGCTTGTTCTCATAAGCAACTTTCCAAACACATCGAGCTCGGTTTATCTGGCCCATTAAAACAAGATAATTAAGAACAACATTTACAAAGTACCTTGCAGCTCCCTCCTCCAAGTCATAATCAATGCCCTGAAAAAACTCTCGCACAAAGGTCAAAACTGGTTGTTTCCTTTGTTCCGGGCCAGTGAACAGACCACAGATAAAAGCATGTGCCTTATGTCTTGTTGTACTTAGGATTGACATCAAATGCCTCTCATTCTGCTCTTCCTGACATCTGACTAGATGCGCAAGTATTGATGTGTAAAGTATGAGATCAACTTTAGCAGCAGAATTTACATATGTCTCAAGAAGAGGTTTTGCTGATTCATATAAACCATTCTTCATGCAAGATTCAAACAACTGCCTGATAATGAAATTATTTGTCCTTATGCCTGATGAACCCATGAATCGCAGCCACCTCAAAGCCAAATCAACAGAACCATCCTTGATATAAATCATTAGAATGTCACTGGCACTCACATCAACAGAAAATCCCATCGACTTCATTTCAAGTAGGACTTTGGCAGCCACATCCACAAGTTTCTTTTTAGCCAGTAGAATTAAAAGGGCAGTATATGTACTTAGACCTGGTCTGAGTCCTGCATTGGCCATTGAGTTGTATAGTTTCATAGCAGAATCCACTTGTCCACTGCCAGCATGCATCTCAAGAAGGCATGAGTAGGTTGAAGGGGTGGGCAGAAATCCTGCCTTCTCCATATCTTGAAAGGTAGTCATTGCAACATCAAGCTTTCCAGACTTAGCATGGGACTCTATCACCATCGTGTATAATGCAAAGTTAGGCCTAAAGCCAGCTTTCCTCATCTCATCCCAAAGTCTAAGTGCAGTATCTAGTTTGCCAGCTTTAGTATAAGACTCAACCAAGGAAACGTACATAGCAGCAGACGGCCTAAGCCCAAAACCCTGCATTTCCATGTAAATCCTCATGGATGTGTCCAACCTCCCTGCCTTCCCCATGGAATCAACCAGTGAAGAGAAGATGCTAAAGTTTGGCCGGTAATCCCGGTCTTTCATCTCTTGGAAAAGCTTAAAAGCTGCATCAAGACGACCTGATTTGGCCAGACTTGGTATCATCAACTCATATGTTGACCCATCCAGTGAACATTGCGCTGCTTCCATGCTTTCATATATCTCAAACGCCTTGTACGGTAAACCCTTATTCAGAAACAACGTTATAAGCGTGTTGTAAGTTTCGGTGTTGATTTCACATCCCGAGTCTTGAGCCTTCTTAAAACAAAAAAAAGAAACTTCCAACCTTTCTGCTTTAGCCATATACTGAATAACCCTATTATATGCATTAAACGAGGAGATGCCAATCTTACTTGAATCTTGAACCATCTCATCAAACAAAGACTGAATTCCATCAAAATCCCTACTTCGGTTCAAGCCATCAAACAACAAAACGTAAATATCTTCATTTGGCACATACCAAGACTGCTTCTTGGCCCATTTAAACAAACTTAATGATGCCTCAGTATCATTTATAACTTTTAGAGCTTGATTTACATGAATCATATTTGGCACGAACTGCAACCTTTCCAATTGGGTCTCCAATTCTGGCCCCCATTTCCATCTCTTAACAACCTCAACAATCTTTGCAACTGCAGAAACATTTAGGAAAGGCTTCTTGATCCCACCAACCATCACATGGTCATCGAGCCCCGGCTCAACCGATCTTACACCTTTACCACTATAAATAACGCTACCTGATTCATCTAAATACTCAATATCCTCAGTCCACCCACCAGACCCACCCTCAGCTTTCTTCTCTGAACGGTAATTTCTCGTAAATTTGAGGCCATTAACATAATCTATATAGGACGGGGGAAATACAGTGTTTTTTGACAGGAAAAAAATTGAAGAAATTAAATTGCGACGCATCAACGTGTTAAATAAACTAAAGCTACTACAACTACCAGGGACTGCATCCGTACAAGCATGAGTGTATGGAAATGGATACCTAAATCTTGGATTTTTGGTGAGTAGATGGAGATTTCTAACAAAAATTCTATTTGTGTGAAAAAGCATTTGAAGAATTTAAGGATATATTAGCGGATTAACTAGTCAAACAAAATCGGACTTAAACTGAAATGCTTACCAGATGATTTTGCTTCACAATCGAAGAAGCTAAAACCCTATAAAGAACGAACTTGGGTTTTAGGGCTTATTGAAAGCTGCAGAGAGACGGAGACGGAGACGTCGTCGTTTGACCTGCTTTGCGTCTCAAGACTCGTCGTTTTGTGTTTTGGACAGGGATGGAAGATTGTAACAGGGAAATATTGTGAAAACTGAAAAGGGATAAGGGTGAAACCAAATCGCCTAAGGTGGACAGTTTGTGCTTAAAATTATTAACCACAAAATAAAGGTTGTGCAACAACTTTATCAATCGATATACATCTGCTTTACTTAAGATTCTTGGCTAAGCACATTGATTTTTATTTGCATCTATTGAATTTCTTATAGTATTAACCGACAATAATAACAACAATACTATTTAGTGGAATCTTACCAAGAATCAAGATCTGAAGAGATTTATTAGTACGTAATTTTACCCATAACTAGTATAGATAATATTACTTACAATGTTAACTATATATATTTCAAAAAGCATTAAAGTCGATTGATATGCTACTTATTATAAAATAAGTAATTTTATGGTGCTCATAATTAACTAATTAATTTTGTTTTTTTTGGTCCCAGTTCATTCTAAAAAATCTTACTTAACACAAAAATGAAGATTTGACTTACCAATTCAATTAAAAAAAATTTTATTTAATTTGATATTCATTGCTATTAGTAAACCTAATCTCAATATCTTAATTACTATTAATAAGACTAATCTCAAAATATCAAAGGGCTACGTGTCCCAAAAAAGTAACATACAAATTTATTAACTATAATCTAAACACATTCTGTGTTTAATTCGATGTATGTGTATGTATATTTATATAATGCATCAAATAATTTTTTTCATATATAGAATTTGATTAATTATAATAAGAGGTAATCCTTACCTTCTTTCTGTTGGATTCTCATTGTAAAATTAGAAACTTAAACACCATTTTTAAGTTACAATTTTTTACTCTTAAACCTTAAGTTCTTCGAAAGATTAATCCTTCATGCTTTGTCTATATTAAATTGCATATATTAATTTTTTTATGGTTAAGCGTTAAGTTTTCGGAGTGACTAATCTTTGGCAACCTAATATAACCAATTCTTATAGTACTGTTACATTGAAATAGAAGTCATGCATATGCCACTTATGGCTGAAGAAGATCAAAGTAAACACAAGGATCCATGTTATTGTCCTAAACATGAGACACAAAGTGAAAGAGAGAGCTTTGAGTAGAAAGCAAGCAAAACGGAAACCCCAAAACTCTTTGGTTTTTGCTAGTGAGAAGCAAGCATATATGCCTTGGTACACACAAAAACAAGGCAAATATAGTGTAGAAAAAAGCGGTGAACAACTTCCTATAGAACTTCTGTTCTTCCAACTTTTGCCCTTTTGCCTTTCCTTCACATACACATAACTAAGCAAAGTGAGTGTGTAGCAAAGTGAAGTAGCTAAAGAATCTATCTTTATGTACACTTGTCTAATCCCATTGCCTGCCTCTGGGTCTAGTTGGTCTATCCAAGGAAGGATGCCATGCCCCACCATACCCTACCATTGTGTATATATAAGCTCATAGTTAGTGCTGTCATGAGGTCTTGGAGTGCAACTGCTTTCCGATGCTCTTCTTTGCTCTGATGGAAGATATGAAGAAGAGAAGAATTTATTGCATTATTCTACTTTACTTGACCATTACCACCACTTCCCTTACTAACTGCGGTAAGTTCAAATCACAAATACATATTTAATTGCTGTTCTTTGTTGTTCTTTTATGCTAAGTTGGTTCATAGCTTAAAGATCGAAAGAGGTATGTGGTGGGGCTGGCTTCCATTAACTTGGAAGAAGCTACTGCTTCTGATCAAGTGGCCACTGCTTTTATTTTATACCTAAATCTAAATGCCAAACGTCACAGTCCATATGCATGGAACCCCATTTCTATAGTGAATATCAATTATTTATTTCTGTTGTTCGCTACATTGAATTTTGTTTAGTTGGTGGTAAATGTATGGTGCTAAAGCTATTAACAACAATTCATTAACCTTGAAGCAGATGCAAGAAGCCCAATGCACCTGCTGAGGGGTTCAACTTCAAAATCTACCACCAGTACCACCCCCAAGAAATTCAGAGTGACAAAGCATTTTAACTTGGCTTCGTTGATACTTGAGAGAGAAACTATGGATGCTTCCAACACTCAGCCATATGTTAGTTCTCCATTTACTCTGCCACCTTATGAATCACTACCTCCGTATCCCTTGCCTGAAAACTCCCCTCCGTACTGCATTTACCCACCAAATAGCCCTCAAACACAAACACCTCCCAGTACAATTCCATTTCCCCCTCCCCCTTTCTATTATCTACCTCCTGTTCTTCCCATTCCAAGCCCCCCTCAATCCGTCCCTTCGGTACCAAATCCACCCCAAACTGTACCCAGTCCAACCATTTCCGTTCCAAGCCCACCTTATTACGAGCCTACCCCACCCTCTGGGTCCATTCCAAGTCCACCTTCTGGGTCTATTCCAAGCCCACCAATTGGTATCCCAAGCCCACCTACTGGGTTTGGCCCAAGCCCACCGACATTTCTACCACCCATTGTGTTTCCGCCCCCTACGGTGCCACCACCTCCAAAGATAAACCCCCCCCAGGCCCTGTGGTGTGTTGCCAAGCCCTCGGTGCCAGATCCAATCATTCAAGAAGCTATGAACTATGCATGTGGGTCGGGTGCAGACTGCGATTCCATTCAACCCAGTGGATCCTGCTTTGAGCCCAATACCATATTTGCACATGCTTCCTATGCTTTCAACAGTTACTGGCAGAGGACCAAAGTGGCCGGTGGAACTTGCTCCTTTGGAGGGACAGCCATTCTAGTTACGGTTGATCCAAGTAAATAACACCAGTACCTCTTCTTTATATAGATTTTCTATTGGAGATAACTATTTAGTTTCATAAAACATTGTTTTGATCGCAGGCTATGATGGTTGCCATTTCCTCTACTTCTGACGAGATGGTTAGTACTGGGACATCACCAACAAGAGTAGATAGCAAGCTTAGAAGAAAAGAAATTAAACACATGTTTTTTTAATTGAAATAAATCGTGCATAAATTTTGTACTTACTATACAGATTTTGTTAGTTGGGAGTCGGGAATTTATATTCGTCTTGGTGTTTCGATTAACATTTTCCATCATGCACACGAAGGATCCGCCTGCCTTTCATGACTTTCACAAGATGTAAACAGATGCTTCATTACTTGAAAATGAATGAGAGCTCTGCTTTTTAATGGTAAAAGAACTGGCGATGAAACGTCAAAAGCGCATTACGTAACAATTTTGGAGATTGACTTGGGCATATTATATTTAGACACGCAACCTATATTCCCTTTTAGATTTGTTATCTATTATAAATTCTTAAGCATATTTGCAACTGCGTTACAGCATCAAGTCAAAGTTAAGTAATCAAAGTAATGAAGCACTTGACTAAGTCAAATATTCATTCAGATATTAATTTAAATCCTTTTTTAGATTTGGTATCTGTCAAACCGCACTTATCCACTTGTTTTCTCTGGCTCTGTTTGCAAGTACATGGCCTGATTTGCTGGATCCTCGCTGGAAATCTCATCTACAAACCCGCCAAAGTGGACATCTGTACAATAAGCGGTGAAGCTTGTTAGATAGCACTAGCACAGTACAAGTATAAACGCGTAAATATAATTTATTATATTACAGACATGCAAATAAGATTTGACTACACTTTTAAATGAAAGATCTGACTCATTGTCTTGTCACGTGAAATCCTCGTACGGTTCAATTGGTTAGTTTGCTCAAGACTTTCTACTGGAAGTTTCATATTCGAATGGGAGTTGTTTTTTTTTTTTTTTTTAAATTTGCCCCAAGTTTTAATTAAA
>JANIIA010000002.1:33102859-33118749 GCA_027478495.1 Erythroxylum alaternifolium | reverse complement strand
GACAAGGTTCGTCGGTGAATTTAGCTACGGCCGAATCACCGACGTTTTCTGCCGTCGGTTTATTCCGTCGGTAATTTAGTTTACCGACGAAATATTGGTTTTTTCCGTCGGTAATTTCCGTCTGTAATTCACTATTTTCTTGTAGTGTTAGCATCTATAAAGTACTTCCATTTCTATTATCTTGTAATACACCTTTAGTATCTCATGTCTCAGAAGTATATTGTCCCTTATATACTAACCAAGAACCAAGTTCATTTGGCTATGACCAATTAGATCAGGAAGGATCCCTTTCAAATGGTTGGCCAATAGTTTTATAATGACTTTATAGATAACATTGCAGCAATAAATTGGTTGAAAGCTATTCATCCTATTAGAGTTATCGACCTTTAAAACCAAACTAGGGTGCTATATGTGATCAACTGTTTAACTTACCCATTTTAGAAAGACCTTGGATGGTCCTTATTAAATCATTACCAATTGTAGTCAATGCCACTCTTGAAAAATATAATAGTAAAATTATTTGGTCTTGAAGATTTGAAGTTGTTAAAAGAGAAGAAAATATTACAGATCTCCTCATAAGTAAAATCAACTACCAGATGGGAAAGTTTATCTTGATATATTATAGATGCTCGTAAGTTGTATAGGCCACTCATATTAACCCCACCTCTTGGTCTTTACCCAATAAGCTTTGATAGAAGGTTATAATTGCCTGCTTTTATTTCCACATGACTAATGATAATGGAACCAAGAACCAGTTATACTGAGGCAATTTTTAGTTAATACTTATAGTTATAATACTAAGTATAAAGATTGAGTCCCCTTAAAAGAATCATTGCAATATAGACTTCTATTTATAAAAGCAATGCTTTATTACTAAATCTGAAGAATAATCATGTATCAGGTACTTGACAAAGTTCTATATTATGTGGATGAACTATAAATTCATATTAACAATCCTTTAATGCTTTAAAAGATGATTTCACTATAATTATCACATTTTCAACTCTTTCTTTATTTAAAATTTTTAATGGTTCCTTAACTTTTTTTTCCATCTTTTGAATCACCCTAAATATGGGAAAACCAACAAAAATTCTTATTCCAAGTTATACCCATCACGTATTGCTAACTTGGAACATGAAAATATTGAAGAAAGCTTAAGGATTTTAACAGGAGGAGTAATCATATAAACAAGATAAGAAAAAAGGATTAAGGTATATTTTACCTCTTAATATTTTCATAAAAAAATTTCAAATTAGAGCATAACATTTTTCATCATTTACAAATTATATGATTTAGCTCTCACACTAATAAAACTTCAATTTATGGTCAAGAGTTTGTTAGTCTTGCTTATGTAACCTTTTTTTCAAGTTAGGGACAATGTTAGTCATGTAATTGGTGAACATAAACCTAAATTAGGAGATTTAGGGTTCAAGTCCACGAAATTCTAAATCTCCTAAACTTGTTTAGGACTAACTGAAATTCAATCAAAGAAGAGTGAATTACATAATTTTAGAGGTAACTTAGTTTCGACTTTTATATTTAGAGTGCTTCAACGATGTTTTATTAATAAGATTATTAAAGAGAAGTATGAAAACAATGGATCAATGTAACATATTTCATAATTTGCCATCAAATGGGACATATTATGCATAGAAGATGATGCATCATACAAACAAAAGAAAAATTTGGACGCTAGGATTGTAGTTGAGGGGTTAAGGATTATTCTAAGACATGAACTTATGACGATGATGGCGAGTCTCCATATTAGATTATCTTTAACCTTCATCTAAGCCCAAGAAGCATTGATATACGTGATCCCAGAATAAAAATCCAAATCTAACTAAAAGGATGCCTTGTACATCTTAGGATCTTATGAGTTTGAAAACAAAATTTAAGCATCTAGGATATAATGAATTTCAAATCTTCAATCTCTAAATTTATGGTTTTATTCAATTTTAAGGTTAGAATTAGTTGTCGATGTAACTAATGGGAGTCTTTAGTTAGAGGGCACATAAATAAAAATAACAAAACCTTAACAAAAATTTAGAGTTCGTTAATTTGGAAGCTAAATAACATAGTTTATAAAATATTTAAACACCAACAAATGTTATTGTCTTATGCACCTTTTGGTGGAAATTTTAAGAGCTAAAACGTTAATTGAGTCTAAGAGAAAGAGAAATCTAGAATTGAGTTGTCAAAGGAGACTCACGAAGCTAGGAGGTCGATGGGCTATAGTGGCCCGCATTCTGGCTCACCTATAGCCTATCTGACTTGCTTTTTTAAATATAAAATTTTTAATATGATGTCGTTTTTTGATTCAAAACTAATACTAATTACGGACTGAATCAATCCAATTTAACCCGAACTAAAAATAAACCGGACCGAGCCAAGCCTGACCAACCTTGACATTCCTACACGAACCGGGATTAATAAACGCTCCGTCCAACATTTGTTTTATAAGATGAGATCTAAAACTGACCCCAAACAAACAAACTGAACAACACAGAAGTGGGGCCCAAATCAGTTGGTTACCGTCTTTATAACGTAACGTCAATTAATTTAGAGGCTGGACCACGCAATCAAATTACAGCGATGAACAGAGGATACAACCTTTTTGGCCGTTTCCCTCCAATTTTGTTATAAAAATAAAACCCTAAAAACTACCTCTCAAACACAACCCTCCTCCACCACCAGCGGCCTCCGTCCCCTAATCCCCAACTGCTGCCGTGGTCCCCACCGCTATCAATATGACCGCCGACTTTGAATATGACGGTTACGCAGCCGATAAGCTCTTCAACCAGGGCTTCTCTTTCACGTACGACGACGTCATATTCCTCCCTCATTACATCGACTTCCCCACAGACGCCGTGTCTCTCTCAACCCGCCTCTCTCGCAACATCGCCCTCTCTGTCCCATGCGTGTCTTCTCCCATGGACACCGTCACCGAGTCCTACATGGCCTCCGCCATGGCTGCTGTTGGAGCTATTGGCATCATCCACTCCAACCTCACTCCGTCTCAGCAGGCCCAAATGGTTAGATCCGTCAAGTCTCGTCGCGTCCCTGTTTTGTCGAATCCTGTCGTGAAGTCTCGTGATTCTAGGATATTTGATGAGTTTGATGATGGTAGCGTTCCTTGTGTGTTGGTTACTGAATCTGGTAACTTCCCAAGTTTCGTCTGTTTTAAGGTTCTGTTTATTATATGTTGCTTTGCTCGTTGTTGTCTTACTTAGTGATTTGACTTGAAACAGGTAATGCTGATTCCAAGTTGATGGGCTATGTTACCAAGGCCGACTGGTTGGGATTAGGTGATAAAGAAATGAAATTGGTGGATTACATGCGTATTACTGATTCTAAAATGGTTGTCCCGTGGAGTTATGATTTGGAGCAGATTGATAAGCAACTGAAGCAGGTAGAGACAGATTTCGTGGTGCTGGAGAAGGATGGAGCAGTGGTGGATGTGGTGAACAAGGCTGAGGTTGAAAGGGTTAAAGGGTGTCCCAAGATTGGAAAGGGGACAGTTGGACCCGACGGGAAATGGATGGTTGGAGCTGCAATTGGGACTAGGGAATCTGACAAGGAAAGGCTGGAGCTGTTGGTTAAGTCAGGGGTAAATGCTGTGGTGTTGGATAGTTCACAAGGAAACTCTATCTATCAAATTGAGATGATCAGACACGTAAAGCAAACTTATCCGGAATTGGATGTAATTGGTGGGAATGTGGTGACAAGGAATCAGGCACAGAATTTGATTAAGGCAGGGGTAGATGGATTGAGAGTTGGAATGGGATCTGGCTCTATATGTACCACTCAAGAAGTTTGTGCAGTTGGGCGAGGACAGGTAAAAGAACTCTCTGTTTTAGTTGTCTTTGAAAAAAACAAATTCTGTGCCATACACAAATTAGAATGACAATGGCCCGCACTCGCCCTCGGGCTGGCCCCTCAGGTCCAAGCCCAGTTGCCTAACCTGTGGCTCGAAGCCACCCAAAAGAGGTGTAGGGTCGTTTGGCCCTTTCAGGCTGGGCTGGATTTGCGTCCAACTGTCACGCCTAAATTACAAATGTGTCATGTTCATTAGCTGTTCTAAAATACCTTTTGCCAAAACGTCACAGGCAACTGCAGTTTACAAGGTTTCATCTGTGGCATCACAAAGTGGCATTCCTGTCATTGCTGATGGTGGCATTAAAAACTCTGGGCATATAGTCAAGGCTCTGGTTCTGGGAGCCTCCACTGTAATGATGGGAAACTTTTTAGCTGGAAGCACTGAAACACCAGGGGTTTATGAACATCAGGTACAATGTTTTCACCTTGAAATAGTGCCGCATGAAAATCACATTAAGTAGGACCGTTTTGAAAATGTGAGGATTCTCACTTTGATTACTCTTTCACTGGCTCCTTTGCCTGTTTACTAGTTGATCGTTGCTGTTTATCGATTTACCTGAACTTGGAGGTTTCACTAGCCTTGTAAAATACTTTCATTGAAGAACCCAAATTAACCTTGAGGTTCATATTGTGAGATTGGGATTTATTAAGAGGTTAGTGAATGATGATATTTTCATATCTTGTCGTCCTTGTCTTTGTGATGTCCATTGTTAGGTTTAAGATTTAGCTGCCATAGGAAATAAAAGAAAAAGATGAGTGAATGTTATTCCTTGTTGTTTCCTTACTATTTAGCAAATTAACACGAATTAAGAAATTGTATTGAAGATCGATGTGTGCTTGTTTTGGCCTTGAATATGAGTATTCTTTTAAGTAACCATTAACTTTCTATTTTAGAATGGCTGCTTGATTAAAAAATACCGAGGCATGGGCTCTCTTGAAGCAATGACTAAGGGGAGTGATCAAAGATACTTGGGTGATACAGCTAAGCTGAAGATTGCTCAGGGCGTTGTGGGAATGGTTGCTGATAAAGGCTCTATATTGAAAATACTGCCATATACCATGCAAGCAGTCAAGCAAGGGTTCCAAGATCTTGGGGCTTATTCTCTGCAGTCTGCTCATGATTTGTTAAGATCAAGGACATTAAGGCTTGAGGTATGATTCAATATCGTAATGTCAAAGAGTGATGACCAAATCTGATTAGTTATGCAGCTTTGGCTGCCCTATTCAGCTGATTGTTATCATCGGATCTCCTCCATGCTATTCAATTAGGCTCTTCTTTCAGCTTTCCCGGTGCCATAATTGTGGCACTAGGGATTTGCTACTTGTGTAGCTGCAATAGTAAAGTAAGCCAAATTCAACTTTCTTCCTTGGAGGAGCAAGGGATCTATGTGTTAGAAGTGGAAAATTGATTTGGCACGTAAGAAATTGTGATGGATATGAAAATCTAGTGTAGGCCAGAATATGAAGTTGTAAGAATGTGGAATTTCCTGTCATCCCATTGGAGTGTATCATCTCATTGTGGAGTTAAGCATATGTCAAATGCATGGCGTGTTGCTTTTGTCCATCCCCTTTTGTGCGAATTATCTGTGTGTCTCCATTTTGTTTTTCGTTTATGTTTCTTCTCATTTGCTTAGATTTTTTTCCCCCTTATTCTTCACTCCGTTTGACTTGGCACAGGTTCGGACAGGAGCAGCACAAGCCGAAGGTGGAGTACATGGGCTCGTTTCTTATGAGAAGAAAGCTTTTTGAGTTTCAGTATTAGTCTGTACTGTTGTAAAAGAGATGGTAGCACATCTAATGATCGATCTACCTTGAGGCATTCTTAATTAGGGCAATTTTCTCAAGATCGTCTAATTCTTTTTTAATTTCCTGAGAGAGAGGAAAATAAAAAAATTCAAAAAAGAGAAGTAAGCTCTCTGATTGTATTCTCTCTCTTCTATTGCTTATAAAGCCTTTTTCAACTTTTGTATCCGTACCATTTCAAGTTTGGGAAGACTTCCAAATCAGTGAAGAAAATTGGAGGCATTTTATAAATAATGATCAAAGTCTGTTCTTTACAGTATGTTCCGTGGGCAACTTAGGCTTACTTTTGTCCTTTTGGGTTAGAAGTACGACTTAAAAGAGTACGCAATTCGTCAACTCTTTATTTTGCGTAGGATTCCACGTGGACACCTGTCGGTGTTAATTTAGAATTCTGAGTGTGTTAAAGAAGGAATTCTTCGAGTATTTATATTTGACTTTTTATTAACCGTATAAGTGGGTTTTAAAAAATTTTAGAAAATGTACTTCTAAGTTATTAAAATGATAAAATATGTTGAAATTTAGGATTTGAATTAAAGAAAATAATTGATTATAATAAAAAAGGAATCACAAACTATAAGAGAAAATTTGAGATAATAAAAATAAATAAGAAACTTGAAAAAAGTTGTTTTTGAAGTAGATTGATTGTTTTCTTTGAAAATTCATTTTGTGCTTATGATTGAATATAATAATTGTTGTTTGAAAATTGCATATGTTTTGCCATGATGTTGGAGGATTTATATAGCATTCTCAATCTTGACAGCCCAAACAGCTTTTTGCAATAATTGCTCACTTCTCTCGTTCTAGTTAACTTACCACTATTTCCTCAACTTTTTTATTTTGAGTTTACTATAACTGCTCAACTTTTAGCCTATTTAGCCATGTTCTTGTTAATTGCTTTCACAATTTTCTCAACTTTTAGCAAATTCAGCATGTTTCTCCCCACATTTTTGGTTTTTTGCTACTTACGACTTTTCTAGCTAAACATTTGTTAGGTAATTTTCATTTTTGGGTTGCTTTCACTTGTAGGTTGAATTTCTTTTTAGGCTATCAACAATTATCCCTTACATATGTTTGGTTGAGTGAACCAAAGATATGAAATAAAATTTCTCTTAGCCTTTTATAAAATAGGATCAAAGTTAAAATTCAGATATAATCTATTAGTTTTACAGATTTCAAAAACTAGAAGGAATTCAAGAGGAAGGTCTAATAATGTCATCGTGAGGATCTTCCTAAATTATAACGAATCTTTAAAATATTAGGATAATCATGCCCAAAGGTCACATCAATATTATCTTAAATTTGAAATCTTTACCCTTTTGTTCGTTATAGAAGCCAGAAAATATTCTTTATTTACATTTCAAACTCCTGCTTTCCTTAAGTTTCGGCCATTTCCATTATAAATTCTTCTTATTGCTACATCATTCTCCATCTTGCACTTCAAATAATTTCCCCTAAATCTAGTATTTTTCTTTCTCCAGCTTGCAAATTCTCTCATACTTTCTAGAACTATGGCTTCCACTTATTACGTATCTTCCTCTTCTTTAACCTATTATGTAGAACTAAATGTTACAAATGAATGTTTCTAATTTCCATATTAAAAAAATTCCTTCAATTTTCTTAACTTCACATCTTTATGCAGGTTGTTAAGCTTGAGATGGTCTCTATTCTGACTAGGCCTCTTCCAACCTTTATAAGAATTAGGTAAAGGACTTCTTCAACTCCAAATATCCCCTTTTAATTCTGACTGTTAATTCTGACATCTGAATTCCTTTTTCAACACTTTTGGAGGATTTCTCCATTTCAATCATGTTTAATTTTTTGGACTATCCAGTGAGAGTGCCTTTTAAGGCGAGTGCTATCAATGACAAATTCCTTTTGGAAATATTTGATTGTTATTGCATTATGAAGTGCAAGATCTTATCAACTAGTGTTTCTAACATGGAGGCTTACCACTTTTGGTGGTTAAAAAACTTTCAAAGATTAATACCTCATATAATTTCTACCATCCTTAAAGGTACTTCTTTTGACTATAGAATATTTGATTGTTAACTTCTCTTGCTAACTTTTACCATTATTTATTTTAGGTTTTTGGATGTCAAGGGTAGAGAAGAAGGTAAGTCTAATTTTTAAGAGGAAGTTACTTGGAACCTTGTTTCCAAACGAAAGACCAATGAGAAGTCCCTACTGCTTCAAACTCTAAGAAAGCCAAGATTTTCACCTCAAAAAGTTATGCAAGGAAGTCCAACGTTCTTCTACCAAACAACTTGAAGAAACTGAAACTACAGGGCCTGAAACTAAAGATAGCATCCTCATAGACAGGACCTCTTGTATCCCTGAGAAAGTTATTAAGGATATCGACGATGTTATCCAACTTCCTCTAACTTCTCTTACCTTTAATGAATTCTTTTTTTTAATTCTCCTTTTTACATATAACACCTCTTAAGCTAGAACATGGGAAATCAAAAATTCTCTTAAACTAAAGAATATTGATGTTACTTCACTATAAGTGAAATAGGAAATCCTTTATTCTTTATTTCTATCTGTCATACTTTTAACAAATTTCTCATGTTTCGTAGACAAAATATATCTAGATGATAGTGGTACCTTTTAAAGAAGTCTTTGACCTGAGTTTCTTAGATCTTTCTTCTAACATCCCCTTTAACACTGCACTAATAATCAATTTTAAGGAACTATCAAGAGTCAAAGAATCTTTGAAACTCACTATGCACTAGGAGCTTCAATTCTTAACTGAGATTCATTGTAGTTATTTTCTAAGCAATTTAGCTCTATAACTCAGTTGTTTGTTATAAGAGGACTTCTTAGTTCTTTTCTAAACATGTTGGCTCTATAACTCAATTGGTTGCTATTAGAGGACTTTTTAGCAAAATTGAAAGAGTTATCACTTCTTTCAAAAAGTCTTGTCATTATTAAGTCATGTACTCTAAAAAATTAAACTTCTCACATAAATGCCAAATGGATTATGATATAGAAGAGACTAGAGGAAAAAATCTCCTAACATAAATTTAGGAGTTAAAGAATGAATTTAATTCTTTAAAGAATGAGGTTGTTTATCATGAACAAGTTATCAAATTGATTAGAGAGAAATAAGAAGCTCTCAAACAGGACAATCAGCAACTTAATTAGGAGTTTAACGAGGTTAGGCTAAAGGCTAAGGAGTTAGAGAAGTTGTTGGTGTTGTAGAAGGACAAAATCGACTTCTGAAAACAACCGGTTCATCAAGCTAAAAAGGAGCAAGTTTCTTGTATCAAAAGTATAGAGAAATTTAGTCCTTTAACTTGGACTAACTTTGAACTTTTCTTCTTTGTTTCAATTTACTGACCACTAGTAGGACTTATGTGGGTTTTAAACTTTATTCCTAAATGTTTATTTTGAACTATCGTTATTTGATTTCAATAATTCACTCATGTTCTTTTATCTTTGATCTTTTAAAAAAAGTAGGTATATAAGGCTTCAAATACTTCCCATTGATAGAATGCTTATAAGGTTCACCTTCTAAACTAAATAACAATAGGCATTACCATTTAATACTATAAATTGTAAATGGTCCTCCCCAATTTGGAGACCATTTCCCCAATTCTCTATCTTTTGTTCTAGGCAGTAGGATCAACTTTCACATTAGATCCTCTTCTCAAAATTCTTGCCTATGAATCCTTTTGTTGTATAATTTCTCCACCCTTTCCTTTTGAACAATCATATTATCTAATTCCTAGAGTTGTAGTTCTTCTAAATCCTCTAATTCCATTAACATTGCTTATGACTACTCAAATATTTTCAAAGCATTTTTCTTGGTCACTCTTACGGATGTGATTACCATTTCCATAAAAAGAATAGCATTGTGAACATAAGTTACGGTGAATAGGCTAATTCTTATAGCAACACATTTAGGAGTACGATATGCCTATAAGTTTTCAGATAGAGTTTTACGCCATTTTATAAGATTCTCCTCTAACATTTTGCCAAGATTTTAATAATTGCTTTATTTAATGATTCATCTTGACTATTAACATGAGCATACTATGGAGTTGAAGTCAACAATTTTATACCATAATCTTCAATAAAATCCCTAATTTTATGGTCTGTAAACATAATTCCCTGATCATTTGTTATCGATAGAGGAATTCCAAATTGATGAATAATTTATTCCTTAATGAACTTTACTACATATACTTGATCAACCTTTTTCAAAGGCCGAGCTACCACCTATTTAGTAGAATAAATTATAGCCAATAAAATATATTATGGCCTTTTAAAGAAGGTGGATATATCTTTCCACTAAGATCAGTGGCCCAACGTCTAAATGACCATGGGTTTATTATATAATGTAACTTGGTAGTAATAAGTCACAAAATTTTCCATATTCTTTTTACACTGCTTACATCCTTTGACATAAGATACACAATCTTTTAAGATTGATGGCCAATGGTAACTATGTCATAATAAGAGCCATATCATATTTATTCCAAACTAATATGGTCTATATAGCCCCTTATGAACTTGTCATATCATCGTCAATGCCTCGGGCATTCTAGGGCACCTCAAAAGAAGTCCATCATTACCTTTTCAAAACAAGACTCCTTTGATCAACATAAAATCGAGCGCTCGTTGTTTAATTTTGAAAGGCATTTTCTTACTAAGATATTCCAAAAAATCCTTGATCTCTATTCTCTAATTATGGGTGACTTCTTTATTAATATTAAAAATATCTAGAAAAATTCCCCAAAATGGATGAGTGGGACCTTCGTTCCACTACAATACATTTGTGAACTAAATCCTCAAACATTGTCAACCCAGATGCAATTCGTGATAGTATGTCTGCTGCCTATTTTTTTACTAGTGGAATATATTGAAATTCTACTCCAACAAAGGATTCTAGCAATTGAAAGGTGGGTGGTATAATACAGTGAAAAAGTTAAAATCATAAACTTATTTCCCTACACTTTTGGCATAACACTTGTTACGAATCTCTCTTGATGAGTGATAAATGTAAATTGCATCATATTTTAGGGCTTAGTTTGATATGTGTTTAGCTATTAATTCAATCATTTAGTAGGTTTTTAGGTTAGAATTGGGTTAGTACAAGTCTTTGAGCCCAAATATTATGTTTTTAAGGTACCTTAATATGTTTATTAGTGTTTCGAGGTCAATATCGAAGAATAGAAGATATTCGAGACAGAAGGACTAGAGTTAGCCCACGAACTTGGCCTATATGCACGATCGTGAGGCCTGATTGCCATGATCGTGACAGAAGGCTCAGATATGGGGGCCAGGACCGTGGCCTGCATCGGACAGATGCGCAGTTAGCTCCAAACTTTATGTTTCGAGGGATTTTTTGGACCTTTTGGACCTACCCGAAAAAACCCTAGTTCAACCTGAAACACATAAAGAATATAAATAGAACAAGAAGAAGAAAAGGGGAGCTTTTGCATTAGCCACCATTAAGAAACCATAGAGAGAGTTCATCGAGAGATTGAGAAAGAGAAGAAGGAAGAGAGAAGTGGAGAAGAAGTTGACGCAAAGTACTTCCCAGAATAGGAGATTTCCCGATGTTGCTGCCTCCATCATCCATTTAGATCTTATTTTTGGTGTATTTTCAATTTTATTAATGTATAGAATTGGAATAACTATTGATGAAAGGATTGTGTGAATGTTGAGGATGTCTAAACTCACCTTGGGGTTATTTTGATCTTTGATTTAATAAAAATCTAATTGTTTTATATTATTTAGATTTATTGTGATTGATTTATGAGATTTTATAATTCGGTAATAGACTGAGAGGGTGAATCGAATGAAAAATAATTAAATTGGGCTAATGAGAGTTAGGTGATTTAAAAAGAATGAGAAATTAACCAAATCGGTAATTATGTGAAGAGAGATCTCACATAGGTTCTCAGTAGTCTATTGGAAAACTTCATATCTAATTAGGATTTGGATAGATTGTTAACTGAGAAATTGCAATTTTCCATAATCTGATTAGGGTTTATAATTTAGGGTTAATGGTTATAACTTTAGAGAGAGTAATCAACCCTTGGATCATCTAGGATCAATGATCCAATAATTCATAATCGATTAGGTTAGTGTCAAAGATAGGTAAAAGTTTCCCTTTCTCTCAACGGGTAGTTCTTTAGGTCGATTCTTGAATGTGTGCATTTCAATTGCTAATTTTTAATATTTCATAATTAATTCTTGAATTGAATTACCTGATTTAATTACATTCCTGTTTTAGTTTCGTTACATTTTAAATATTGCACATTGTTTTGGCCTTAGATTTTAGGATTAGATTAACCCTCTTCTTAGGATCGACACTTTAGGTACTAGACGAATGACCTGTATGCTTGTGGATTATCGAGGTTAAATATTAAAACTTACACATATTGAAAAATCGCGATCAAGTTTTTAGCACCGCTGTCGGGGAGACAATTAGTTTAGTTCTTTAATCTGAGGCTTTTTCACTATCTTTTTTTAAATGAAAAAATAGAGAAAGAAGTTTGGACCGTAAAGTAGAGACACAAAAAGACATCTTAGAATGAGAAATGAGACATTTGAAGGGCTAGATGCCAAGAAGAAATGAAAAGAACAATGATGGAGGATAGATATTATAGGGAGCAAGGAACTTTTGCGAATTACAATGAGGCACAGTATGGTTGAGGAAGTAATGATCCTTATTAGAACATGTACACTTTGAGGTGGCAGAACCACCCTGATTTCTATTGGTCCAACAATGTAGGAATTCATTTAGGACGTCAAAAGCTATTAGGACTTCAACAAGATGAGTCCAGTTCATGAGATTCTAAATTGGACAAGATCTTGGATAAGCTCACGGACATGGAAGAGGACCAGAAGAGACTAGAAGAGCAAATTGAGCAAGTAACAAAAAATCATGCCTCGTCTATCACAACTTAGAGATTTGAGTGAGACAATTTTCCTGTGAATTTTGTAAGAGAAGTGTGGAAGACTCTCTAAGTAATATGTAAATACATCAAAGAAAGCAATATGAGGCTATCACATCTACAAATAAGGGAGAGCCAGAAGGACCAATGGAAAACCAAACTGAACTTGTTCACAAGGTTACACACGCTAAGTTTTAATATTTATTAATCTTGGTAAATTCCACAAGCGCACAGGTCGTTCGCGTAGTACCTAAGGTATCGATCCCACGAGGAGGGCTAAGCTATTCCTAAAATTTATAGTCGTACTAAACTACAATAATTCAAAATAAATAACTAATGTAGAAAATAAACCAATCAAATAATTAATTTCAAGGATTGAATTGCAGAAATCTAAACAAGATAACAAGTCACACAAACTAATCCCAAAACCAACCTAGAAACTATCAAGTAAGAGAAAGGGAATTTTAATCTGAAATTAACAAAAACCTAATCAGTCGTGCAATTATTGAATTAATGGGTCTAGATGCTAGATGATCCTAGGGTGAATTACTCTCTTTCGATTTATAATTCTTAACCCTAATTGATAATCCCTAATTTAAATTATAAAATTGTGATCTCTCGATTCACAATTGACCCAAAACTTAAATTAGTTCTAAATTGTCTAATAACCTACCGAGAACCTATGCTCGATCTCTTATTACATGATTCTACCAGTTTGATTCAATTCTTTACCTACCAAATCACCTAACTCCCGTTAAACCAATTTGATTATTTTCACTCAACTCACCTTCTCAATCTATTGCCAAATTATTATGAGCAAAATTAAATCAATAAAAAACACAATCAATCAAACTTTATAAACAAAAACTCAACATTCAACACATCCTATTCTCAATAACTATTTCAATTAACTATTTCAAATCTATACATGAATAAAATTGAAATAACTGGAAAATATGTCAGGAATGGAATTACAGAGGTAGCGACAGTTGGAAACCACCTGTTCCGGGAAGTACGTCACATCAAGCTTCTTCTCTGTGTTTCTCTTCCTTTGTCTCCTTTCTCAATCTCTCGATTTCTCTCTAGGTTTTTTCAGAATTGGCTGATGTGAAGGTTCTCCTTTTCAGACTCTTCAAAGTTGATGCTGCATCTATCTCATAGTGATGTATTTATACCTTGGATGCTCTAGGTTAAAGTTGGGTCAAAACGATCTGAAAAATCTTGTAAAGTTCGAGTTTTTGCTTTAGTTTGACGCAGGACATAATCGTGGCCCTGCACCTAAACCTTTCTGTCACAATTGTGGCCTGGATCCAATCTCTCTATCACGACCATGCCCAAAGTGCACGAATGTGGTTTGGCTGCCCTAGCTCATCCCTCTCTTTCATGATCGTGGGCTATGTTTTTGGCCCGAAACTCTTTGCAACTTCTCCGTTCTTCACAGTTTACCCTAAAATACTAACAAACGCATCAAGGTACCTCAAAAATATAACAATTAAGTTCAAAGACTCATACTAACCCATAAAACACTTAAACACATAAACTAACACAATTAAACCATAAATACACACTCAACACTCAAATTCGCACTAAATGCCTAACAAATTACACCCTAAAACATAATGCAAATCACAATTATCAACATTCTCACACTTAAATATTTGCTTTTCCTCAAGCAAACAACACAAAAAGAAAACACAACACACAATACACCCAATGTAAACATGAGACAATGGCTTCGACTTTATGAAATAAATTTAATCTTCAACACAATCTGACAGGTTATATCTAATCATTAACAAGCAAAATCTATGTCTAAAGAATTTGAACTAAATATACGAATTAATCGAGATCTAAGTGTCAATTTATTTACCCTTTTAAATTATACACACATATTAATAATTATTTGGTCCTTCAGGCTTTGTAACTGTTCTTAATTACATTTTAATGAAAATTCAAGCTTATTACAAGTTTGGTAGGTTTTTAATACAAACATACTTTTTTTTAAACACGAAATTAGTCTTTTACTCAGAGGCAAACATTAGTGATGAATGTCGATCTAGTTACTTGAATAAGTCCTTTTATTAGATAGCTTGGTTGAAACGTCATTATAGCCTTTTGAAGCAAAGACACACATTTGTGATGCGTGGATCTAGTTACTCAGTTATTATCACATTTTCAACTGGCAACTAACTCTATTCATAACTCAAAGTTCAGCAGAATAGCGATTTATTAACAAAATACACATTTCTTTTCTATGTTGTTGTTTTTAGCTATTCATTTTCATGAAAAATACTAGTTAAGCTACTTAAGTTAAAGGGCCTCAAATTATGATTGAATGTGACAACCTGGAGGGTGCTAAATTTACACTAAGTCCTAATTAAGCTGTATATTTATCCAAAGAACCCTAATTCACTAATTTTGCAAGATAATGATCATTTACAACCTACTAGAATATGTTCAAAATTAAATGAATTTTGCATCATCTAAGCCATTGACACATTCATACAATTCACAAAATGCAACCTAATAACTATCATACAATATACACAATTAACATTCAAAAGAAAAACAAATAACTCCTCCTTACACTTGAACAACACATTGTCCTCAATATGAGCAAGGTACATAAACACATCAGGGGAAATAAAACACAATTTATGAAAAATATAAGAATAAAATACTAACAAAAATGAAAAGAAAAGGGTTAGAACAAGAAACTAGTTATGGTGATAGAGGTGGTGATGGCGATAGTGTTGAGACCAAATCTGTTTGACATCGAGAGTGTTTCCCTATCTTATAAGTGATTCAAGAGAGTAAACGAATTAGCAATCCAAATTGTTCCAAATCATTCAAAACCTATTTAAGAATTTAAAATAAACATAACTACACAACAATTTAAGTCTAACTACTAAATGTGCTAATTTATGGTCATTAGCTTGACCTTCATCCTTTAAAACTCAGCCAGGATCAATTATGAGTAGCTTGCTTTCATCCTTTTCGTTCAACATCAATTTTGTAACCTGTGAGTAAGCTACAAATTACAAAATGATCAGAAAGACAATATTGATAAGGTTGAGAAAACCAATTAATTTCATCAATGCCCTTCTCATTAACAAACTGTCAATAAAATAGGGAATAATGAAACTCCCTGAATCTTCCATTAAATCCAACAGTTTACCTGTACGAAGGTGAATTGCTCCCCTTCTTCCTTAATCACTTCCTCAGCTTCTTCTGTTTCCCAAACAGAGACTTCCATACTTTCTTCAAGTTCGATGTCTGTTGTCATCTGTTCTTCGTCCTCTT
>JANIIA010000002.1:33091100-33102759 GCA_027478495.1 Erythroxylum alaternifolium | reverse complement strand
GTGAGAGCGCGAGGCCCGAGAGGCCGAGGCTCAAAGCGGACAATATCTGCAAGCGGGTGGTCTGGGCTGTTACATAAAGAGTCTTTAAAGTGTACTATACAATATGAGCTTTAGTTCTTAACTGAAACCTAGTGCAGTTTTTTCCTAAGCATGCTATCCTACATCAGCTCTATAACTCAATCATCGATTGTTGGAGGACTTTTTGAGTAAGGTTGAACAAGTTGTCCCTTCTTTTGACTACAAACAAGTTATTTATTCTAAAAATATAAGCCTCTTATAAAAGTGTTGAATGTATTAAGATACAGAAGAGGCTAAGGATAGAAACCTCTTGGTACAAATTCATGAGCTGAAGAATGAATTTATCTTTAGAGAATTAAACTGTTAAGCACATAAGAGCTATTAAATTGATTAGAAATAAACAAAAAGCTCTAAAACAAGATGGTAAGTAGTTTAAATAGGAATACAATAAGGTTAGGCACATAACTAAGGAGTTGGAAAAGTTGTAAATATTATAGAAGGATGAAGTTATCCTCTAGAAGCAAAAAGTTCAACAGGCCGAAGAAGACCATATCCTTTTATATCAAATAGTTGGGTGAGATTCAGTCTTTTGACTGGACCAAATTTTATTTTTTTCTTTAATTTGTTGACCATTGGTTGGTCTTTTGTGGACTTTGAAATTTATCTCTAAATGTTTATTTTAATTTATTATTTTTTGATTTTGAGAATTCACTCTTATTCCTTTATCCTTCACATTTCAAAAAGAGTATGTAAATAATGTTCTAAATACTTTCCATTAATAAAACAGTTGTGAAGTTCACCTTTTAAATTAGATAACCAATATACATTACCGTTTAAAACTTTATGAATTTGAAATGGCCCTTCTCAAGTTAGATAGCACTTCCTCCATTATCTATCTTTTGCTCTAGGCGGTAGGATCAACTTCTACACCAGATCCCTTTCTTAGAATTCCTGCTTATGAATTCTTTTGTTGTAGAATTATACCACCTCCTTTTACACAATCAATTTATTCAATGTCTAAAGTTACATTTTATCTAAGTCCTCTAATTCTATTAACATTACTTTTGAATGCTTGGACAATTTTAAAGTGTTTTGCTTAGCCACTCTCAAGTATGAGATTACCATTTCCATAGGAAGAAAGACATCATGAACATAGATCAAAATGAATGGGCTTACTTTTATAGTAGTGCATTTAGATGTACAATATGCCCATAAGGTCTTAAATAGAGTTATATGCAATTTCCTAGGATTCTCCTCTAACATATTTTTCAAGATATCAATAACTACTTTGTTTGATGCTTTGACTTAACCATTATCTTAAGAACAATATGTTAAATTAAATAATTGTATATCATAATATTCACCAAAGTCTGTAACTTCCTAATTAACAAGTATGGTTCCTTCATCACTTGTTATTGATTAAGGAATTTGATTAATGAATAAAATTTTCCTAGAATTTTACTAAATCCATCTAGTAAACCTTCTTCAAAGATTGAGTAAACAGCTAAATCCATCTAATAAACCTTCTTCAAAGATTGAGTAAATAGCTATTTAGTAAAATAATCAAAGGCCAACAATATGAAATTATGTTCTTTAATATCTTCTCAATAAGATCAATGGCCCAACCTCTAAATGACCATGGTTTAATTATATAATGTAACTATAAAGTAGTAATTCATTGAACTTTGCTATATCTTTGGCATTGTTGATAACTTTTGCATAAGATATACAATCTTTTAAGATCGGCCAATTGTAACCATAGTGTTGCATGAGCCATCTCATATTTATTCCAGACTTATATGCTCTGCATACCCCATCATGAACTTATCTTATAATTTTTAATGCCTTAAGCATCTAAAGGAACCTCATCATGAACTTATCTTATAATTTTTAATGCCTTAAGCATCTAAAGGAACCTTAAAAGAAGTTTGTCGTTGCCTTATTGAAATAAAATTCCTTTAATCAACACATAATTGAGTGCATGTAGTTTAATTCTGATATGCATTTTCTTTTCGTGGTTCTCTAAGAAGCTCATAATTTCTACCCTCTAATCTTGAGTGACTTCTTTATCAATATTAAAAACTTAGGGAAATCCCTTTTTAATAGATGGATGGATTGGATTATCATTATATAACAACGTATTTATAAACTAATTCTTCAAACATTTTCAACCCAGATGTAATTTGCAAGATTTCATTTTCCTCCTAATCTTCTGCTTGATATATTAAAATTTTACTTCATTGAAGAATTCTAATAATTGGGTAACGATAATATAATAAGTGACAAAGTTAAACTTATGAACTTATATTCTCCTATTGCCTAGTATAACACCAGCTGAGAATCTCCTATGATGAGAACTTCTTTAGCTCTAAGATAAACTAGAAGTTCTAATCCAATTATCAATCCTTCATACTCAACTTGATTATTAATGCATGGGAAATCCATCTTAAGAGAAAGAAGGGTTTTTAATCCATTTGGTGTGGTTATGACTACCTTAATTCCAGCTAACTTCTTTGTGCTATAATCATCAAATTTCAATTCGCACGACTTCTTTTCACAATAAAGAACCAAATCCTCTATATCCTCTTGTACTTTTATCATGGGATGGCTTGCTAAGAAGTAAGCTAACACTAGACCTTTTAATAATTTTTGGAAATAATATACCAAGTTAAATTCTATAAGAGTCATAAGTCATTTCTAATATTTTGTTAGATGATCGGCTTATTCAATATATATTTTATTAAATCATTCTACAAAACTATATAAACTTTATTTTGAAACAAATAATGCCTTAATTTTGAACAAGGAAATTATAAAGCCAAACATAACTTAACAATAAGAGCATACTTCTTTTATATTAGCATGAGAATTTTGCTCAAGTAATATATAGCTTTTTGATAGCCTACCTTACTACTCTAGGCTAATAAATACCCAATATATTCTTTTTGCAGCAAAAATATACAACTTTATCAAAATTCTTTTTCAAGATGACATCAATACTGGTGGTTTGGTGAGGTATTCCTTGATAATATCAAATGATGTTTGATGTGTTTCTTCTAAATAGAAGTCCTAATAATTCTTAAACTTCAAGAGTTTTGAGAATTTTTTTATTTTTCTTGTCAAATTGGCAATGAAACTTTTTATGTAGTACACCTGGCCTAGAAATCTTTTGAGTTCCATCTTATTTTGAGGTGATTTTTCTTTAAAAATTCCTTTCTCTTTGTTTCTATCTAGTTCAATTCCTCTATTGTGAACCAAAAAACCAGGAAATTTCTTACTTTTGCTATGAAAATGCACTTTAACTTCAATTTGTGCTTTCTCAGTATAGGAAAGGCTTCTCTGAAATCTTAGATATGATATGCACTCTTTTTTGATTTCACAACAATATCATCTAGGTAAACTTCCAATATACGACCTATTAATCGTGAAAGATAGTATTTATAATCCTTTGATAAGTGGATTTTACAATCTTTAAACAAAAAGGAATTACAACCCCATTCGAATGTCCTTGTTAACCTTAGACATCTAAAACCTAATTTTGAAATATCACTTTCAATTATAGAAATTTGATTATGATGAAAAAAACAATCCATAAAAGAAACCTAATGAATGTCAGTCATTGTATCTATCAAAGAATTCATAATCAATATCATACATAAATCCTTAGGAGTGGCTACATTTAAATCCCTAAATTCAATACTGATTCTTATCTTTTGGTGCTTTTTAAATACATGTATTACAATAGCTAGCCATTTAGTATACTTGGTTGGTTTAATGAAACTAGTCTTACATTTTTTTACTTTTCTTTATTCTTTAAATTGACTTTTTTAGATTATCACTTAGGGGGTCGATGTTAGGGAGAAAATATGATTTTATTGGAGTCTATGTTCCACTAGACCTAGCATCTCAGTATAGTCCCATACAAAACAGTTTTTGAATTCCTTCAGGAGCTTGACTACCTCCAAATTTATTCTTAGATCTAAATTCCTATTAACAAAGACTCCACGAACTTCTCCTAGGTTACCTAAATTCACTTCTTCTAATGGCTCCTAATTTTGGCTCCCAAAGTCATCAATATTTTTAGGATCGATTTTTAACTCCTAGATATGATTGTTCTTCATTTATAATTCTTCTTCAAAAACTAACTTGCCATTCTAATGCTTTTCCACTTCCTCATAACTCTAGGATTTGCTACATTCTAAATTTAGTTTTTGCAGTTAGAGAAACCACAAATTCCTTTTATAAAAATTTACTATCGGGTTCCTCTATTATTGGAACTAGAGATGAGCCCAACCCTGGGCCATGGTGGCCTGTGGCCCTACTATTGGCCCGACAGGCCGGGATGGGTCAGCTGGGCCGGACCAGCCCTGCTTGCCATTTGTTTTTTAAAGAAAAACTTCCAAAACGACATTATTTTGTCAGGCCTGGCTCGCTTGACGTTGGCCTTTGGCCCAGCCGAGTTGACCATGGTCGGCATGGTCAGCCCGCCAGGCCGGGCCCTTTTTGACATCTCTAATTGGAACCTTCTTTAGTCTATTAGCAGGCATAGTGGCAATTGTTCTTACAAATATTTCTGACTTTGTCTCCACTTTTCCTTTGTCTTTATTGTTGGGATATTCACCATGAGACAAATTTTGAACTTGCGCTAGGTTTGCATAATCTTCATTTTCAAATGATTTCTACTTCATTGCCTTTCCATAAAACCAAAATTTGAAGAAGGGATACAAAAGTTAAGAGTAGATCCAATCTCATCCTAATAAGTTTTGATAACTAGCATGTATGTTAATAACAAAGAAAGTGATAAGTGAAGACTTCCCTCTCGTCATGATATTCACAGAAAGAATTCCCCATGTTATGATAGTTTTCCCAGTTAATGCAGTAGCATATAATTTAGCTGGGATTAAGTCTTCCTTGTCTTTGCCTAAAGCTTACATTATTTTGGTCAACATAATGTTTATTTTCTAGCAATTATTAACCAAAACTGTTGAAGTTGTTCTATTATTGAGGTGGGCTTTAATATACAAAGGTTTTATATGTTAAGTTATCGTATCAACTAATTTTTCTATAACCACCTTTTTTGGAATTCTTAGTCCCACAACTAATACTGATACTATGCATTCTCATTTCCCAGGATGGTATTCCACCTTCTTCTTATAAGATTTAACAAATGAAGCATGAAGTTTTACGGAAGAAACAACACATGGTACCTGAACGAAAATTTCTCCAATCATAATAAATTCATTGGAATCCTCATCTTATCTCTCACGATGAATTAACTTTTTATGAAATCTAAGATTTTCTTTTATCTTACTTCACTTCTCATTGAAAACTTCTACATGGCCTTTCTTATTATTAGGTTCTATAGCACTCTCTTTAAAGAGGACAAATCTTGTAAGGGAAGGCTTCCTTGATGTTGGCTTTTCCAATGGTAAAGGCTTGCTTCTGTCAAACTTGATAGCAGATCTCTATCGTTGAAGCTTCTTTTTTAAAGTTCAAATCAAGGGTACTGGACTCTTAGGATGTCTTACTCATTTCATTACTGAGAAGACAACATTTATGGTGGTATTATAAATCAAAGTTGTCTACCGTAAAAACTTAGGATTTTAGGACCATATCTTTGTTTAAAGACTTAGCTGGAATATGTTCAGAGATTCCATCTTATAATTTATACTTTCCACTGGATTTTAGAAATCCATTAATCTTTAGTCCTAACATTGGTATTTAAATTACAGTTAGGAATAAAAACCCTTGTACTTGAATTCGATGTTGATACTAAATGACCTTATAGTAGGTCAACTTTAGCGGTATTAATGGTTGAAACTAGTGGGATTAGATCTTCATCTATCAACATAGATTGGTCAGCTTTCGTAAATAATATAATTTCTTTGCTGATTCAATTTTAGACATCATTCTTAAACCTTTAGTGTCAATTCATTGGGTGAATCCATATATTATGGTATTTGTAGTAAATTTTTGCCTCTAATTTCTTCCTTTTGTAGGAATTCTATACTTTGATAGGAAGGTAATGAACTTTTCTTGCAATAAAAAATCAAATATTTCTTCTGTTTTAGAGTTTTTAAAGGTGAACTGAATTTAAGTAGATAGACTTTACATTTTCCTTTTGATTTCAAAAGATTTTCGCTCTAGAGAGAGATAAACACAGGTTGCAAAGATGTTGCTTTGGCCACTGCTAAATCGCAAGAATTTGTCTTTCTAATATAATTACGTAGTAAATTCTTCTTCTAGTTTTCATTTTCCTTAAAAAGTTCTTTGTATTCATACGTCTTTGCTGTTAACTCAAAGAAATCACAAAATTCTATGCCTTGAATTTTTTTTCTATATTTCAATATTGAGACCCCTTCGAGCGAACTTCATATACTCTATCTTAAGGAGAGTAATCCAATATTGACTTCATATCTTCTTAATTTGGGTGATAAATATGTCATCATTCTCACCATTTTTTGAGTAACTATTGACAACTTAGTTATACTAACTTCAATTTCCGTATGAAAAAATTAAGCATGAAACAATCCTTTTATGTTACTTTAGGAAAAGACATAATTCTTAAGCAAAAAAGTGCACTAGGAGAAGGCTATGCCTATTAATGAATTCAGGAAAAACCTAAGCTTAAAATTATTAAAGTTTTCATAATTGGCCAATTCTCTACACTAAATGTTGAATATAGCAATATGCTCAATGGTTGATTAACGATCTTCTCCAAAAAACAAATTGAATTTAGGAATTTTATAACTATAGGGATAAGGATTCTTGTAGTGAATGTACTTTAGATAAGGCTTATAGAATTTTAGGTAGCCAAGCTATCTCAAACCAACCTCGAACAATTCTTGAATAACTTCTTTGATAACTTTCATATCAACTTATAGTCTCATTTATGAAGAGGCAATAATAGGTTTGTGGTTTACAGCTATAATGTTACCCCTAAACTGTATTGCGTTCCACTAGCTTCAGCTTCTACACAAATCCTTGCATACCATGAGCTTGGGCCTTGACCGATGGTCGACCATTTCTGGGATTAATACACAAAGGTGCCTGATTGAAAATTTCTTACTTATAAAGATTTATAAGTTTTAACTGCAAGTGTACGATGTAGTTGTACGTAGCATTGATAAGTACGTGTTGATCCCACGAGGATTGTAAGTACTAGTATTTAACACTTTTTTTATTATCTAATCTTCAAATTAGGTTGTGGATTTAATTGAAAATTAAACTAAACTAAGATCGAAACAGTAATGAACCCAAACAGAGAAAATACTGTGAAAATTCAATATAATAAGTAGTACCTAGGTGATGAATCCTTCTAACACTTCTTAAATATTAGCCCTTTTTTCATGCAATTAAAATATTGATTATTGAACTGTAAAAATTCCTATCTTATATTAATATCTTTCTCAAGACTATTAACAACTAACCCTCGATTAATTAACTCAAATATATTTCTAGCTAAAACCTATAAGATGGAATTATTGATTCGTAAATATCACTGTTAGGTTTGACCCTTATCCGGAGGATTTATGTCAACTTATCTCTAGGTTTTTATACAACTCCTTCCATTTATGGTAGATATATTCATATAAAAGGATTTCTCAATCTTAATCTCAATTATATGAAATAAAAAATGTTCTAATATTTTAGATATATTGGTTCAAGAATATAACGCATAATTGAATCACAATAAGTCAATCAATAAAACTGCATTGAATAAAATATTGAATCAAATTGTCATTACAAATTAGGGTTCATCATACCTACTGACGTGCGCTTCATAATGCTAGTTAAAATAAAATAACTAGACTACTACTATAGCAGTGGTGAGTCTAGGTCGATCCCATAAAGAGTGTTCGGTTAGCTTATAAAATGAAATTAATTGATATTTAGGTAATGGGGGGTTTGGATTTTGGAATAAGAAAATAAAATGAAACTAACTAATAAAAACAAATTAAAGAAAACATGTAAAAATTGATAAAACTAGGGAATTTAGTAAGGATTCAGTTTTTTAGTTCAATCTCAGCCTACACCCTAGTTAAGCATATTTCAATGATTTGTTATTCTCACACCTCTCATAGCAACTATTAATCGTGGGTTAATAATTAACTCGAGTTTTCCTTAGGTTTTGTTTAATCAAGATACGATCATTAATTAAACCTAACTACTGAATAACCTAGGATACGATCTCTAGATTTAATTAGGCAGTAGCATTACGAATTAGAAAAACCAATTAATCAAGGCAACAACCACATTCGATGCGTCAGTTAACCTAGGTCATGTTATCCTTAATGATTACGAATCATTAGTCACTATACATGAATTTCAACAAAACAATTATGGATTATATCGAAATTCTAGCAATGGGTATGCAATTAAATGATTCAATGAACTCATTAAAATCATTATTTCACAATACCCAATGGGTTCATACATAAATAACTGACCAATAACAAACATACAATTATCAATACACAAAACCTAAGTCAATTAACATAGAATAACACAATCAATTTCTAATGAGAGAAGAAACAATAAAAACCAAAAATACACTTACCCTGGGTCGTCAGCATCGATGTCACCTTTAAACTGGCGTCGGGATCTTAGCCTTCCATAGGTCTCCCAAGAAAAAGCTTAAACCCTAAAAAAATTAGCCCAACCGAAACCCCCAATAATTCTTCTTCACTGCATAAGCTTCTTCTCCTAGCTACTATTCATCGACAGGATAATTAAAGATGGTGGACCACCATCACTATTCACCTATCCTCTCTTCTCCCGCAGCTCTCTTATGTTTCAGTCATGCCACTCTCTCCATTCTCTATCACCAGCCTCTTCACTATTACCTCTTCATTGTAGCTTGATTTGATGAATTAAGATGAGGGTTTTTTGGTCCACTCCTCCTATTCATGCCAAACCCTCGCAGATGCCTTTCTGCTACTTCTTTCTATGTGTGTCATCGTTTGCTCCTTTATTTGACTTGTGTGTTGTTGTTTGCTCCTTCATTTGGCTTGTGCGTTTTGTTCTATGTTCTCCTCTTTATGTTGCCGTTTCATGCTTGTTACTGTTACTGTTTTGGTGAGGTTTTTGGCTCTCCATTAAACACATTTGGCTGCCATTTTGGACAACCATTTTTATGCTTCTCCAATTTTTTACTTTGTTGGTTGCATTATGGACAACCTTCCTAGCTCGTAATGGATTCAAAACTTCATACTTTAATCTTGTATTTACATGTGAAATCAATAGGAACACAAAATGAGCAATTAAACAAAAAAATAGGAATGAATTCAAATGAAATAACATATAAAAATATAGCAAAATCCATTCATATCACCTATGCAATAAGCAATTTTAGTTCCTACACATAGAAAACAAAACCAATAACAAATATTTAAAAGAAAAAATAGAAATAAAAGAAATCATATTATAAATCTTCCACTTTTCTCTCATGAATGTTTTTATAATTCAAATTGAATGATGCTCTCTATCTAATCTTGTGATGTAATCTTCATGTTTTCCTCGTCCTCTATTTATATACCTCTTCACTGTATTTCTTGTGACTAAAAAACACCCATAAACTCTCCTCCTCTATTCTACCTTTGATGATGTCCTTTTATAATAAAAACTAAGGTTTTTGGGATATACATAGTCACTTACATGGTCATGTAGGTGACTATGCATCTCCAAAAACACTTGAATTTGCAATTTTATACAAACACAAAGACTTACATAGGTAATATAAAAGGCCATGTATGTTAGCATACAAGGGCGTGTATCTTCACACAGCCAGAAATAATATTTTAAAATCTCCACATGTTTACAATGACTTACACATTCACTATACATGATCCTATATCTCCATGTTGATTCAAATCTTCGTTTTATGCCACGATTTCATTCGATTTCTTCTCCTTTTGGTCTATTGATTGACTTATTTTGTGATAGTCAATATTGTAATAAACCGCAAATGCATGACGTAGTTGTAGCTAGTACTTATAAGTACGGGTCGATCCCACAAAGATTATAAATACTAGTAATTACCTTTCTCCTATTATCTAGCGTACGGATTGATTTTAATTTTTAATAAAAAGAAAATAAAAACTAAACAATCAAAGAAATAGGAAACGATAATGAATGCAAAGACAGTGGAATTCACTTAGAAAACTATCATTATCAGAAATTAGTATTTAAGTTCAAATCCCTTTAAACCCTTAACAGATTGATATTTTATCATGTAATTATTTTATTGATGTATTGGACCGTGGAGATTGCTATAGTATGCTAATAGCTAACCTTGATTCTATTAACAACTTATCCTAAGGTCTGTACTTGAATTACTCAGGTTAAATCTTATAGAATTGTGTTACCGATTTATAAGTCCCTCTATTATGTTTGACCATAATCTAGAAGATTTACGTCATCTTATCGTTAGGGTTGCCATAAACTCTTTCTAATTACGGTAGATCTATTCACACTAGGATTTCTCAATCTCTACATATGAAATCAGATTATGATATAATATTCTCAGGTTATTAGAACATAAATAAAATGCGTAATCAGATCGCAATATATCAAACAACCAGTTGCATTAATAAAAGAATCAAATTATGTCCAAGTATTAACATAAGATTCATCTAACCTAAATATTAATTGGACGTTTAGTTACACATTATCGAACACGAAATCAAACATATAATGAAAGAAAAATGAATCAAAAACAATGAGTTCAGAATTCTAAATCTCCCTAATTGTCTTCTATCGAATATTTTTAAGATGTAGAGGCTTGATCTTATACTCGGATAGATCTTTTAATGATTTCTTTTTGTTTTCTACTTCCTTAGACCAAAATCATGCCTTTTTGAATGTTCTGTATGTTTGGAAATTGCCTCCCAAAGTCTCCTCTTCTTTTTGTCTCTGAAACATAAATTTTATATAAAAATCTAGGTTTTTAGGTTATGCACGGTCTTTTTCACAGCCATGCATCGATTGTGCATAATCAGAATTCGCCAAGTATCGTAAAAATGCATGGCTAAATGAAAGGTCAAGATTGTGCACTCCTTCCAAACTGCTAATTGTCTTTTTTAAGTCACGTTTTCATCCGAATTCTTGTCTTTTAAGTCCATGAAAGCAATTATTGCCTATAAAAGCACTTGTAGCAAATTAAGTACCAAATATAAAATAAAAGTATAAAATATCAAGCAAAATACATCAAATATAGGTGTAAAAATATAATTAAATATCCATCTATGAAACATCTCCACACTTAAGCTTTTGCTTGTCCTCAAGCAAACCATAATTAAAATTATAAATTTTACAACATCAATCCATCATCAATCTCAACCTGTCCATTCATACTATACATCATCATATCTTATTAAATCAAATTAACATACAATTAGAGTTAAGTTATCCTAAAATTAACTTCCTAAGCAATATTAATAGTAATCACAATAGTAATGTAGTGCCCCCTTACCGTAGGGTACACACCGGGATGCCCGGACGTCATTCCGATACATATCTTATGATAAGGGCGAGCTACCATCGATCGCTACGTTCACATCACAAGGCATCATATCATTATTCACTTATAAAGCATCATAAGGAAATCACAATATTTTAAAACCAACTTTGTCCTTATTTC
>JANIIA010000002.1:33079946-33091000 GCA_027478495.1 Erythroxylum alaternifolium | reverse complement strand
GATGCTCATTTTACGATCCCACCATGCTTTTCGCCCGGGGTCAACAATTATTGATTTTTTTTATGATTTATCTCAATTTATGTACGGAGGTAAATTAAATAAATTTGTTCGTTTTAAGTATCCATGGTGGGAAATTCCTCTCCCGTGGGCCACGGGTCCAGATGTCACGTAGGACGTCGGGCCGTGGACCCGCCCGGGGAGGGGTTCCAGCAAGCCTTCTATAGTTCTAAAAATGAAAATTCAAATGCTAGAATTAGTGGTTTAAAAAGATAATTAGAGTTCGAGAATTCTTTCACTTAATTCTTATGAAGGTAAGAAAAGGCTCAGATGTAATTGAAACTACTTCAAACTCAACCGTTGCCAAAAAGAAGTGAAGTTAAAAGAAATCAAAGGAAATTTTTAAGAAAGTACCATAATTAGAAGCATGCATTGGTGGCAATTAGTTCAGTAGATATAGTTGAAGAAGACGAAGAAGCATGGTAGGAAGAATTCATGGTTGTAGCAAGAAGAAAATATTTAAGTAAAAAAGAGGATAAAGAGTATTTGAGAGTTGAGGTGCAAAGTGAAGAAGTAATGAGGAGATTTTACAATGAAAAAAATGGTCTAATCTTAAAGGAATAACAAGAGTTTGAAATTTAAAGTGATTTTCTATCTTCTGTAATAGATAAAGAAATAGAGATTTCAAATTTAAAATATCTTAATGCAATCTTTAGATCTAATGTTTCTTATCTATAAAAGATTGTTTAGAATTTAGTAGAATTTTCATAGGTAATGTTACTTGGCCCAACTCAAGAATTTTGTTTGGAATCTATAAAATCATTAAGATGGCATTGAAAGTCCAACTTATAGAAGATTATGGGAATTTCTATGCCATATGTTTGGTTTGCTCAACCAAACACATGCAAGGGTAATTATTGATAGCCTGAAAGAAATTAGTCCAATTGGCCCAAAAAGCCATTCAATAAAATAAAGTTAGCCCAAAAATGGAAGCCTAATAAATGTTTAGCTAAAGAATTCTTAGGCAATGAAAAATGAAGGATGTGAGAGGAAATATGCTGAATTTGTAGAAGTCTAGGATATAGAAGTTGAGAAAATGGTGGGAAGTAGTTAATAAAAACATGGCTAAATAGATAGAAAGTTAAAAAGTTAATTGAGGCTGAAATCTAAAATATGGAAGTGAAGGAGATAAGGACAACTACTTAGCTAAAATATAGGAAAGTTGACAGTTTTAACAAAAAACTATTTAAGGATAAAAGGATCATAAATTCACTAGTATTTAGACAATGAAGAGGACAGGCAACATATACAAAAACACAATATTTAGACAATCCTCAAGAGAAAAACAACTCCAATCACATTTTATTACTATTTTTCCAACTTTCTATACATTTTGTATTAATTTTTATTCCAAATTCCCCTTTTTGGTTACGTTTTTCTTTTTGCTTAAATCAAATAATTTCTTTTTCCTACACATTTTAGCATTTTGGTAGCCTAGAATTTTATTTTTTAAGTTTTTTAAGCTTATTTATATCGTCGATAATAATTCAAGTGCAAATTCTGAAAGAATTCGTATTTAGCATGCCTGAATTATAGATTAACACTAAACGAATAGTACTTCTATATGTAAGTTATATGAGATCCTATAGCAGCTAGAGAGGGGAATGAAGTATGCCTTATAAAGATATAGATACCTCTCTCTCATTGACGCATTTTCTCAAGAGTGGGAAGAGCAAAACTGTGAGGGCTTGGCTGGGCCAAGGCCCAAAGCAGACAATATCTCTGGGTGAGTAGTCTAGGGCTGTTACAATGGTATCAGAGTTAGTACCCGAACTGGTGTGTCAACAAGGACGCTGAGCCCTAAAGGGGTGTGGAATGTGAGATCCTATATCAGTTGGAGAGGGGAACGAAATATGCCTTATAAGAATATGGATACCTCTCCCTCATAGAGGCATTTTTCTAGGGGTGGGCAAAACAAAACCTTGAGGGCTTGGTTAAAACAAGACCTAAAGCGGACAATATTTGTAGGCGGGTAGTCTAGGGCTGTTACAAGTTAAGCTATATGTTTGCATAATAAGGATCTCAATGCTCATAATTTTAGAAGGGCAGTATATGTAATTTGTTATCTTGTTCTGTGAGCACGACAAATTAAGCTATATGTTTGCATAATAAGGATCCCAATGCTCATAATATTATAAGGGCGGTATAGGTAATTTGTTATCTTGTTTTGTGAGCATGACTCCATGAATTATGGCTTGTATTATATTCCTCTTTGTTATTAATTAATTTTAATTTTTCATAAAAACTATTTCATCGCAAATTTCTTTTCTTTGAATACTTTAGGGGTCGTTTGATTTCATTTCTATTTTTTGTTGTGATTTTTAGTTTAGATTTTCTATTTTCATATAAAATAAAAACACATTTAATTGTTAATATAAATGTAGCTAAATTTTTCTTGTAGATAATAATTATATACTAAATAAAACTTAAACATAAATTAATTTTATTTTAAATCTCTTATATAACATTTATTGATAAATTATCAATAAAAGTTATTATATTTTGTTAAAATAAATAACTTAGGGGTCATTTGGTTTCACTTCTATTTTCTTGCTGTGGTTTTTAGTTTTCATCTTTCGTCTTTTGTTTTTAGTTTTTAGTTTCTGATTTTTAATAAAAACAATAGCATGTTTGGTTGCTACTATCTAATAATTACATATTAAATAAAATATGAATATAAAAATAAATAAAAAAATTTATTTATTTTAATCTCTTATATAATATTTATTAAAAATTTTGGTAAAATTTTATTATGTTATATTATATTTTTGGTAAAAAATCTGTTTAATTGAGATTTGTAATAAAAGAACCAAAAACAAAAACATGTTTTGTTGAGATATGTAATAAACAAAAAACAATTGGTTTTATTATCCAATTTTGTAATTTTAAATTTTACTATTAGAAGATTCATATTAAATTCTAATTTAATTATTTTTAATATATCAGATTGTATTCTTAAATTAATTAATTCTCATTAAAGTTATAAAATGTATGAATATTTATATAATTAAAGAAATTTACACATCAATTATATATAATAAAATGATATAAACTATAAAAATTACATTAAGTCATTCTAATAAATATAAGATGTCTATCATAATGTAAACCCTAAACCTTAAACCACATCTTACCTCCTAAGGCTTGGATATCACATGATGAATGTTTCACTGCTGCTGATGGTAATTCATTTAAGATTGGGCTTATCACCAAAAGAAAATTAGGGATAAGATTTTTCCCTGATTGTGTTGTGTGGACTAAAGTTCTTATCAGTTATCTACATGGCCTTGATATCCTAATTGGTATGTATGTTTCAAAACATAATAGTAGTATCATTTACAAAATGAAACATAAATTCATTATAACTAATATAATCATTTCACATTTGTCTAGCAATTTCATCCTACTTTCGAGACATATTTTGAAGTTATGCTAGGTTGATATTATACTCCACTTGAAAACTTGCACCTTCATTTACACATTCTCTAATCTACTTTTCATTTTTAACACAACTGTCAAATAGTTTATTGCTTTGCCTATGCATTCTAATATAATTGTGTACAATACAACAAGCAATAACGATGTATTTTGTTTCTTTATATCATAATTCAACATATTTGAAAGTGTAAGGAATCTTGGTTTTAGAATGCCAAAACAACTTTTAATAACATTTCTTACTAACAAATTCATGTAGTTAAACAATTATTGTAGATCTTGATGTCTTTCTCTTTCTCTATAATCTCATAAATGATATCTCTCACCTCAATATGGTGAAAGAACTCCAAATATATTGGTATAGCATGAATCAACCAAATAGAACTTACCTAACATATAAAGAATATAATATTACAAAAAGCTATTAAAATTAATTGCAATTATTATGTTTATTTTAAATAATGCAATACCTTATGGAAGCATAGGAAATTGATTTGCTAGATTTGTTATCGTTTCTAAAATAACTCAAGAATCAAAACAAAATCGATAAGTGAAAAATAGGAGGGACTAGTTGTAAAAAGTGAAATTTATTTTCTTGGATTTTCTATACCTTCTCGTACTTTTGATCACTCTAATGTTGAGTGTGATCATGCTGTCAAACTAATTAGAGAAAAGTAAGAAGCCTTTAAACATGATGGACAGAGGCTTAATCAAGAGTTTCGTAAAGTCAAGCAGATAATTACAGAGTGAAGAAGTCATTAATGTTGCAAGAAAACAAAGTTAGCTTTTGGAATTAGCAAGTCCAGTAAGCGAAAGAGGACCAGGTGTCATGTATTAACCAATAGTGTGAAATTCAGTCCTTTAACTTGGACTAGCTTTGAATTTCCTTGCTTTTTCAACTTTTGGTTAGTTTCAAGGGGACCTTTGGACTTTTAATTATGAATGTTAAGCTTGAACTAATGTTATTTTATTTTAAGAATTCACTCTCATTTTTTATCTGCATCCTTTTAAGAAAAGTGGGTATATAAGGTTTTAAGTACTTCCCATTGATAAAACACGTATGAGGTTCACATTCTAAACTATATAACCAATATGCATCACCATTTAAAATTCTAAAAATTCTAAATGGCCCTTCCTAATTTGGAGACTATTTACCCTATTCTCTATCTTTTGTCCTAGGTGCTAGGATTAACTTCCATACTAGATCCTCTTCTTGGAATTCTTGCCAATGAATTCTTTTCTTATAAAATTTTGCCACCTTTTTCCTTTGAATAATCATATTATTCAAAGGCTAAAGTTGTAGTTTGTTTAAGTCCTCTAATTCCATTTACATTGCTTATGAAAACTTAGAGGTTTCTAAAGAATTTTTTTTGACTACTCTCAAGGATGGAACAGCTACTTCCATAAGAAGAAAAACATTGTGTCCATAATTTAAGGCAAACGAACTGATTCTTATGATGGTACCCTTAGAAGTACGATATGCCCATAAGTTTTAGACAAAATTGTGTCATTCTTTATGATTCTCTTATAACGTTTTTTCCTAGAATCTCCAAAATTATTTTATTTGATGCTTCTGCTTGAGCATTAGCCTAAACATAATATGAATTTAAATTTAACAATTTTATCCTGCAGTCTTCAACAAAATCTCTAACTTTTTAGCTCATAAACATGGTTTCTGGTTCACTTATTATCAATTAAGGAGTTACAAATTGATAAATAATTTGTTCCTTGATAAATTTAACTATATCTGTTTGATCAAACTTCTTTAAAGGTTGAGCTACCACTCACTTAGTAAAGTAATATGTGGCTCAAAAATAAACATATTGCCTTTTGAGGATGGTAGATATATCTACCCAATAAAATCAATAGTCCATCCTCTAAATGGCCACTGTTTAACTATATAATATAACTTAAACACAAGAATTCATTGAATTATTACATTTTTTACTTTTTTTACAATCTATAGCATATGATATACAATTTTTCAATATGGTCGGCCAATAATATCCATGTCAACATATAAGTCATCTTATCTTTTTTTTTTACTAATGTGCTCTACATACCACTTCTTGAACTTGTCTTATTATTGTTAACACGTCAGGCATCCTAAGACATCTTAGAAGAAGTTTGTCATGTCCTTGATAAGATAGAATTCCTTCAATTAACACATAATTAAGTGATTGTTACTTAAGTTTGAAAGACACTTTCTTGCTCAGATTTTCCAAAGAAAATCTTGGGTGACTTCTTTATCAATGTTAAAAATTTATAATGAAATTCTCCTCTTATAAATAGATAGGTGGGACCTTTTTTGTACCATAATACACTTATGAATTAAATCTTCAAATATTTTCAATTTGGATGCTATCTATGAAAGCTCATTTACCTCCTAATTTTTACCTCTTGGAATATATTGAAAACTTATATTATCAAATAATTCTAGTAATTGGACTTCATTAGTATCATACGGTGATAAAATCAAACTCGTGCAATTATATTTCCCTGCCACTTGCACCAATTATGAATATTATTTGATTATAACTTCTTTAGCTCCAAGATTAATTAGAAATTCTAGTTCAATTACCAAGCCATTATATTCTGTTTGATTATTAGTATATAGGGAGTCCATTTTAGGAAGAGAAGAGTTTTGGTTTTATTTAGTACGATTATGACTACTCCAATACCAGCTGACTTCTTTGTACTAGATCCATCAAATTTCAATTCCCATGGCTTCTTCTCACAATTAAAAACTAATGTCCCACATCCTCTTGTAGCTTAATTAAGGAATGACTTACTAAGAAGTCAGATAGTGCCTAACTTTTTACAAATTTCTAAAGGTAATATATCAAGTTAAAGTTTATAAGATATAAGTCATTTCCTAATATTTGTTGAGAGGACTGACTTATTCAACATGTATTTTATTACAATAGTATATGAAACCACATAGACTTTATTTTGCAACAAATAATGCCTTAATTTTAAACAAGCGAAATACAACGCCAAGCATAACTTAACAATGTGTAACTACTTTTTTGTGTAAGAATTCTGCTTAGATAATAAATAGCTTATTTATGGCCTGCCTCATTACTTTGAGTCAATAGACATTCAATAGATTCTTCTACAGTAGAAATATACAACTTTAACGAAATTTACTTTTTAAGGGGTATAAGTACTAAAGGTTTGGTTAGGTATTCCTTAATACTGTTGAACATCTCCTAATGCCTTTTCTTCTAATAGAATTCTTCATATTTGTTTAACCAATATAATTCTAATAATTCTTTTGTTTTCCTCCCAAATTAGTAATTAATCTTCTCACGTAGTTCATTTGGCCTAAAAATCTCTGAAGGTCCATCTTATTATGAGGTGATTTGCTTAGAGAATGATCTTTGTTTTATTTTTATCTAATTTGATTCCTTTATTGTAAACTAAAAACCCCAAGATGTTCCCTATTTTCACTATGAAAACACACTTTAAAGGAATCATCTTCAATTTGTGACTTCTCTTCCTACGAAATGCTTCTCATAAATACTGGATATGATCTGTACTATTTTTTTCACGACAATACCATCTATATAAACTTCCAAAATATGCCTTATAAAATTATGAAACAAATGGCATTCAGCCCTCTAATAGGTGGCTCCAGCTTTATTTAGACTGAAAGGCATTACAACCTATTCGAGTGTCCTTCTTGACCCTGGATACATCTAAAAGCTATTTATTTTAGAAATCATTTTTTAGCTATAAAAATTTGATTATAACTGGAAAAGAGATGAAGTAAGAGCGATAGATGCAAAAATAAAGAGTGATAGCTGCAACTGGTAAACTTGGACTATTTTTATGGTTATAACCAAAAATAGTTTGGACTATTTTTATCGCTCACAAAAAGAAAAAGCAAAAGATACAACTGGTAAAATTGCTCCTTTGTGACCATAAGGTCACAGGTTCAAGTTACGGAAACAACCTCTTTATAAAACTACAAAGGTAAGGTTATGTACATTATGAACCTCCCCAAACCCCCACAAAGCAAGAACCTTGTGCGCTGGGTACGTTGACTTTGACTTATTTTCCATAAAAGTAAAAGCTGAAGGAGAGACGATGAAATAAAATAATTAGAGTAGACCCAATCTTACCCCCAACAAGACTTGGTAGTTGGCATGGGTGTCAACAACAAACAAAGTAGTTAACAAAAGTCTTTCCTCCCACTATAATATTTACAGGGAGAATTCCTCATGCTCTAGTAATTTTATCATTAAAAGCAATAACATATAATTTAGTTAGTATCAAGTTTGTATTTTCTTTACTAAAAGCTATTATAATTTTAATCTGTATAATGTTTACTGCTGACCTATTATCAGCCAAAACTCTTAAAGTTAATCTTCCATTGATATGGGCTTTAACATATAGAGGTTTTATATATGATTTTCATAACATCAGCTGGCTTTTCTAACATTACTTTTTCTAGAATTCCTGATCCTGTTGCTAATATTGACATCCTGCATTGTCCTATCCCATGAGGGTTTTCTGCCTTTTTTGCACTAGATTTGCCAAATGAAGTCAGGAGTTTTATAGAATAAATAATACATGAAATTTAAATAGGAATCTCTCCAAGCGATGAATTCATTGGAATCCTTATCCTAGCTCTTAAAGCAAACTGATTTCCTGTGAAATCTAGGATTCTCTTTTGTCTTCTCTCATTTTTCACTAATAACTTCTACCTTTCCTTTTTTTTGATAAATTCATAATACTTCTTAAAAAACGTGTTCACATGGGATGACTTTCTTGAAGTTGTTTCCTCCAATAATGCTTGCTTATTTTTATCGATGTTGGTAGTGAACCTCAATTGCTAAAGTCATCTTTTTTTAGTTTGACTAAAGGTTATCATATTCTTAAGGTGTCTTACTTAATGCCAATATAGGAATGGTGGCACCTATGGTGAAACTACAAATCTAAGCTATCTGTGCTAAAAATTTGAGATTCATATCTTTACTTATAACTTGGGTGAATTGTGTTTGACAATTTTTCCTAAAAATTTCTACCTTCTTTTGGACTCTAGGAATTTGTTGAACCCCATTCTTGAAGTTGGTATTATAATTTGGGACAAAACATTTGTTCCTAAAGTTGACATTGCTGTTAAAATTTCTTCTATAAATTTTAACTTCTTTTGACATCTAACAATAGGCATAGGTTGAATTTAATGGCATTAACTGTTTTTATTAGCGGGAATGAGTCTTCATCTATTATCATAGTCTGATCAACCTTAATGAACAACATAATTCCTTTATTGATCCGATCTTTGATCACATTCTTAAATCCCCAATATAAATTTATTGAGTGGTTCCAGGTATTATGATACTTATAATAGTCTCTACCTCTGATTTCTTCTTTTATACGATTTTATGCTCTGACAATAAGATGATAAAATTTTCTTGAAATAGATAATCAAAGATTTCATTTATTTTGAAGGTATATTAAACTTAAGTAGATGGAGCCTACATTTTTTTAACTTCCAGGGATTTGTGCTCCAAAGAGGGGCAAGAAAAATTCTAGGGATATTAACTTCGGCTATTGTCAGATCATAAGAATTTGTCTCGGTAGCATAAGTGCTTACTGAATTCTTCTTAACTAAACTTCTTCCCTAAAAAGTTCTTTATATTTAAATACTTTTTTTTGTTAGTTCATAGAAATCACACCATGCCTTAGAATTTCTTTAGTAATTTAATGTCTAGCCCTCTTTGAACTAACTTCACATATTTGATTTTTGGAAGTGTAAGGCGACATCAACTTCTTATTTTCTTGAAACGAGTGATGAACATATCAATAATCTCACCACTCTTCTAAGTAACCCTTGACAAGTGACTTATGCTAACTTTATGCTCAATCTTAAAAAACTGAGTGTGAATTAACTTTTCATTTCAGCCCAAAAAGGAATAAAATTCCTAAGTAACAGAGCATACCAATGGAAGGCAGTTCTTATTAATGAATTTAGGAATAGCCTAAGCTTAAACTAGTTAAAGTTTTTATAATTGGCAATTCTTCATAGTGTATAGTGAATCTAGCGATGTGCTCAATTATGGATTAACCATCTTTACTAGAGAACAAGTTGAATTCGGGAATTTTGTAACCATGATGATAAGGATTTTCATAATCAATACATTTTGGATAAGGCTTATAGAATTCTAGGCAGATGAGTTGTCTCAAACCAGGCCCATTCAATTCCTAATGGCTTTCATATTAACTGGTAATCTTATTTGCGATGGGGAAATAATAGGATTGTGATTTATAACATCTATGTTACCCCCTAAACTGTATTGTGGTATGTTATCTTCAGTCTCCCCACCAATAGCTTCAGATCCCCCACAAAATCCCTATCTACTAGGAATTGCATGTTGGTTATTACCAAGATAAATGTAAGGAGGTGCCACTGAGACATCCTCTTTTTTATGAAGAGGCATGTATCTTTCATCTATAGAGGAAGTAGCTGGAAGGTGACTGCATTCTCCTACTTCCATTGCATTAGGAGCATAATGTCTTTAAGTCCTTTGGAGATTTGCCTTGCTATAGCAAGTGAATTTTGCCCAATAAATTGTATAAGGGCAATAGATAATTTATCAATCTTCTCTATCAATGTTTTGATTACATCAGTTGTGAAGGCTGTATTAGACTTCAATTCTAGAATTTTATTTATGCAAACATTGTTCCTTTGCAACAATTTTGGATTCTCACTAGTATTCAATTAGTTGAAGGCAATGCTGCCTTCTCAAGATTCTCTACCATATGGGAAACAAAGCTTTCATTCCCTATAATTGCAAACACTTATTTTTCTAGGGCTAGAGGCAAAATGCTTTCTTTTCCACCATATTTGTGGCATTGTGATCCTACTAGGCATGCCAAATTGTTTAGTGTTAATATGGAATTTAGGCGTGTCAGGAAAGAATTTTCATAGAATTTGTACCTAACTTCTTATTAATGATATAAGTGAACTTTGAAAAACTTAGAAATAGAATTATAAGCTACCAAAATGCTAAAATTATAGGAAAGAGAAATAATTTGATTTAAGCGAAAAGGAAAATGTAAGTTATAAAAGGCATTTGGAATAAAAATAAATAAACAATGTAAAGTAAGTTAGAAAAATAATAGCAAAGTGCATTTTGAGTTGGCTTTTTCTTGACGAATATTTAGGGGTTGTGTTTTTATATATGGTATCAGTCCTCTTCGTTGTCCAAGTGTTGGTAAATTTATAACCTTCTCATCCTTAAGCAGTTTTTTTGCAATAACTACTCACTTTCTTACATTTTAGCTAACCACCTGCCATTATCTCCTCAACTTCCACATCTTGAACTTTAGCCTCAAGTAATTTCTTGACTTTTAACCCACTTAGCCATGTTTTTGCTTACTACTTCCTACCATTTTCTCAACTTGCATATCCTAGACTTCCACAAATTCAGCATATTTCTTCCTATATCCCTAATTTTTCATTGCCTAATAATTTGTAATAAACCAACTGGGTTATTACGTCACAGAATAGGGTGAAGAAGGGAGAGAAGCAATAGAAGCAGACGAGGACG
>JANIIA010000002.1:32995138-33006548 GCA_027478495.1 Erythroxylum alaternifolium | reverse complement strand
AACAAATCTTAGGCCATCCAATCAACGCTTCTCTTTACTAGAAAAAATACAACAATTTTTTGATCTCTTAAAAAATGTAAAAGAAGTATAAAGATTTTTAGGATTATTCAATTATATTTCTAATCAAGAATTTTTAAAAGAATTGCTAAAAGAATGAAAAACTTTACAAATTAAATATAGTCCAAAACAACAATGGTCATGGACTAATCAAGACACTAAAGCCGTCCAATTATTAAAAAATATGTGTACCAATTTACCAATGTCATATAACTACTCTCTTATTGATCAGCATCACCATCCTACCATTTGGTGGTGATGCTGTTTTTTCTCTATTTTATTCTCTGTTTTAGTTAATAATGTTAATAAAGTATTTAATTTTTCAGTTATTTGGTTTAATAATTTGATTAATCTTTTATTTGGTTCACTAATTTTTGATAATTTTGTATTAATGTCTATCAAAAGTTGTGTTTTATTAATTAATCATTTTAATTGTATTTCAATATTAGTTTATTTCGTTAATAATTCAGATAATTATTTAGTCACACTCATAAAGTATTTTTAATATATTCTTTTAATTCAAGTAATTGATATTTAATTATTCCTAATTCTTGACTAATTTCTATTTCTGGTTTTTTGGTCTCAATTTTTGGATCGGTAATTTTAATTGTTTTTTCTATTTTAATGTCTGATTCAGTAAATCTAATGAGTTTTTCTAATCTTAACGATTGAGATTGAAATAATGCAAGATTTTCTTGTTTTTGTCTATTGTCAGGTAATGAGAGTCTTGGAACAGTAGACTCATACATTTTTATCAGTTTTAATATCAGGTAATATTCGTAATGCATTTCTTAAATTAGTTTCTACTTTTGCTACATCATTAAACAATTGATCAATATATATTTGGTCAGTATTTTTAAATTCAATACTATAATGTAAATTTGTTAAGGCATAACTAATTTGATATGTTATAGAAAATGAATATTTTCCTTTAGTTATTAAATTTTCTTGATAGAACTTATATGTAATAGTAATAGTTTCGTTTAAATTTTGTGATTGTAATGAAATTACCAATTTTAGATGAGTGTTGAGTTTTATTTTTTCATAAACTAGATTACCATTCGTTATTCTAATTATTTAGTCATTTAAATTATTCATTCGTTCGTCAACTATAGTCATTCTAATTGTTGAATCAATTCCTTCCTAAAAAATAGATTTTAATAAAATTTGAATAGTAGATAAATGAATATAACCTATTTTATTTCTTTTATCTTCTAGTATTTTTTGCAATTGTTTATAAAGTTGTTCTTGATTTATAAGACTAATTCGTATACGTCCATTATATTGATCAATTCGAATAGGGATTTTATGTACTATTTTTCCAAACTATATAATATTTTTGCGATTTATTAGATTTTTAAACAAATTATTATTAATATCTTGTCCAACTTTTAAATTTAAATTTGATTTAGAAATTTGTTTTTGTTTATCTATATCTAAGATTTTTTTTTTGACTAATTTCTTCTGTCATTGAGTGAAAAATTCTTTGGTATTCAGCTAAAGTTTGATATAAAGTTTGTAATTCTTACTTATAAGTGTTATATAAATTAGTTACGCCTTCTAATCTTTATTTAATAGGTAATATACCGTCGTTAGTTATGAAAAATTGTAAATAAACATATCTTTCTTCGTAATGATCTTTCTCTTGTTTAAATGGTAAAACTATACTTTCAATATTTTCAATGTTAATATAGAGTTGACTACATTTAGTACCCGGATTAGGCAGATAGATAAGTAGGTTAGTCATAGACATGTGTTTGAGAATGATGGCTTTTGAATCGATTATATAGTTGTTTTAATTGCTCTTTTTCTTGCTCATGTAGACTTGTATGGTTCTGAATTATTTGGTGAAATGTATTAAGCGTAATATCAGAAGCATGTATAGATAACATAAAGTTATAAATATTTATAAAAGCGTCAATATAGTTTCTACTTAGCTTCTTTTTCTTCTCAGTATGGTTAATTAGCAGATGAATAGATCTACAAGTATTGAAAATAGGCATATAAGCATATAATTCTAGATGAACGAACATATCTATAATTTTGAGGTAAGACTGTGGTTCTACAAAATTTGAGCTTCCATTTTCAAAGTATTGATTGTTAAGATTGGTACGTTCTAATCAGGTGAAGACAGATGTATCATGTCTATGATAACCTGACCTTTTAAATTATATCCTATTGCCATTAGGATATAATTAGTGGCATTTAAAAGGCCAATAATTGAAGTTTGGAGGCTACAAGTTGGGTAGGTCGTGCTGCTGACAACAATAGTTTTTAAATCGGAGTTTTTGAGATGCAAAAAGTCTGGAGCATAATTCTTGTTACACGTATGTAAACTAAGGACATCTCAACGGCCTTCAAAACGGACGTACTTAGCCTTGTGTTCTCCGATATCGTCCACGTGTCCAGTCCAAGTCCAACACCGCTTAAAGAGTATTAACATCTTTGCTCACATTCAACACAACACTCCAGACTTCAGTCATGAAAACCTTATTACTTAACTAATCACTTCACGACAAATGAGAATAGCGATCATCACCGGCACGGGACGCATGGCGTCCGCAGCTCTTAGGTTAATCTTCTGCTCTTCTTCCTCCCATAGACTCCCCTCCCTCACTGCCATCTCTTCTCTTCACCTCTGTCGCCTCGTACGTCCCTTGCGTTGCCTTTTGATTGCTTTTGTATGTGCTATATGTGATTGTGTGATTCCTGCTCATTCTGATGAACTGGACATACCCTTGGAATTTTTATAGATGAGTACAAATACTCAGAGTGTTGCTTCTCAGCTGAGAAGTTCCGGTCTATTACGGACCCAAGGTCTCATTGGTGGCAAATGGGTTAATGCTTTTGACTCCACCACCATTCAGGTTCTTTTGCTTTCCTCACTTGTATATGTAATTGCCACTAAGCGTGTCAAGTTGGTGATATTGTCTTGATTGTTTTCCTGTTTTTGATTCTGTTCTCTGTAGTTGTTTACAAATTGCAGGGACACAGACAAATTGGCTTATTTCTTTTGTTTGTATGATTGTTCATTCATAAATTGAAAAAGACAAGGCACCATGTTCCCATTTTTTATTTTATGTGTTCTGTTTCCAAAGACCTTGAACTCGACATACAAACTTTGTTCCGCTAGGTCCACTATTATTTGTTTTGTTCCATGTATGTAGTTCATGTGATGACAGGTCAACGATCCAGCTAGTGGTGAAATTATTGCAGAAGTTCCATGCATGGGTGCCAAGGAAACAAATCAAGCAATATCTTCAGCATATGATGCCTTCCATTGTATGAATCTTTATACTGATTAAATCCCATGAGTATTCCGATTTCATACATACATATGTATACATATCTGTGTGTGCATAAATAAACACACACAGAGGTGCTGCATTTACATATTTTTTGTGTCATCAAAATTATAATGTGACAATTTGAAAGCTTTTAGGATAAATAATAAAACAGCGCTGCTTGTTCTTTTTCTGTTTTTTTCTTCTTTACCTTTCAATTTCTTGCTCATAACCGACTTACACAACTTTCCATGCGTAGACTGGAGCAAACTCACGGCTATGGAGAGAAGTCAACGTCTAAGAAGATGGTAAATGATTACCGTATGCTTTTTGAATCATTAACTTCTGGAATGCTTTCAAATGATCAACCGCCTGAAACTAAAATATAACTTGTTTACATTTATTTCAAGGTATGACCTTCTGATTGCCCACAAAGAGGAGCTTGGACAACTGATAACCTTAGAGCAAGGGAAACCTTTGAAAGAGGCATTGGGTGAGGTATTCATTTTAAAGTTCAAACTGTCTATGATATTTTAAAACAAAGGCTTTCTGGATATTTTTCTTATATGCTAGTCACTGACTGCAAAATTGTCATGTTGAGACTCCAATAATAGGTCAATTATGGAGCCAGTTTTATTGAGTTCTTTGCCGAGGAAGCTAAACGTGTTTATGGCGACATAATTCCACCAACTCTTGGTGATCGTCGATTACTTGTTCTAAAGCAGGTGTTGCATTTGAACTTTCATTCTTGAGGATCACTTATTTGTATATACAAATTTAATAGTTCTTTGTAATATTCGGACAACATCTAATAGGTTAGGAAATATTTCTTTGTTATAAAGGTACATTGACAATTTTGTATCTTTCCATAACATAGATGAATATTTTAATTTGATGTGATCTAAAGTGACACGAGGAAGAGGGTGGATTAATGGGCAGTATTGATGGAAAAGGAACTGTGTATAAAATTTAGAAGGATTGAATAATAGTAAGTGAAAAAAATGAATAACAGGAGATTAGGATCAATACAAGTGGGTGATTGGACTTTTAGAACTTGTATAAAATTCATTTAAATAAGACTTTTGGTTAGGATATTTCTACTTTAAGACAACATCGTCCAAGTAATGTCCTATAAGTGTTCTCAATAATTACCTGTTTATAACTTTCTTTTTGGAGTTGCTAGAACTTGATACCAGTTACTATTCTGTGATTGATGTACACATTTGTGATGATAAGTATGCAAGCTTTTTGCAGCCTGTTGGTGTTGTTGGAGCAATTACACCCTGGAACTTTCCTTTGGCGATGATTACACGAAAGGTATGTTTGATGGCTTCAAGAATATTCCGAAAAGAAAAGGAAAAAAACAACAACAGAAGAATGTACTACTTTTTGGTGGTCTGGCTATACTAAGCTTGTGTGATGCGTATATGGTTTCAAACTTTTCCTCTCATTCACAGGTTGGTCCTGCACTTGCCTCTGGCTGTACAGTGGTTGTGAAACCCTCTGAACTTACTCCCCTTACAGCTTTGGCAGCAGCTGAGCTAGCCCTTCAAGCTGGGATTCCACCGGTATCTGTCTTCTAAAATTTTAATGTAAATATGGATACTGCAATAAAATCTCCATGCAGAATCCAATGTAAGAAATTGGAACCTTAGGATGAATTAGGGCCAGTAGCTTCTCACTTAATAAAGGATAAAAGAAATGAATTTCCTTAAGCTTTTATGATATCATAATAGTCGTAAAAAATGTCTAAATTTCTGATGCCTCAATTAGGCCTTTTATAAAGCAATTACTCATTAGGTCATCATTGCTTGGTGAATGTTTTTGTGGCCTTGTGTCTGGAAGATTAGAGAATGATGTGGTTTGTCGTGTGATGAGGTTCTTACTGCTCTGAATTGCATCATGTTGGAGGAGGGTGCTAACTTTCTTTCTAATCTGTGCTTTTACACACATTTGATAACAAGCAAATAACCTATTACTAATTTTAAAAACCATTCTAATGTTATATTTCATTTTATTTGTTTCTAAGAGTTTTGATCTCTATGTTGCAGGGTGCTCTGAATGTGGTTATGGGAAATGCTTCTGAAATTGGCGGTGCTTTACTTACGAGTACAAAGGTTTGTTTTCTGCTTGGATTACTGGACATGAAATGATTTAGGCTTTAAGATCTTACTTGTTCGCTGATTCAGGTGAGAAAAATAACATTCACTGGCTCAACAGCTGTTGGAAAAAAGTTAATGGCAGGGGCAGCCGAGACTGTAAAGAGGGTATGGGCAGTCAATACTAGGGATTCTTTTTTGGAGGTTTTAGAAACCTTCCAGGACTCATTGTCTTTTCCCCTGATATGTTTAGCTCTCTCTGGAACTTGGTGGGAATGCACCCTGCATAGTATTTGATGATGCAGACCTGGAGGTGGCAGTAAAAGGAGCTGTAAGTTAGACTGGATTTATAGTTGCTGTTAACACTAAGTATGTTGTGTTCTCCTGAACTGGTTCCATTAGGAAGTAAACTGAAGTTACATAGCTTCCTACAGTGTCAACTGTTTATAAAACTTTCCTCCAGTAGCTAATAGATCACTTTCAGTTATTATCATGGAGTCAGCTATTTGTTTGAAATTATTGTTAGTATACCTATAAGTGCTGATATCTTGTATAACTAATATTTTCTTTTACTAGGTAGTAGTGCTTACTTTTCTGCTGGTTATTTTTTTTAAAAAAACTAGTTGGTTTAGAGGCATTATCATTATCCTGGTGTTATTCTTAACTCAATCAATCAAATTATTGCAGCTTGCAGCGAAGTTCCGTAACAGTGGTCAAACATGTGTTTGTGCTAATAGAGTAATTGTGCAAGAAGGTACATGTGGAGTTGTTTCCAGATAGAGGGTTGTAATTGTGGTTTTTTGTATGCTGTCACTCCTATATTATTCATTCATGAGCCTTACCTATGAATTTAAACCTTTAGGTCGATTGATATTTGACATGATATTAGAACCTTTACACCAAAGACATTACAATTCAAACAACATGAAATACTTTATTGATGGAACTTGTTGAATTTGTCCCCAACAGAAACATGTGAAGGATGGACTGTTGACCCTTCCTTGCTTTTAAACATTTGCAAGTTCTTTTCACCTCAGTTATTTTCATTTGAGAGGTCATATTATACTTTTACATAACCCATTCCTATTCCTCACCTTTCCTTTGCAATTTTCATTTAATAAAATCGTTGGAGTTGCAATATAAGATGTTTGGTTCTTGAATTCAATCATGCTATGTTTCAAATCATAGTTACTTGTTTATACTTATCTTTTAAACTTGCTGCTATCTCAGGATGTTTCACACTTTTTTGTGTAGGTATATATGACAAGTTTGCTGATGCATTTTCCAAAGCTGTTCAGAATATGCAAGTTGGGAATGGCTTTAGTGAAGGTGTGGTACAGGTAATGCTTGCTTTTGTTATCTTAGTAATTTATTGTTGTGGGTCAGTTTCATGCAATGCAAATGTTGTGTTATCTTAGTAATTTATCATTGTGAGTCAGTTTCATGCAATGCAAATGTTGTGTATTTGTCGTGTCGGCTGCAAATCATCCTGTGATTCTGTACGGCATGCATCTGTTCTTTTTCCATTTAACCAGGAGTTGCTGAAAGAAATTATCACAAGAAACGAAACCAGTCTAGCACTTGCAGCATATTTTATTTAAAAGTTCATTGTATTGAGAGTTGAATAATTGCTGAGCAATCTTTATGCACCTTAATGTTTTTTGTATAATTCAATAAGCTAGAGTAATGGCAGAAGTTCATGGGTCATTTACCTCTTCCGTTATCATGGGATAGAAAATATAGGAGTAACTTTTACGTGTTGCGTACTTTGATGAGTTAGAAGCTATCCTTCATTTATGTGTTTTGGTCATTTGGTAAGAAGCAGCATTTCTAGTATTCACCCCTATTTGTATGCTAAGATGAAGCAAGTTTAGCATTGTTCCTTGAGGATTTACCATCTAGGAGGTAGAAGAGGGGATGCTAAATGCCATTTTTCTGGTAACATAACTGTTATGTTATTTTCTTTCGTTCCATACCAAACTTGTGCGTTGAGATATGACAATATTGGAATTGTTTCTCATCCTTAATTCTTCCCTTTTTCCATTCAATCGTTGTTGCCTTGCATTGCAATGATGATTCTGATCACAAATTCATTTGACTAATCATCTTGTTGTATTTCACATGCCTTCTTTTGATAAGTGATTTGATCTTTAAGATTAATTCTTACTTCCAGGGCCCTTTGATCAACGAAGCTGCAGTACAAAAGGTGAATTTTTGTTGACTTTGTGCAGTTTTCATAATATTAAATTGTGATAATTGACCGTTTGGGTGGCTTCCTCTATTGTTTTAATCCCTTCTTTAAGTTCTTTTACAGGTTGAAAAGCTTGTTAAAGATGCGATCTCAAAGGTCTGTCTTGTTTGCTCCATCTATCTGAATATTACATTATCATTTTATTTACATGCGATTTCTCATTTGAACCTGTTGCCTTGGATCTTTTATTTGATATATATACTTCTAATTTATTCAAACTACACGTGAAGGGAGCAAAACTCCTTCTTGGTGGGAAAAGACACAGCCTCGGAATGACTTTCTATGAGCCCACTGTACTTAGTGGTGTGAAGAGTGAGATGCTTATATCAAGGTAAACATGGAAAATGTTCATTATATGAAATGAGCTATGTAATCAAAATTGCCTGGAATCTCCTGTCCAATCATTTAAAAGGATTGTAATTGCTTCTGTCAATCAGCTAAAGGCACACACGCACTATTAGGTTTCTCTGACCATTCCTCATGTGAAACTGAAACAAATTCTCCCATTCACACTGCAATGTAACAAAGTCTTGAGATAGACTAGATGTCTAAAACTTCTTTGACAGTGGACTTATTGTAGAGATCTTTTGATGGTAGTGTATGGATCATCTTTCTTACTTTTATCACATGATTCTTTCACTTCAAAATTATCACGTCATGGAATTCTATCCTTATCCTTATTGCTTAACAGCAAGATTTTCTGACTGGTTTTGGTTGGATAGTAAACTGGTATTCCATAACTTCGCCTGCAATATGAATGGAAAATTTGTAGCATTCAACCATCAGTGAATTCTCTGAATTACAACCTTGTGGGCAAAGTTGGAAGAAGGTCATGGAAAATGTAGAGCTTTCAACTATGAGCATCAAATTCTCTAAATTACAACCTTGTGAGCAAAGCTGTTAGAAGGGGAGGGGATTGATGTGTGTACTTTGGTTTTCGTATTGGTAGTCAGTCCTTTGGATAATCACACCAATTTAGCGCACTAGTTAGATGGTGTGAATGGGAGTAACTCTTCATCCATAATGGCGTGGTATTAACTACTCTCTGGATTCTTTTCTCTATCAATTTATTTTTAGTTATATATTCTTTTCTAAACTCTGTTTCAATTATCTCTGTCAGCTCTTCCTATCTACAGTTCTATCCAATTCTTTTGAATGCATCATTAAGCATAATTTTCTCATTCTGGTTTGTTGATTGAAATTTTGGTCCATTTATGCTACTGTAGAAAAACATCTACAAGTATTATAACATCCTGAAAAAATTCTGTTCTGCTTTATTTCAGAGAGGAGGTATTTGGACCTGTGGCACCTATAATGCGTTTCAAAACTGAGGAGGAAGCCATTCAAATGGCTAATGACACTAATGCAGGTTGTTTTTATCTATCCCTGCTTCTTTTTCCATGTTTGCGAAAAGTTGAATATTGTCATCTTTTCATGGTACATTTGTTTGATCGGCGCAGGTTTTTCCTCTATTTTGTATATGTATTGTTGATTGAGATGATTATATCAGATTGAAGCTACATGATTTCTGTAGGCATTGCAAGTGGATTCACAACTTTTTGCACCATGTAATTTTACCTTATATTGACCGTATGATGTCACAGGATTAGCTGCTTATATTTTCACAAACAGTGTTCAACGTTCATGGCGTGTCTCGGAAGCTCTTGAATATGGACTTGTTGGTGTCAATGAAGGAATCATATCAACTGAGGTCAGGATTATTTTGCGTATAGCAAACAGAACAATTTTAATTTTTACCAGTTTTCTAGATTGTATAGATTCTTATGTTTTGATTTGTAGCATTTACCGAACAGAGCACTTATTTTGCTCCAATACAGGTGGCTCCATTTGGAGGAGTTAAACAGTCTGGCCTTGGACGGGAAGGTTCCAAGTATGGAATGGATGAATATCTGGAGGTACTGATATATGTCCCACCACACCCGCCTCCCTCTCACACACACACAAACACAAATCACACGTGCAAAATCACACGTGCTCACGCATTGGTTGGCTGAGTTATTTTCTTTTGTTCACTGATTGGTGCATTGTCTAATGCAATATGTTTGCATGTTGTTCCAGATGAAATACGTCTGCTTAGGAGATATGAATCGGAAATGAGACCCAGGTACCTCTTAACATACTTCTGAGCTTATAGTGCTAGAATCTGTGAGTTACTTTATTTGACTGTCTTGACTAATTACAGTATATATGTGCAGTTTGATAGGCAGGCAGTGATTTTAAGGTGGGAGAGTCTTTAGTCTCAAAATATGGATATCTATGACAGAAGCTGAATCTCAACTGGATATTTTGCTTTCTTCTGGCTGGTAGTAAGTTCAAACCTGAATCTTTGTCCGATAAGCCTGAATAATGCTTTATGCACGTTTTATGCTGCATTTTGGTTCTTTTTTCTTCTTTTGCTTTTATGATTTCTTTGTCTGACTTTTTTTTTTCAATAAAATGTTGGTTTCCTGAATAGTGGATTTGATTGGGTATCTTGGCTTCTGTTTAATGTTCTTCCTCAATGCTCTCTCATAGAAGCAAGACAAGAGGTTTATTCTTGCAAAACTTTGTCAATGGGTTATTGAGAATGACAATCATATAAGTTGATCCGTACAATAATCTACGCCCGGAGGTGATAGCGAGTTAGTAGTAAACATCAAATTGAAGCTCTTCATGGTATTAATACTGGTAACGAAATATGGCTGGTGTTATATCTCGAATAAATGGAGGTGCTGGTCATGGAGAAAAGCAAGTAGTGACAGATAATGGTAATTGGAAAATAAGGGATAGAGGTGATAATGGGGGTGGTTTGAATCTGACAACCGATAACACTTCCTTCTATGGTAACTGTCAGACAAATGCCTTCAAATCCTTAGGCTATGTTTGGTTGAGGGGTTGAGGATGAAATGAAATAGAACGTAATACACTTCTATCGTTTAGAAAGAAATTTTATAATAGAATAGAATTGAATGGGATGTGATGGAAGCAGAGAGTTTCACGTTACGTACTATTCCATTCTAAACAGTGAAAATTAGAAACCTTCGATTTGCGGGATTTAAGATGGAACGTAAACTAATAATAATACATATTACATAATATATTCTTAATAATTTTTTGTAATGCCAACTGTGGCCAAATCATAATATTATATTAAATAGAATTAATATATTAAATATAATAGAATAATATTTAACATAATAATATTTATTAAATAATTAATATTATTTTTATATTATTAATAATAAATGATATATAATTAATAATAAAATAAAATAAATAAAATCTTTATTAATAAAAATAGAAAATATATTAAAAAATATTCTTTAATTTTTGTATATATTTTTATATACATAAAAATATAAATAAATTATTTATATATAAAAATCATATATGATAGAATAAAATAAAATTTATTAAATAATTAATAACACTATTTTTATATAATTAATAATAAATGGTATATAACTAATAATAAAATTAAAATTAATAAAATTTTTATTAATGAAAAATAGAAAATATATTAAAAATCATTTTTTAATTATTTGTATATATTTCTATATGAATAAAAATATAAATAAATTATTTTTATATATAAATCACATAGGTTTGAATAAAATATATTAAATAAATAATAATAATATTTTTATATAATTAATAATAAATTGTATATAATTAATAATAAAATAATAAAATTTTTATTAATAAAAACAAAAAATATA
>JANIIA010000002.1:32978587-32995038 GCA_027478495.1 Erythroxylum alaternifolium | reverse complement strand
AATAATTAATAATAATATTTTTATATAATTAATAATTAATTATATATAATTAATAATAAAATAATAAACTTCCTGCAATAATCATTTTAATATAAGGGGTATAATAGTCATTTATTATACATTACATTCTATTTCATTCATATTTCAAACAACATTTCAATATATTACATTATGAACTCTTTTATCTCTCCTAAACAACATTTCACTGTATTATATTCTATTCAATTATAAACTGTTCCATTCTGTTCTGTTCCGTTACATTCCGTTCCGTTCCATTAATTAGCATCCAACTAAACAGGCCCTTAATGTCGCAACTTAGTCTTTCAATAAAATTTTTGGCAAAATTCTACCAATCAATTTATGTGCACTTCACCTAATCAATTGGCACTCCTTTGAAACATTTTTGTCAAACAAGTGTTAAGCCCATCGGTCTCCACTCTTGGCTTAGCTAACTTTATTTGAAAGGTTAAAAATGTTTGAATAAGGTGTGTAAATTCACAAACACAAGTACAACCAAATCTAGACAAGTGAATGTGTAAAAGTCTTGTTTTAGGGTGTGTGGTTTATTTAATAGAATGGTAATAAGAATTATAATGAATATAGTGAGGAATAACTATTCTCCTAAAAGGGATATAAAAATATTGTTCATCTAATTATTATTTATTACCAAGCATTTTTTCATTCCTTTCTTCTCTTATCGAATAACCAAGCACCCTTTTACTGTTTGAGACATTTCATTGAATAAGTTCTGTGCATTTAATTTTATGGTATTTTTGGGCAGTAAATGTAAGGAACCAGATCATACAGGTATAACAAATGTTTATTAATGTCTCATAACAAAGATTACATCAGGTCTAGAAAGAGGCAAGAATGCACTCGTTTTCGCCTACAACACATATATAACCAATAGTTTCGAATCAGTTTGTTCACTATCATGTCCTTTCATACTAAACTTATCCTAATTTCAAATCTGCTGATGTTGGGAATAATAAGGCCCTTTCAAATATTCAGATTAAGACAAAAACTTACAACTAAGTTATCTGACAAATCGACATAACAACAAGTTTGTAATTTCATAACTGTCATTTTGTAATTATCACAATCACAAGTTGAAGTGGTCTTTAGTTTGTTTCAAATTTGAATTTTCAGCTATTATGATGTCGAAATCATTCTGGTTTTGAATGTGGCCGTATTTTTTTGAAATAGTCAGCTTGCACACTTTCAATTTTTTAGTAACTTAGCAATTCATTCTTTGAAGCACCAGCTTTTTGTCAAAATATGTCATCGTTATGTTGAGAAAGTTTTGCATTGGTATCTATCAGACACCCAAAACATGTCTCAAGTAGCTGTCATGCTTGTAGGTGATAAATTGAGTTTGGGGTTAGACACTGTAGATAGAGGTTTATCTGTTCTTGCTTCCTCCTCCGGTGAGTTGGAAAATATATACCTGAACCTCGAGTACCTCATCCACCGATGATGTAAGAAACCCATCAGATAAATGTCTTCTCTTCATAAGTATTATAATTAAAATGAAGAGTATTGAATTATGTGGGGTTCCATCAACTTCTTACACTAAAGAAAAGGTATGTGACAAGATCTTGACTTTTGTAAATACATTTCACCGTCCTATTGGTTATTAGCACATTCCAAAGCTAAATGGATATATTATTCTAATTAATGAGATTGAAGACTGAACAGCCCGAACAGTTTTGGGGTATAAGGTTAATTTGGTATTGATTCTGATTGTCAAATTGATTTAAACATGAAAATTTGAGGAAAAAAAAAAGTTGCGTCAATTTGATCTCGTAAGTCATGGGTCAAGGGCATTTTCTACTGTTCGGCTAGTTACCATATAGACCCCAGGCGGGAAGGAAGATGTTAAGATTAACTTCTATAGATGATAATTATCATTCGGGACGGCGTTGGGCTGGCTATGGCGCCGGTCTTATAATTTTTTTAAAAGTTAAATGTATAAAATAATATTTTTTTAATTAAGTTTAAGCTTGGATTACTTAGGCTTAGATCTATCCTAATTTTAACTCTTATAAGTAAAATAATATTGTTTTGTTTAAAAAATTGGACTTTGAATCTGTATAAGCCTGATTTTGCTCATAGATTGATTCATTGAAAACACCTAAATTTAAACTTATGAGTACCCGTTATCATCCCTAATTATCATATTAGGGACATGATGTTACCGTTTTAAAATATCCTAAGAATAATTAAAAATGGCAGCACAGATTTCAATTATTCACTTCTAATGCTTTTTATTAAGATCCATCTTAGTTAATTACTTCATCTGTCGATCACCTCATGCCACTTAACTTACTGACATATGACATCTATATCCATTAATGAATTTAAGTAGATTTTTTGTCTAAAAATTAGTCGTTTTGGTGGTCTCACCTTTTGATGTATAACTTGAACAATTTATATCCACATACTTCCTTTGTATAAAACTTTCCCAAGTTTTGAAATTGACATATATAGCAGTAAAGGTGTGTAATAATATTCCGTTTCCAACCTAAGTCCGATCTCTGTATAATAGAACAAGAACAAATTGGTAGAAGGATGTATCTCTAATGTTTATAATAATTATCACATCCCAAGCTTAAGTCAACTTAATTAAGCCTGTGGCAGATCACCACCTAATAGTAAGATTTCAATTTTCCAATCTTACGTACTATCGGATTAAGAATTACAACCTGGAAGAATATATTCAATAAACGTACTATTCTCACCGTTCATAAAATTTCTTACAAATATCTACAAGTATGGTTATATATCACAACTAAATTTTTCATAATACATGTAGGAAATTAATCATTTCAATACAAAATTTCATATTAATCATATAAATATAACTTTTGTAGTTCCAGTTAACGTAAGAGTCCCGTACTTATTCACAATAAGCGTCGATCAATTCACCTCGATCAACAAAATGGTGCCCTATTTTATTAAGGCGTCGACTAATTCACCCAACTAATAGATTAGTATATACTTCAATCTGCTGTCGGCTAACTCGTCTTGATCAACATAAGGGTACTTAGTCTATTATAAGTCTGACTAATTTGCTCTGATTAATAAAATGGGATCTACCCCATTCTATTGTTAGCTAATAGAACTCGATCAATCATTATTGCACACACATATATATGCACAGTCATTGCCTTTTTAAGGTCTTATATCATATAGTCAATAATATTCATTCATTCACACACCATTTATGAATATGAGTAACTAAAGATATTCACAATTTATTACATAGTCATAATTGTTTATAGACATTCAAAATCACAATTCATATGTCTATTTGTCTTTATACACTAAAAAATCATCCGAAACACATGAAATTCTATATAATCTAATCCCCCAAACTTATCATTTTTACAAAAAACTTAATTTTGTTAAATACCTCAAATTGGGCTCTCCAACAATCTAGTCAAAAATGAAAATGAAAATATTCAAATACTTAATTAACATCCAATAACTAGGAATGGTAAAAATTGCTCAACTTAGCTCGATACGACTCGGTTTGATCTAAAGTCAACAAAGCTCAAGTTGATCGGGCATTAGGTTGAGTTTGATTTTTTTTTTAATTTCAGACTTCAGTTGAGGCTCAGACTTTGGTTGTGCAGTATAGCTCGATCCAAAGCTTAAAATTTTCAAATAAAACAACATCGTTTTGTTGATTGGGCATTAGGTTGAGTTCAAAATTTTTTTAATTTCAAGCTTTAGTTCAGGGTCGAACTTTGGTTATTTAGCTTAGCCCGATCTAAAGCTCAAAATTTTTAAGTAAAATATCATTATTTTGAACAAAACGATGCTGTTTTTTAATTTTAATATATATTTAATCAGGCTTGACTCAATTTTGATTGAACTTTGGGCTTTCAAAATCTAATTAGATTCGTGCTTGGACGTGGGGCCTCAAACCTGATGAGGTTTTAAGCTAGGATCGGGCTTGAACTTAGAATTTTGAGATGGGCTATTGGCCTAGCTCATTGTCAAATTTATCAATAAATCATTTAATATATGCAAACAAAAAAAATAATAAGTTTATAGAGTCCCAATTAACGTATCCTGCCGATTTTATACAGAAAGTACTTGTGAATTATTTTCTATTACAAAATTCTATTGTTATCAAAATGAATCTCTCTTACAATCATCAAAATCTAGTTTGACACCATTTCATTTCTAATTGAAATCACCCCTCTAGCTCTTATGTACACTTTCCCTTGTTTCCTTTTTTTTTTTGGATAAAATAAACATTGGCTAGTTAGATGGTATGGGACTGGCTAGGTGATATCAAATGTAGGTACCTTTTTAAAAGTTTTAAAAAATGATTTTAATTTTCTATATCATCTTGAACCGCTTCAATTTGATACTACTATAATAAATATAATGAATCGTATTTGGTGATGACACAAAATGAATTTATAAGTTTTTTTCCCAAAAATTTTCCTATTTGAGCTTAACATAAGCTTTTTATGTCTTCATATGAATTGTATGTAATTCTTTTAAAATTTAATAATCTTTTTAATTATCTCAATATAATATGTCTACCAAAAATCATTCCTAAAATATCGAATAATTTTGAATGATGACTTCAAATTAAACTAACATATTTTTAATTAATTTTTTAAAAAATATTAGCGATAGCTTTTATGTATTCGATATCAATTTTTAACTTAAATAAAAATTAAATAAAAATTGAAGTATTAAATTTCATAAAATTATAAACATTAATAACTCAAAATTTTGAGATCTAAAAAAAAAGGATCACATATTAATGAAGATTACAAAATAAACCATACCATTGGAATGCTCATACAAATTAGAATTTGGGGTTTTGGGTCAATTGGCTATGTACATGAACCCTGGACGCAGCCAGCAGCAACCTGTAGTGAGATATATATCACTGAAAAAAAATTAAAGAGAAAAGCAGGTAAAGTATTCAAAATAGTACGCAGAGAAGGGTCCCGCAAATTCACCTTCAAAGGGAATATATTCATTTTGGGAGAATATATTCAGTTTAAAGATGCTTGAAAACCAAGCTAAGATTGCCCTAAAAACTAAGCCAATCCCCCACTTTTGCATTAGATTTATGGACGGGCTTCAAGCATAATGAACCAAAAGTTAAATCCTAACTTTGCTTGATTAGATGATAAAGGCACTGCTATCTAACTATAGTAGTCCAAAGAGGAATCTCAACATCTAAATGGAATTGCCACCTTTTCTCGCTTCTGGATAGATTGAGAAAATTGTAAAAACAACAAGAAGCTATTAGATTATTGTATACGAAGGATGCAGGGGTGAGGCCTACGACCACGTATATTTTTTTGTCTGATATAGTCTCAGTCAGTTTCCACTTAGCTTCCACGCAGCATTAGATTGATTTGCGCAGCTAATCAAGAGGGATGTGCTCATTATCCCAACCTGCCCTGAGTCGACATAGTACTACCATACATGCTTTCAATAATATGATTTGGAACGGGATCTTGACCAGTACTCGAGCTAATATATAGGTATAATGACTAAATACGACTACAAAATTTATTTGGAAAATTTAATTTCTTTTCAGTGATGTCATATGATATAAATTTAGTTGAAATTGCACGATTTTCACATTTAATAATAAAATTCCAAATTCTAACACACTAATGTAAAGTTTTTTTATATTCTATTTAAATTGAATAATTAGGACTGAAATATCACAATGTTATAGCCGATTCAAATTAATACAACTCTTGGGGAGTTTGATTTCTTGAGAACAGAATCTTCCTTTGATTGTGAGGGAAGAAAGCATTTATTCCCATATGGATTTGGTTTACTGACATGTATTTTCCTTCTTTAAATTTATATCTTCAGGAATTGACAACCCTTTGCATGGTCTTTTGCATGTGTGTGTGTGTGTGTGAGAGAGAGAGAGAGAGAGAGGGAACTGCCTGCTTTATATATTGTTCTTACTCATCTTCTTTGCTTCTTTTTAACCATGAGTAGGACCATATATTTGGCAATTTGTTGTCTTTGACCCTAGTCTACTTGAAGAGTTCTTTGGTCTGAATTTTTTTTTTTATGGAAGCTAAAATGCATGGTCTGCTGGAACAATCTTCTATTCCACAAAAGTGAATCAAGTACATAACGTTTCACATACAAGAAGTTGAGTCCCCACCCAACTAAGCTTTAGAAAGAGAAGAGGTCCCCTCATTCATACTCAAAACCAACTTAGCTTTTTGCATTGATGTTCACGTCCTCTCATATTACTTATGACAGGCAACAAAAAAGTTAGTTCTAAACGATGTATATACTTCTTTATGTTTTTTTTTTGGTTTAGATAGGGCATATAGAATCAAGTTTTAAACTGTACCTTGCAGCCATATTGCAGTTTTGATAACTGATTGTATCCAGGTTAATTGCTTTTTCTTACAAGCGCAATTGTGCAATGGTAGAAACCCGTAATTCAAAATCTTCCATAAATTTAACTGGTGTAAATTGTACAATGACTAACTTTTTTCGTTAGTCTAACCTCATTTATGTAATTACATGTTAAATTGGTGTTGCTTTGCTTGCAACTGATCATAGATGTTGTAGTTAGTTCTTCGACGTATGTAAAATTATATCAAAATCGGGGAGCATATGTTGAAATCAGAACATTTTTGGTAGCAACTGATATAATTTTAAATTTAATTTGATTTATTACATTCATAATAATAGTATACCAGCTGTAATTCAACGTTAAATCACAATCCTTGTAGTCATTCATAGATTACCAATCAAGATATAATGATGAACCAATTAAGCACGTCCACAATGTATAGATGGAATCTAGCTAATCACATAGTGTTATTATGAAAACCTTTTCGTTGGAGATGACATATAGTAAAGCATCTGTGTTCGCGTGTGCGTGTGTGTGTGTGTGGGGAGATAGTCATTTATAGCAATTAGGTTTATTGGGTCATAATAATAAGTTAAAAAGTTGATCGTACCACGAAAACAGAAGACGCCATGGCTGGTGGCCCATGCTCATAATTGTACCCTAGAGATCTCAGCTTATCTCTCTGAAAGAGCGATATACATATGGTTCAGCAAAAAGAATTGGAAAAGTGAAACCGCACACTGACCAGCATGATTGCTTGAGTTGAGGGGTCTCATTGTCGTGTATGTATTATCATCTTAAGACCCAAAAAGCTTCGCATGGTAGACTAATATATACGACCCCTGCACAAAAGATGCACTCTCAACTCTTTTTTTTTGGTGATCTTAAAATTTTTTTTGAGCAAAGGAATCCAAATTTATTATCTTTTAGATGTTCAATATGTAAATCTTTAGATTGACGTAATAGTCTATAAATAATGTCAATTAGGTACTTCGTACTAAGCAAGCTTTATATAACAGCCTTGATGGAGAGAATCCAGAGAGTATAAATAGGAGGATTCGAACACAGAATCTTTTTATCTCATACCCCCACTCCATGACCTTAGGAGCCTCGAAAGATACGCAATACCCATCCCTAATATTATACTCTAAGTGTAATTTACCCTACAACATTAAAGGTTCTCCATTTCAATTCTCTAGATGAATATGTAAGACAGACATAGGTACATGGGCGATTACATATGCTAATATACTTGGAGAGTAAACTTAGCGTATGTCACTATAATGGTAGACTTATACACTTAAAGGAGAGAAAGAAAAGCGAGAGAAATGAGAGGTATCTTTTAGCAAAGTAAGAGCCGCATATTAGAAGAAGAATATGTGCGTTTTTACATATTACTTTCAATTCAATGTCTTATTTTTTATTTATAGGGTTTCTTTTGTGCAAGGGTTAAACTGTGGTTGTCCCACCCTTCCTGGCCTCTTCTTCAAAAACGCACCCTATTCTTCTTCTTTTGCATATAGCATTTGTTCTTGAATCTCTTTGTTTTCTCAGCTGAGTCTCTTTGAGAGAGAAAGAAAGAATGTTCCATGCCAAGAAACCCTCAACTATGAATTCCCATGATAGATCCATGTGTGTTCAGGGTGACTCGGGTCTCGTTCTCACCACAGACCCTAAGCCTCGTCTGCGTTGGACTGTTGAACTCCATGAGCGCTTCGTCGATGCTGTTACCCAACTTGGAGGACCTGATAGTACGTAATCTTTCTCTCTACTTCTCCCTCTCTTACTTCTTACACATCTTCAAGACTTTTATTATTGCTTTGGTTCTATAACTAATTTCTTAATTGTCTATGTTCTGATCTAAATCTTCAGAGGCCACTCCAAAGACTATCATGAGGGTTATGGGTGTGAAGGGTCTTACCCTTTACCACCTCAAAAGCCATCTTCAGGTTTGAATACAACTTTATTTCATTCTTCTTTGGCTTTTCTTATGACACTTTGTGACAATTTCGATGTAAGGGTCGGTTTGATCTCATTCCCTCTCTCTCTCTTCTTTTTTTTAAATTTCATCTTTTATTTCGGTACATTTAATACTGTTCTTATTCTACTTTACTAGAAATTCAGACTTGGAAAGCAGCCTCACAAGGAAAACGATCACCTTAAGGATGGTAAGAGAGACGACTCATTCATCGACAACTTATCTTCTTACAAGTTTTATGTTCAACACTTCATGATATTTATAGCTGTTTACCATGCATTGCAATTCACCCGTCACTTGTTATCGATCATTTTATGTAAACCATGGACAGCACCGTTGGACCTACAAAGAAATGTTCCATCTTCATCTGGGATGATGGCGCGAAGCATGAACGAGTAAGTATTCGCTTCCTTTATTTTTCTTTCAAACCAAACAAGTAGGTAAATTAACTCTTGAGGCCTTCAAATTCTCCTTCTTTTGTTATCAAATTTTCTTGTTCTTGGAAAATCATCTACAGATTTAACATATCACCTAACTTTATCTTTTTAGTTCTTCTTTTGGGGGGTGGGAATTCCGGATTTTCTTTGGGATATATGTGGGCAACTCTATATGACTGTAACTCACACATGGTTGATGCGATTAGGATGCAAATGGAGGTGCAGAGAAGACTACATGAACAATTAGAGGTAAGCAATTAAGACTCTCGTAATGGTTGCATGTCTAGCTGCATGCAATATCATTAAGGGATGAAAATTTGTCGCTTTTTTGCAGACAATTTACGTGTGGCTTATTTGGTGTAAAATTACAGGTCCAGAGACACCTTCAGCTGAGAATTGAGGCTCAAGGGAAGTACATGCAAATCATGTTGGAGAAAGCATGTCAAACTCTTGCAGGTGAAAACATGGCGTCTGGAGGCTACAAAGGAATTGGAAATCAGGGAGTTTCTGACATGGGAACTATAAAAGATTTTGGTTCATTAAATTTTCCACCATTTCAAGACCTTAACATCTATGGGGGAGACCAGCTTGATCTTCAACACAGCATGGAGAGGCCATCTCTTGATGGTTTGAATTTGTCCAACAACGAGAACCTTTGCTTAGGAGGAAAGAAAAGGTCTAGTCCATACGGTGATAGTGGTAAGACCCCTTTGATGTGGTCTGACGATCTCCGGCTGCAAGAGTTGGGATCGGCACCGACATGTCTCGGACCACAAGAAGATCCTTTCAAAGGTGACCATATTCAGATTGCACCACCGTCAATGGACAGAGGCCCTAATTTGGATTCAATATCAGACATTTATGAGACTAAGCCAGTCCTCCAAGCAAGTGAAACAATGAATGACAAGAAATATGAAGCATCACCGAAGCTTGAAAGACCATCACCAAGAAGAGCACCACTTCCAAGTGAAAGAATGAGTCCTATGATCAATTCTGGTGCAATGTCACAAGCCAGAAACTCAACATTCGGGTGAAAAGTGATCTATTCCCTATATAGATGCAAGTGACTTGATGTTTATTGAGATCTAAGGTTTTGTTCTCGATCGAGAATTCGCAATTGATTACCGTCGGTACTGTAGGCTCTAATCCATGACGTTAAAAAGTGCCATGCATGGCAAATGATTGTTACTATTTAATCAACTGGTATACATCTGTACTTATTTTTTTCTCTCCTTGACGTTCGCATTCCTATATGCATGTATAGATTAAATCTTTATATGTGCATGTTGCTGTGCATGTTTCTAGCGCAAACGGTGCAAAAGCTCTGTAGTAATTAATCTAACCCATTATTAGTCCTTTGCTTGTTGTCCATTTTGAATAAAGTTCACAAGAGTATTAATAATGTTCAAGAAAGTCTCATATTGTATAAGCTTATCGGTTAGTGATTAGTTTAAGGTCTTGTATTAGCATAAACCATAGCAGCATGCTTAATATAATTTTATCTTTTACTGAAATAAATTGATTAGCTTGTGCGACCCGATTGTCAATTTGCCATCAAATATTGGTGGCAATATGTGCATGTTGCATTCATCTTTCAAACAAGATTGCATTATCGTTTTATGTTTTTTTTTCCTCAGTACAAAACTCCTTTTTGGCGCAATCAAAACAGAAGTAGGAGCTAGAAATTATCAAGGATATGAGTAGCACTTAGAGACACTGACTTATTACCACAAGCGCAGAGAAAACAAATTGAAGTACAATCAAAATATACCTGCATTGAATCATACAATTAAGTTAAGAAGGAAGAAGCATATATAATTCATATTTTAATGTCTAAAAATAAAATTTTAATCCCGAGTGCCAAACTGACTTTTTTTGCACGAATGGTTTGTATGCATGCAAAGCATTATCTCTGTAGTTTGTAGTTTTTGCAGGGAACAACTTTATTGATAACTTAGAAGCGCCATGTCTGGTCAATTGCGGGTCATCTATTATTTCTAGTGCAGAAAACCCTTTCTACTTTTGAGTTTGTTGTTCCCAGTTAGTTAGGCCTATCATTACGGACAAATCCATTGGAAAAATAAACTTAAAAAAGGAAAATAGGAACTGAGAACAAATTGAAGAAAGACTATAATCCCCATCGAAGAATAAGAACTTTTTAGGGTTTGGGAAACACATGAATAAAGCTGAATGAGGAATCTGAAATTGCTAATGGGAGAGTGTATCCATATAATAGCCTATTAATGAGATTTTTATAACATCCAAATAGGTTTTGGGGTAACAAATAATTTTCTGAAATATGCTTAAATTTGGCATGAATCACCACATTTATACATCCATGTAAACATTGGGATAAAGCTACTCTTGAAAGTAGCAAATAAAGAAAATAACATGATGAAGTTTGCCTCTTGCGGATTATGGATTTTATGGAGATCAGTTACATGCATATAGGAGAGAGTGACAGAAACTCTTCTTTTTTTTGGATGTGGAATAATTTCCTTTGGCCAAGGGAAAGGGAAGCCGACAGAGAGTATCTATCTTTCATGCACGTCCCTTTTTCTTCTTTACTATACCGTATGTAAGTTCCTACAGGATCAAACCAATAGCTGACAACTGTAGACTAGAAGGCCGCATCAGAAGTTGGCCACTCGTCCACATTAAAACTTGTATGATAAGCAATATAAACCATGCTTACGTTACTAATATTTCATAGCTCTCGGAGAGGACCGTGGCTAGCATGTGTATAACTCATCGTGAGAAGTTGGTCTCACTTTGGTTTAGTAAGGAAAAAGGTGATATCATCCATGCTGTACCTACTTACCTTTATTGGTTGCAGAGAAAAAATTTGGTCACTGACAAGTTGTCGAGAAAGAGAAAGAGGAAAAGCTAATAAAGGCTAAAGCAGGGGAAGAACAGCGGCAACGCACTCTCATGAGTTCACATATCGAGGAAGCTTCCATCTTTTTGTCCACAAAGTTGATACAAATGTGGGGTATTCTGCTAATACCTCGTCGATTAATGTGTTCTGCATTAGCTAACGTTGTAAGTAACTCATCAGCGTTTGTGTGTGTGTGTGTATCTTGAAAATTGAAATGTAGGTTTTAAAGCAAGATCATGTCTATGCCTATAAATCAAACCCTAATCCCACCACTTGCTAGCTTGTGCAATGGGTAATTAGACCCAAGGCGCCTTTTCGCAGGGTTGCTAAAATCATTAAACACTAATTAGCAATTAATTTGAAACATAGGCCACTTTGGATTCTCTTTTGTTCTGCCGCTGCTTCTGCTTTTGATAACTTTTTCTTTCTGTTTTTAAGTTTTTGCTAACAAAAGTACAGTCCTAGAAGCTTCTTTTGTTCCCCTGTGGATCCAAGTTTGCCTATTCATCAGGCAAAATTTGTGTTCCTGTTCAACTTACCGGAAATAGGTTTAGTAGTTGCCATTGTATCTAGTTATCATGTTGACATGTTGCCATGGTGGGAGAGTCAAAATTTTCGGAATTAAGCCTTGTATATATTCAATTTGCTAATTCCATTAAATAAAGAAAAGAAATATACATCACGAGTATAACCAACAGATGTGGACATGCCTATATACTTTACGACACATTATGTGTACAAATTGAGAATTCTAATTTTCTCGAGATTTTATTTTTTTTACTCTTTATAACTATTCATTTCAACAATTTCTTAAATCTAGGTAAGTATGTGATTTGTATTTCATTTGTCCTTAAATGTACAATTAAAGGATCAGTTATGGCTTAAACCATAGCTATTAACAAGTAACGACACTTTGTAATTCTGGTCAAATTAAAACTTGTAATTAAAATTGTGAATAGCTTACCAAATTTTATATCAATTTTAATATTAGTATGATATAATATCAGTAACGATTTATACCAAATTATTTTTAGATAAAAATTTTAAATTATAAAATAGTATGTCAATTTATATAAATTTAATTTCTAACAATAGGATTTATCTTTTATAAAATACAATTCATGTGAATCTCTTTTAGTAACATTAACATTAGCAACAACTTCAATAATTAAATTATAATAGTTAAAATTTTGTTACTAGTTGATCTAAAATACTCAAATAATTTTTATTTATTTAATAATAAAACTAAAATATAAAAATAAAATCACTTCATATGTTATAATATTATGAATAAATTAAAATATTTATTTGAATAATAACTATTTTTAAATATAAATTTTGAATTTAACCCTTCAGGCTTCTTAATTTATAAATTTGATTTGATATTTTTTTAGTACTTCAATGTATTGATTACTATCGGCCAATACAACTCGAAATTCTTTAATATATTCTAGTACAATAATTTCGTATAAGAGCGAATATAGTATTAAATTCATTACAATGTTTATAAGAGCGAGTTCCATAATATGTGGAGTTAATTCTAACTTCCAAGAAGGTGAAATTTTTTTTTACAAGATGCCTTTGTTTGACTAAATAATTTTCTAACTATTTTTGTTCTTTTATAATTTATTCTCGATATTAGAGTTTCACATCACCAACAATTGATCAAGTTTAGGTATATTTACGTTACTCACAAAATAAAAATTTAAAATGGTAGAAACTTGAGTAAGATTTCAAGTTAGAGTTTAAATTATATTCATTTGACTAATTAACCACAATTATGTTATTTTACTTTAATTGTCATCTTTATCGATGTCCATAAATTAGACATGAATATTGATGCCATAATAATTAATTTCTTTTTATATTTTTAACCATTCAATAAAATCAAAATCTTTTTAAATTATGTCATTCATTTCATTGTTGAGCCACATTTTTGTGAACTATGTGTTTGCTTTTCTTAAAAATATTAATTAGAACTTATAATATGTGTTTCTTTTAAAAATATATATTAACAATTAAGTTTTAAAAAAATGATAATAATAATATAATAGCACCAAAGCTAAATGTTATTTAGTACATAACGCACTTTAGTTGGACATGCTAATTAAATTTATTATAACAATATTTATCTAGCTTAAAAAATCAAAATATTTATAACATTAACAATATCTTTACTTTCTTTTTTAAAATAATAAAATAATTTAGAATAGAAGTACCTTTCAAAATAAAAAATATATTAATGATAAGAAGTCAATGATGGACTGTACACAAGAAGGATATTACTAAACAAAAAATAGAAAGTAATTGCACCATCAAAACTAAGGCTCTCAAAAATAGAAAGTTATGGCCTTAATGTTGAGAATACGTTTTAAAGACTTTTCAAAAACAAAATCAAAACTTAAAAAAAAAAAAAAGAAAATGTCTAAAAGACCAAAAGGTGTTTATGCTTGGTTTAATCAAAATTTGAAAAATTGAAGGTACCCATTTTTATCCATAAGAATTTTAGCAATTTCTAAACAATGTTTGTTTTGATTTGCATAATAACACTCTCTTCGTAATTTTATAAACCTTATACTTAAACCACCTTCCATTTTTGGCATGTAAACTTGACTTCACTTGACTCTAACTTTTAAGGCATTTATCTACCACTTGTCAAAAGGCAGCTCTTTATCTTCATCTCCAAAGTCTTCACTATGGGCATATGTATCAAGGGGCGAGTGCTTTAAAAGACATGCAAAAAATTTGTCATTAGTCTAATTTGTTGAAGTCTAATTGCATAAGTGATATACTTATTATTCCATTTATCCAGTTTTATATCAATCAATTGTGCTAACATATGACAATCTCTTTTGGTTAGTCTTGTCAGGGACAAAGGTATCCCTGGGTATTTTATTCCAACATTCCTTTTCTAAACCAAGTATGTTGCATCATATTCATTATAGTTTATGGATAACCATTACAAACATATGAAGCTCTTGTTAGGATTGATTATCAATCCTAAACCAACTTAAAATCCTTTAGAGCTTTAATAAAACATGAGGCTGAAATCCTCCAAAGATTTAATAAAACATGAGATTGAAGCCTTATTTACTTTATTAAAAAGAAACCAGTTCTCTGCAAAAGATAAGCTAGCAAGATTCATTCTTCTATATTTAGAGTGATACTTAAACCCATTACAACTATCTGATATTCATGAAAATTAAAATTAATAAAATCTCTATGTAGATGGTAAATAAACAAGAAGAAATAAGTCACCTTGTAAAGACCATTTTTTTCTTTTAGAGATAAGAGTAGATTCAACATCAATTAAAATCATAGGGTTAAATTCTTAGAACCCTATGTGGTTTAAAATCACATTAATCTTCATTATTAAAAACTATAAAATAGCACCTTATGGTTATTTGTTCTCCTACCATCTATTTGTCATTAAAAACCCTATTTCTATATGCGAAAACAACATCGTATCAATTTTTGGGAGCCTATATGGAACATTCTTGCTATGTAGAAATGGCTAACCCACATAACCCTTGGCTTCATGCATCATTATTTTTCATAACCTACACGACGCCACATTAAGCCAAAATATTGTCTGGTTTTATCATCTCCTAAATAGAGACAGACACTCTTTGAAATATAGTTAGGATTCCTTTTAGTTGATTGGGAAGCAAAGGGAAAGACAATTTTAAATCTCGTTTTCGAAAGTAGTGGGAATAGATTGCTGATATCGGGAAGCATAATGCATTTGCTAGGTTAACTTTCATTTCTTTTTGTTTACTTCTAGCATAATGCATTTGCTAGGTTATAGAAGTGATTAGAAAAAATATGTAAGGCACAATTGCGATAAAAATTATATATATTCATAAGACTGTTTGGTCTTTGTTTGAGTGATGCTAATAGTAAATGATTAACTCTATAAATCCTCTATTTCTTTATGCACCATTCCTAGTTATGTCCTCTTTAATTTGATATGCTTATATTGTGAGCAAGTTGTCATAGTTTCTCTTCTTCTGGTTTATTGCAAGTATATAGTTCCTTCTTTATGAGATTAGAGCTTACATCATTGATATGCATCTAAAACACTATTTATTCATTGGTGAAGTATATTGGAATTGGTCTAGTGGTGGTTTTTTAAGAATCATGCTTATTTATTTCTATGTTCTTCCTAGTAGGTACTTAAATGGCATGTTCTTGTAGGAAAGCGGTAACATAATTTTACATGCATATACCTATAAGAACAACGACTACTTAACAGACTACTTCTAAACCATTTGTTATTTATAATAACTTACAACTCATTTGCACTTTAACTCCTTCATCAGGTAATTTCGAAGAGACACATAAAATCTTGGAATTTGCCCACCGCATAAAGTATGTTGAAATTCAAGCTCTATAGGATAAGGATCTATTTTTTTCCTTTGTCATCTGGATTTCTAGAACAAAATTTATGAAGTGTGAACATTTTTTGGCTTACAAATTATTGATGATAAATTACTTATCAAGAAGTGTAACATCCCCTCACCTATGGGAAGGGTAATTTAGTAATTTGGAACGAGTTAGGAATGTGTAAAAGTGTATTGACATATTCATGCATTCATATATACAAATGAATAGTAAATAGTGATTTTTTGCACATGTAATGATTGTACATGCATTCATGGCATTTCCCGGTATAATTGTGAATAAATGTGTTTTATGAATAAAGTGTTTTGTGTGAATGAGAATTTGAATTGGAGAGGGTTATAGGGGTTTTCTCATTTTTAGAGAATTATAGGAATTTTT
>JANIIA010000002.1:32958053-32978487 GCA_027478495.1 Erythroxylum alaternifolium | reverse complement strand
CTCCCTTATCATAGGATATGTATCGGAATGACCTACGGGCGTCCCGGTGCGTACCCTACGGTGAGGGGGTGTTACAAGAAGTATCAATATGAAATGTGTTGTTTAAAGGAAGAAATAGAACAACTAAAGAGAGAAATTGTCGCAACTCTTCAAGTGAAAGAGATTATGGTAAATGACACTGTCCTCCTAAAATAATAGGTACATTTGAAAATTATTCTTCTTTAGATCAAACATTGGAATTTTAACTCTATATTCATTATTAGTGCAATCTTACTTTTCATCCATAAATTATTTTTAACTCTTAATTATTTCTCCCTATCATCATTTGTAACATTATTACTGATCCCATGATAGGGACTCTGAAGATACACTAAGCCCATCTATTGTGGTAGGATGAATTTCACTTCTTAGGTACAAAGCCATCATATTCTCACTTAAGGATTTGAAGTATTCAAAAAGAAAGGCATTAATCATTTGCTTGCTGGTTGTCTTTTGTGAAGCATACTAGAGTTCCTCTTTTTCCAACAAATGTAGCATTGAATTCAAGGTAATATAGGAGAATCACAAATTTGGTACATTTATGTGAAATAAGTTATAAGATTATTTGTTATGGATTAATTTTTTTCCTTAACCTAGGAAATTGACTCTTCAAAGAGTTTCACCAACTCCTTTTGGAAAAATAGAAAAATGATGTGGATATTAAATATTAAGCTTGTCTGTTAACAAATTCTCCACTAGCTATTTTGTTCAATTGTTTGCTTACTTAGGTTGTTTTTCCATACAGTGGGCTTTCAATCATCGAAGCCTAATAAAACGTGTTGATCACATTACTTGAAAGACATTTTATACTCTACGTAATAAACACATTTGTGACCTACTCCCTTTTACTTTTAAAATATTTTGCTTCTTTTGTTTCCCTAAGGAATTATAATAATATTAATATACATTATCTATAACTCTATGTGGCTACATACCAGCATATCTTGGCTGGAGATTAAGATGAGGTGCATAAATGAATGATAGTATATTATTACCTAGAATGATGTACTAGACAGTGAATGTATGATTGTCCAATTGAATTCAACTAGAGTCACATACAATAAAAAATTTTCCATTGTAATGTGCATGTTGATTAGAAATTGTGTTTCAATTCTTCGTACACTGCTTATGTGTTTACAATATGATCAATTTGCATGATATTCTTATTCCTTTATTCCCTAATGATGATAAACAATTAGTCATATCACTGTCGCTAATATAAATCAATATGGACCACTGAAGGAAGTAAATAATATATTGAATTTGCACATATTTGATACTATAATTACAGTGTGATACTTGTTTTTATTGTAGGATTTGTTTGAGGAATGGCAAGTAATTCAAATCCCATAATTAGGTTTACTTGCTTTTATGGAGGATGCTTCAAATTTAAACCAAAAATGGTATATAAAGATGGAGACAAATATTATTTTGGTTGTGAGGTGGTTGATTTTATGCTTTATGGTAAGAGGTTAGCATATGGAGAAGCATGGGATTTTACTTATAAATTCTGACTTAACTCCTTTGAGGATGGTTTGAGGCAACTATAAAATGACAATGATGTGAGGAATTTGATATATGCAATTGAAGTGATCAAAATAAAAACAATATAGGTGATTATGGATGGAGAGAAGTACCTTAAGTTAAGTAAACTTATTGAACCTGAGGTTAATATTCCAAGTGAGGCAATTGGGGATGATGATGAGGAGGAAGGTTTATCAGCACCTGAAAATGTATTGTCAAATCCACCCATGCTAGCAACATCTAAAATTGAACATAGACATGAAGCATCAAATGATTCAGATGACCTATTATACCATAAAAGCCAATCAACAGATATCAGTGACTCATTCAAGTGAAGATATTCCTGATGATATCTATGGGTGTCCTATATAAAAAGAGTTACCTGCTAGGAGTTTGTGGTGTACTAATGTTGAGAATATTGACTTAGGTGATGATGATATTAATGTTGTTGATGATGATCTTGGTATGAGGTGAGGAAGAAGCCTAAATATCTGCACTTTTCTCTTTTAGTTTAGATGATGAGAGACTTATTTTGAAGTAAGGAATGATATTTGATTATGTTTATACATTTAGAAGGCTTTGAAGAACATGATTTCTAAGATGGGATTTTACTATTTATATAAAGAATGAAAGTCCAAAAGTTACTATAGTGTGTAAGAAGAAATATGGATGAAGAACATATGCAAGCCTTACATAAGATACAAATGTATTTTAAATTAAGACATTCCATGATTCCCATTCTTACTGAAGATTATTTAATAGTGAAAAATTTGGTTACTAGCAGATTACTCATACATACTTATCACACCTTAGAGACCATCCTAGTTGAAATATAGATGGGCCAAAAGGGGTTGTTTTAAGAGATTACCATCAAAATATTATAGACATCAAAGCATACATATAGAGCTAAAAGGTATGCCTTGTATTTTTTGGTTAGAGATGAAGAGGCGTAATATGAGAAGTTGAGAGGGTACTTTTTGGCGGTGATGGAATGCAGTAGGGGTAGTTTGCTGTACATCAGATCTCCTAAATTTGTGTTTGAAACCCTTATTGGCAATGATGGAATGTAAAAGGGGTAGTTCGCTATACATCAGATCTCTTAAAGGTGTGTTTGAATCATACTACATATGCCTTGAACAAGTGAAATTTGGGTCTATTAATGCTTATAGACTAATAATATGCATTAATGATTGTCATTTGAAGACAAGTTATGGAGAGCAAATGCTCACAGTCATTAGAAGGAATCTAATTGATTTATGTTTCTATTATCTTCGGCTATTACACGAGTTAAGAACAAAGAGAGTTGGAAATGATTTTTGGGATGGTTACTGGACGATATTAGTTGTAATTGTTCATGGGTGTTCATGAGTAATAGACACAAGGTAACACAATGAAATATTCTTATTGTCTATTTCATATTTTCCTTTTTTTACTGATCATATCTTTATCATATGATGTAATGTCTACAAGAGCTATTTGAGCATGAATATGCAAATTTGGACCATATTTATTGCTTTAGGAATTTGTGAGACAATTTACAAAGCAAGTACAAACTGATAGCCATCTACAAGGACCAGATATGGAGTATTGCTTCAGATTGTACACAACAAGGATATAAGCGACAAATGAGTAAGATGGAGAGCATGAACAAAGATGCCTATGATTGGTTGATAAATATTCCCTAGATAAGATCATGTAGACATACATTTGACAGACAACGTAAGGGTAATTTTGTTCAAACAATACAATAGAGTGTTTCAATGCATATTTGAGGAATGCATGAGACAAACTAATCTCAACTTGCTTAAAAGTGATGAGAAGATCTACCATGAAGAGATTTAATCAAGACAAGTAAGGAATGGCTACTTACAATGACAAGATAAGTCCTAACATTGTGTCAAAGTTAGAGGAAAATAAAAAGGAAGATACAAATTATTTGGCTTGTTTTGCATGTAGTAACATCATTTTCATTTCAACATATTTACATAAATGTTACTAATAACTTAACACATTTATGGCAGGTGGTGGGAAATTTGAAACTAAGCACTATAAGCTTAACCATCATGTTATGAACCTTCGAACAAATGAATGCACATATGGGAGATGGGAGTTAACTGGGATCCCTTGTAGCCATATCGTTTTAGTGATTTTTTTAGAGAGAGGAGATTCTTATGACTAGTGCACCAACAATACACTAAGGAGACTTATATGAGGTATTATCGAGAGAGTATTAATCTAATAGCATGTGAACAATTTTGGCCTATTATTGAAGAACATAGATAGAAGATCAATCCTCCCCTTTATAAGAACAAAGTTGGGAGGCCAAAGAAGAAAATAATAAGAAAAGTTGGTGAAGGTAAAAAGCGCGAGATTATTTGAACAAGGACTGGCAGCCATGTAACTTGTAGGATATGTAAACAAGCTGGACATAATTCAAGAAATTGTAAAATGCTACGACCTAGTTCAGTTATCACGATCTAGATGATGGTAAGCTTTTTTTTAAATATTGAAGTAAGAATATAAATGATAATAGGAACTTATATTATTTGATAAATGTAGGGTCAAGTGTAAATGCCTTCTTAAGGAAAGGAACCTGTTCAATAGTTTAGAGTAAAGAGGAAGACAACTAAAGTTAGAAGAAATGAGATTTTGACAAGTTTAAAAGAGAAAGAGAAGAGGTTGGAACCAAAAAAAAGAACTTGGAGTAAAGGATATAAATAGCTAGCTTCTAGTCCTTTATTTTTTTGGAACTTATGAAGACTATTTTTTCGTATGTAATTATTCATGGACAGCTTATGTGGTTTATTGTATGGGCTCACTTTTGTTTCTTTTGATTATGTAATTACAACACCATGTGCAAAGAACATAAGCAAGGAATCATTTTATTGATCTTTTTAATTTATTGTCTACTTTTGGATTTATAAATTGAATCATGTGTATGTAATTACAACACCATGTATAGGGATCATTTTTTTAATCTTTTGATTTTAATCTAAAGCCATATCTTTGAACATGTGTGCATCAAATGAAATTACTATTAATTTCATTAATTAATTCATATTATCATAATTTAATAAAAATTTTAGATACATTTAATGTCTTCTCCATTACTTGTACATAAAATATTAGTTGATGCTCTAGACATAATCTAAAACAAGTACTATTGAGCCCCATATCCAACTAAGTTGACTATCTTTTTTATTAAGTTTATCATATCCCTTTTGTCCATTACATGTTATGTTCTCCTCTCTTAAGGCATTTATGGCATCTACACGTTGTGGAGTAAATTTCTTGTCAAACCACTCAAAGAAATTGCAACATTCATTTCCCTATAATAAGTAAGATAAATAGTCATATATTTGTTAGAATCCCTATAACAAACAAGATATTATATATAAAATATACCTTATATTTTGGACATCCACAAATTCTCCTTCCATGGTTCTTTGATATCCAAGAAGTTTGCAAATGAACCTACAATCCATAATTGTAAGACACATAGATACATTATTGTACACTTTCTATTGTTGATGTTGACAATTCCATATATAAAGTATAACCCTACTTTAGATTTTTCTAGAAACTTTATACAATGTATATCCATTAACTTAGCATAAAGGTATATGTATATGTCAGAAGACTAACTAAGAATAAAAATTCCTATAGTAGAGTAAGAATTATACAATTATGCAAACAACAATGAGTATGTTGCAATTAAAATTCCTTATATTTGATAACTTAAGTCACACGTATTGTATCATCCCACTCCTATTGGGTATATTCTCGAACACGCCAACGGTATTTGAGAAGATACTCTACGTGAGTGGTGTACTAGGATAGTCAGTCAATCATACTCATGGAAAAATTTTCGAATATCACACACTATTTCAAAAAACCAATGATTAGTTTGGCCCATTTTATAAATAAACATTTTCAATCACAATATTTCAATCAATATACGTATCATTAGAATTTCAATAGTCACTTGGGCCCAGTATAGATAAACAAACTTTTAGTAATAATGTCATTACATTACATAATTATTCACATACACATTGTACAGTAATTGTGAATACAAACTTTAATACAAAATAATGAAAAATATATGTAGACGCCAACTGATCCCGACCTCTATCTCTTACTCAAATGTAGTGGTTAGACTCCAGTTAGTCTAATTGGGTGTCTCTTATGAGTTTCAAAAATATGTTGTAAATTTTAGGGTGAGTTTTGCGAATTCAATGAGTGAACCATCTTCGATGGCTCACTCAATTCATATAACACATAATTTACAGACAATTCACATCATCACATAAGGCACATCACTTTACAAATTTATCATGAGAATTGAATACCCTTTATTCGCTTATTTCACATTTCACATTTAGAGCAGTCAAGCAGTTCACTTTGATCATTTAAAAACATACATATCATTTTTATGTGCAATGCTCATGAGACTCACTTTCAATTATTATTGTTGTGATCGAGTGCCTATAATTGTCCCGTATGTATTGTGGATACCAGGTTCATTAATAACCGTCCCTTATCCGTTGGAGATACATCATTTTACATAGTGAGCCTGTGGCTCTTAATCACTTTATGGGCTTTAAGCTCTTTCTTTCGGTGGCTACTCTAGTCACAACAGCCTTTATGTTATTATGCATTCATGTAATGAAATGCATCACATTCACATATATTCAATAGTCACTTGATTTTAGTTTCACATCACATTCACATATATCATCGGACCTTGGTCCGACATTCAATAATAATGTTAAGGATCACTTATTTCATTCACATTCATATTCAATGAAGCACTTCCTAAGTTCTCACATTTATCAAATTCCTTGGATTGTTGATTCCGGAATTATATCAATCACATTCACATTCAGTAATAATTCAATACAGAAATTTAAAACAAAATAAGCAATGAAAGTGAGATCATCTAGGTCGAATCACAGTACGCTCCATATTAGCATTAGCTTCCATGATCCAGAAACGACTTGGTGCTGACGTTTTATCCTGTATATCAACATTATGTAATATAAATATTACACACATATTATTAATTGCACAATCACACAAACATTCAATTATACACATATGTATATGTGAAATGTATAATGCGTGCTCATATTGACTAATCTGGGTATGTTTCCTCAATCACGCCTCTTGATCATTCAAACCTTATCATTTGTATGTTTCTAACTTTTTCTTAGGTTTACACCTCAAGAACACATGGTTATTCTAATATCATAAATCAATTACTCGTCGTTTCTTTTCTAGCATTATATGTTCTCATAATACCCAATTCTAATTCACCTATACTTAATACTCTTCGTTCATTTCATTTGAATCTCATTAGCATTCACAAGATCACTTTCATTCATTTCACTTTGTCATTCTCACAATTTTATCGAGTCCAGATCCGTTAAGCGGACCTTATGTTTGTAGGGCGGACAAATACCTATATATACTGTCTTTCGAAGCAATTTTAGTCCAAATAGCCAGAAAATGCCCGTTAGGTGGACTTCATGTTCACCGGGTGGACATTCTCAGGTTTTCCAGCTTTCCAGCTCTACTTATGTCCGTTTAGAGGGACATCATGTCCGCTGGGCAGACAATTACGGGACACTTCTAGAAATGTAAAAATTTGACCTTTTTGACAGCAAAATCTCTCCTTGGAGTCTTCATAAAAGTTGTAGAACTCAGAGTCCTCTTAGAAAGCATAATTAAATGATCTTAATCCAACATCCACAAAGAAAGTTATGCCTCTTTCCCCAAAATCTATCCATTTACTTAATCCTATTAATCTCAATCTATTTCCTTAATTATAACCTCAATTATCACTCTAATCAATCACAGATTTAATCACTTATTCAAGCATCATACTAGGTTCATTTCAAGATTTATTCAAGCCTAAATGTATCATAAGAAAGTATCTTATCAATTGTTGTCTCAAACATCACATAAAAGAAACATATTTCATGTAAAAGTCATTCCCATTTTCCAACTTTTCCAATGCTATTTTTAGGTCAATTTTGTATGATCATTATGACCTAGAAAATAAGGTTTCTGGGCATTATGTTCTTCTAAACAAATGGTCCTATGTATTAAGTTTATAATGACATCAAAAACATGTATTTTGGTTCAGTATTCTGCAAGTTATACCCAAAATACTACAGATTATTCTCATACCACAACAGCACACAGTTCTCAACTTCAAGACAAATTTCTAGACCCTTAAAGACAGAATTCAAATTCAATTCCTTCAGGAAAATTGTATCCATATGTCTCTAGTTGAATCGAAATCACAAATCATCCCATTTGGATATCTACAGAGCAAGATATGGCCAAAATACAGATGTGTACTTGGTAAAAACACTCTATCTAACAAATTCCAGCGCACTTCATCATCATTTTCATTCTAGTTCATCTCTTTTGCTTAGTCTATCATTTCTAACTTAATTACTCATCATTTACCCATCATTATTAACTTCATTTCAGCTCAATATCATACACAACAATTCATATCTATGTTTGATCATTAACCCAAAAGCAGGACATATAACATTCATTTACAAATCAATTTTTTGTAGTTCTTTCAACTCCATTTTAGGACTCATTCTAACTCTAAACATCTCGTCATCATCATAAACATAAAATTAGTACATCCATATGCTCATTTCTTCACTCACGGATCACATATATACATTACCATTTTATGCTCATTTAATCCTTATCTATCATCAATAAGTTTCATTTAACCAACCAAGGAGAGCAATAAAATAATGCTTGTTTAACTTCAAGCTCTTAAAAAATCTCCAAGAAACCCTAGCTTTCCTTGAACCACACGATCAACATCAAAGGTGATAGGGTTACGTGGGTTTTTATCAAGGAGAAAAGATAGCAAGAACTTTGAAGTAGTTAGTGATGGAAGAAAGCAAGGTTCAACTTTGATGCTTGGAGAAGAGAGTGTCGTAGGTGGAGAAGAAAGTGAAGAAGAAAATACGAAGAAGAAAAGAAGAAAAGAGAGCATTTGGAAAAGTGAAGAAAACAAAAAAAATGTTGGTCTTGCAATTGGTAATTAAAGTGAGAGGTTTGTGGCATGGCAAGTGATACTTGTCACTTGCCACATGTCACCACTTATGGCTCTCCTTTAGTCTCTTTTAATATCTAGTCCATTTGGCCTCCAATTTCTCTCAATTTTTGGTCTCTTATCAATAATTTCTACTACCAATTGATACTTAATTCTACTACCATTTATCAATTGTTTTGTCACTTGGCATTTTTTCAAGCCAAAAATACCCAGAAATTTAGAATTTTCCTAAATTTTCCCTAAAAATTCTAAATCACTAATAAACACACCAACTTAATTTTTAAGACACATAATCCATAATTCACATTATAATCACATTAAAACAATCATTTATACCCAAAAATGTCAAATGAGTGCATCAACAAATTATTGTAATGTGTGCAATAATCAAATTCACATGTATGTATACCATATTATGCATGAGCATAAAGTGCCTTTCCCTACTCTATCATTGCTATTTCTCATGTACGGTATTTTCAGGCTCTAACTCTTAATATGGGAACGGGATGTTACACGTATAATAACTGTTTGATATCCTAGTGCAATATGGTTACATTTTGCTTATACATATATAGTAATCATACTTATTTAAGAGACTTAAATTTTTGTGCAATTGGATCGTATGTAGTAATGTGCTTAAACAAAATATCTCTATTTGTAATTGGATCCTACGTAGTATTGTGCTTGTACAAAATAGATATAGTAATGTGCTTATACAAATTGAATCATTTGTTTTATATAGTCATATTTCTACCTATAAAAACTAGGTTATAAGGCAGATATAATCATAAAGTCCATCTAATAAATACTAATAGATGTAATATTGTTTTGAAATAAACAATTTATCATATAACACAACTTCAGAAAATGAAACTTCACATAATTTACTTAGTCTATTTATCATAATCATAAGTTTCTATAACACAAATCCATTGTCATTTCACATTCTATATCAAACTTCTCTTTTCTAATATTATTTCCCAATACCTATTTAAAAAAACTTAAACCATTAACTAACATTAATTCTTTTACTCATTTGGTAGATAATAGAGACAAAAATTTATAGTCAGCCAAAATTGAAATTTGATCAATTATAATACCATACTAGAACATTTACTTATTTATGCCTAAAGAAAGGAAGATTCATAAGGTTAATCATTCGGCATTAGCTTCACTAAAACAATGACATAAAAGTCTTCTTTAACAATTGTGTTCTACATATATTTACTAAAAATTTCCATAAACTAGTAGATGCATTGTGCCAAAAGAGAAAAAGAAATAAAAGTTATCGAAATGAGATAGTACTAATAATTGAAGTAAGTCCCACTAGTTCCTAAAATCAACACTTTATTCTCATTGCTTTTACTAATAATTGAAGTTAGTCCCACTAGTTCCTAAAATCAACACTTTATTCTTATTGCTTCCTAAAAGGAGATTTGAAATCGTTCTTGTCTTTACTTCCTAATTGACTAAAAGGAAACCTGACCTTATTTCAAAAAATGTCTGGTTCTATTTGGGAGATGATTGAACTAAACATCATTTTAGCTTTATACAGCACCATATAGGTTGTGAAAAATGATGCCACATGAAGCTAAGTGTAATACGATGTCGTTTGATGTTGTAAGAATGTGCTTTGTAGACTTTTAAAAATTAATACAACATTACTTTTATAAGTAGAAATAGTGTTTTTAATGACAAAAAGACAGCAGGAGAATGGACAATATATTAACTAAACTACAGTGGTGGTGTTTGATAGCTGTTTAAAATGAGAGACTAATGTGATAATTTGTCAAACCATAGGGGTCTTAAAGAATTTAACTTAATATTGTATAAAAGGGAGTGGTGAAACACTAAATGAGCTAATGCAAAAAAAAAAAGAAAGAAAAGGAAACCATAGACTTTGAATGAGCATAATTAAAAATTCCCATTTAATAGAGTCATAAGATTTATAGAAAAAATGTTCATTTTAAACCTCAACATTTTTATTAAAATTTGAACTGTAATGTTTTGAAGATTTCAAATTGAATTCATTTTAAACCTCATCAATTTTATCAAAATTTGAATTGTAATGTTTTGAAGATTTCAATTTAAACCTAATATTTTTTAAATGGTCAAAATAAACCTTAAATGGACTAAAATTTTGACAAGATTAATCATTCACCAGTTAAATGGTATGTCATCAATAGTGTGGCATTGTTTATTATTCTTTCAACTTAATATAGGATTCCATTGCCACGTAGCTAAGTAAGGCCCACTATTAGAATTTGAAAAGAAGAACCTTAATCCTTAACTAGGATTAAGATCTACTACTACAACTCACCCTCTCCTTGTTCACACCTTCACTCCCTCTGCTCTCATCAAAACCCTTGCTTCCATAACCAAATCTTCTCCTATACCTATCTCTTCAACCTAAAACCTTTCAAAAATTCCCTTTTTAACGTTGCACTTAAACTCTCCAAGTGATGAATACTTTGGTCACAAACGTCCGCGCCAGTGGATCCTTCTCTACTATTATACCTATTAAACCTTAACCTTAACCCTTTCGTTTGATTAGAGCTATCAAAATCATGATCCAATTGCTTCCAAACCAACTTGTAGCTCTTTCTATTCCTATGCTCATCCTCTATAAGTCGACATAAATTGTATAAACTAGATGAAGATATGGTGGAATAGGAGGACACTAACCCTTTCCTTACATTATTTGATTTATAATCTGAAGATCTATAAGATCGACTTGTATTCAAATCTTGATTCTGAGCCTTTATTATTATAGGAATCAAGATTATCGCTAAAACTCAATCTCTTCATTTCATTGAATTATAACACCTGACAATATAGCTAAAGTAAAATGATTTTTATTACAAAAGAAGAAGAAGTCATATTTGCCCAGGCTTCATGTCAAGATCACATATTTGACATAAACTCTACCAGCCTCCTTAACTTTGTATGAGGAGAAAACTATAACAATATGACATAACAAGGCACCATATACAAACCAAGTTCGATAACTAGACTACAAAGATAAGACTAACTTTTTGGAATAGAAAGACAGATAGCTACATCAACTGTGACACTAGAGGTTTAGCGGGTATGGAGTTTAAAGGAGGCAACTAAAGGGAGGAAAGATTAGAGTTTATAAAGGAGTTCTCTTAAAGTTTGTTTTAAATGTTTTTAAAAAGTTAGGGTTCAAATTAAACGCTTCAAAATGTTAGGGTTTAAGTTATATTCTGATTAAAAAATTGAGGTTCAGACATTAGGGTTCAAATTAACGCTTAAAAATGTTAATGTTTAGATTAAGCAAAATTTGCCTAAGATTTATAGAAAAGTAGAGGGATTTGTAACCTTTGAGATCAAACATATAAAGGTTTTATTAATTTCCTTCAATAATTTTTTTGTTACAAAAAAATAAAATAGCTTCAGTTACTATTGATGATCAAATTCTAAGACTTTTGAAAAAGGAATGCATTAAAATCATCAAGACCTAATGCCTTATTAGGTTTGAGACTAAAGAAAGCTTCCTTTACATCAGCTTTGAAAAAAATGTTGCTCTGGAAAGAAAAAAGTTAAAGATCAGTCCTATTAGGAATGATGCACTAAAGATGATTTACTATTCTAATGGGGGAGTTGCTCTTCCTTAGTAGATCAAAAAAGCAATTCGCTACTATAATCTTGAGCTGCTCTTAGTTACTTGAAACAATGCTTGAATCGTCGTTAATGTTAGTGATTTTGTTTTGGTTTCTTCTGTAAAGTATTGCATTATGAAAGAACTTGGTATTGAGGTCTCATTCTTTAAGTCAATTCAATTTCAACTTTTGCTTAATCAAGGAATTGTGATGTGCTAAAGCTTATAGATAAGACCTTAGCATTTCTTTCTCTTAAACTTTAAAGTTCTTATCTAATAGAGAAACTTGAAGGAGGTTTTAGGTAACATTGATATCTTCTCTTGTTCCTATTACTTTTTCACTTTTGAACCACTCAACTTTTTCATTTTTAGTTTTAATGACGTTAAATTTAATGGAACATAAATGTAAAGAGTATCCCTAAAAAGGGCCTTTAATACCTTTAATGGCAACATCAAAACCTGGAAAATTAAATAGAAAATTATTAAATTTAAAAGGAAAATTCTTTTTTCCCATCCAGTGCTTAAATGAATCATCAATAATATTATGGTTAAAGATCAAATAGTTATTAAATCTTTCCTAGAATTAGGAAAATCCTTCATCTATTGCCTATTAATCACCACTCTATATATATAGTTTCTTCCTTAAGTATCTATTGCTCCACTAGTTATGCCCTGAGTAAATAGGTTACTTTTATATTTAAGGTCTGAAAGGGTTGCCTTATTAGTGTAAAATTTAAAATCTTCATTGCTACCATTAAGTTGGAAATGTTGATTTTTAATTCATTAAAAATATAATAACATTAAAATTCCCATAACTTTCTAAGGTAAGTGGGAGTTAGTACTAATAAATACTAAATCTAATTATAACTACTTACAAAGAGAGGAATTATTCAAAGTATAGACAAAGGTGATATGAAAGCTTCAACTAGTAAGAGGCAAAAGAGTTTAAGAAGAATAAACTGATCTGATTTAGAAATAAGTGAAACCAAAATTATAAAAGGGTTATGAAAACCTATAATGTGATCATTATATTAATGAAAAAGATTGTTAAATCTTGATCAAGAATAGCAAACAAAAAAAAGTATAAATATCTAAGTTGTGAGATTTTATTTTATTTTCTAACAAACCTACAAGCATTGGTTTGTAAGAAACCAAAATGTCCCTAGCAACTTATTGTTGGATAGGGTTGTTCAAACCCCCAATATTGCTTACTACCTTCGAGAGCAGTAGAACTAACATGTTTTGGAGAATCCAAAAGTGGGGTTAACTATTAAACCAATTATAAACCAAAATTTTAGGCTAAAAGCTCTCAATTTTAACACATTTTGGTGGACCAAGATTCATATTCTCTTTTATGAAGACTCCTCTCAAATGTTTGTCTTTAGATTATCTTCGACTGTAACTTTTTGAATTTTAGGAGCTATGAAAAGTTCCTGATTTGAATCTTTTCGTTGTATCTAGCCAAGTCTTGAGCTTTTGCTTAAGTTAAGGTTGCTATTGATAACTCAGATGAATTTTTATCTAGACAAATTTTTTAATTTTCAGCTAGTCTCATGACTTCTATCTTATCAGGAAGCTCTTTAATTAATTCTCTTATATGTGTACCCTCGAGAAGACTATTCTTTTTAGTGAGATCTTGTTCTCATCTAGGTAAACTAATCTCTTAAATACACTAATCATGTGACTTAGTTCTTCTATGCTCTAGTATTTAAAGGGATGTTATAAAAACTTATCCAAATCAAAGAAAATTTTTGGTTGAGTCTATATAGTTTTTGTCTTGCTTGCCACTTCACTAGGAATAAAGGTTTCCTACTGAAGTGCCAAATTCTCAATTATAAGACTTTGAAAATCCCCAATTGACTGTTGAACTTAAAAATAAACATATCAACCTCATTGATGAAAACTTATCAAATTTAAATATGTTCCAATTTGCTTCTTTCATCTCTAAACTAGGAGAAAAGAAAGGTGTTTTATCAAGAAGGAATTCAACAAAGTTTTAGAAAATTTAGTAACACTAACCTTTTGACCTTTAGGGGAGGAGAGATTACTAACTTGTCTTTTGAATAAGAGGTTAGCATAAAGCACAAGGTTTGAAAAGAAGCATCATCACTTACTATTTAGATCAAGAGAAAGTAGGAGAAGAGGAAATGAACAAGGAAAGAGGAGTAAAGTAGAACTAATAGGAGAAGAGGAAATGAACAAGGAAGGAGGAGTAAATGTAGAACTAAGGAAATGAGGAGCTAAGAATGATCCTTTAAAAGGAAGCGACAATTGAAGGAACACTACCTTTAAGATAAAAGATGAAGGAATGAAGGACGAGGTAAGAGGGGACACATGCAATTTAATTTGCACTTAGGAAAGGAAAATAACATCTCTAATTGAGTAGGCCTTAAGCTTAGAGTTAAGAATCACTAGAAGTTAATGAAAAAGAAGAAGTCGACTAGTAAACAACACATAAAAAAAAACAAAAAAAAGAGGTGAGAAAGATTCCACCTAAAAGAAAAACTTTTAACATAAAAAAATTTAAATAAAAAGTAGAAACCTCAAGACTTATTAAGTTCCCTTTACAATAAGTTATAAGAGTCCCTTAAAATTTTATTTGTATATTTATACTATTGATAAATTATGAATTAAGAACTTTAATATAAGTCAAACATTTTAAAAGATTTAGCATAAAATACATCTCATATTTTCCCCCATTAATAGTCCTTCATATGTTAAATCAAACCAATAATATCTTAAAATCTATTTTTAAATCAATCACCTATGTTTAGGACTTAAAATACTTCATATAAGTTAATTTACTTGAAAATAAATTACAATATAATATAATAAGATTGAAATAAATGAGATAATGAACTAAACATTTATATAATTTTGAATCTTAGGTGACACTTTTACTTTTTGACTTAATATTGTTTTATAAATGACTATATAGTTACTTATTTGATAAATTGACTTTGATTAATAATAATAGAATTAAAAAATCAGTTATTTTAATATATGATGGCAGTTTGGTACCGTAATTAAATGTTAGGGACTTGTCTGATGTTTAATTTTAAAAATATCATGTCTTCCGCATTGCATCGGACCTCAACGACTATAGAATGTCAAATGGGCTTCATTCGTGTTTTCAGGTAAATGCATAGGCCTGTGATCTGGCTCTTAAGGGCTCAAATTTCACCTACAATTGATTTACTAGAGCTCATCTCTATTCTTGTCGTGGTCAAGTAAAGGGGGTAAAGGCCCATATCTATACAGAACGTATCATCATTCGGCTGGCCACTTCCTAGCTATATTTAATTCTTTGCCTTGAAATTCTAATAGCCAATTAACTGTTTAGTTCCCATACCAATTTCTGAATTTTGCCTTTGCCCAAACTGAAATTTACATAAATGGGGCAGCAGGTTGTTTTTCTTTTTAATTTCCTACAATAACATTCATGGTACGTTACGATTTCTAGCACATTGATATTGCTTAGGCTTAACATAGAGGAGATATGATAGTCAAAAAAGAAATGCGCAAGTTAATTTCAGTTGTGTTAGAATATGTCACCAAAACAGAACCTCTTATCCACCCAAGTTTTTGACCTTCATAACTTGAAACCAACTACATATTTATATAATGTACTTTTACAATACTAAATACATAATGAACTCACCGGTTCCCTCATTTTTGTTTTGCAGTTAAGAATTAGTTAAGGAGAAGGCTCGGAGATGTCAGCTGGAGGAATGAAATGATCAATGGAAAGGCCAGGGACATTGAACACAGCATCATCAATCCTCCAAAGCTCCTCCATTCGAGTCCTACTATGTTGCACTGTCTCTTCCTCGAACCGAAACACCGTAGCAATGGACCTGCCTTGATGAGCAATTAACACACCATCCACGTCTCTGTAATCTCCAATGCTGCTTCCGATTGTAGTCTCCCAGTAAATGGTGTCATTTTCTGGGGTCTGTACCCTGGTGAGATGTGAGTCCTCTAAATATATTAGAAGTCCACTCTTCTGGCAGAAGTAGCCATATAATACATGCCTTAGAACTTCTGCTGGCCCTTCACTTCTTTCTACCACAGCTTCACGATCTGCTGCTACTTTTAGTACAAAGCAGTCATCGTCTCCAATTTGTTTCTCTCCCAAGCATTGAGCTTTTGCGAATAAGCTGGCTGTACTTTTTGGATCTAGGCCCTGCAATTAATTAATTAGCTAATCAGTATCAATGCTTTGGAGAGTTTTCAGATTGGTCAATAATTATCTAATGTTAATTTCTAGACTAATCTCCTTGCTAGGCCTTGCGCAATAGTTGGCTTTGCTGGTGTGTGAATAAATTAGCAATGTAGGTAATTATGAGCTACCATTGAGTCACTCTAATTACAGAAACATTCACATGTTTTCGTCCAAAACCAAATTGCCAGATGGGTTTATCTAATACAGTATTTAGGACTGTAGATGGATCGAAAGAAACACGAATAAAGGTTTTCATTTATGTGCTTTAAGATAACCAAGACAAGAAAACCCAAGGCGTTCACAGGATTGTAGCATAGAAGAAGGAAGATAGGGAAAGCTTTCGGAAATGCGCAAATAACAGAAGAATAGGACGTCTACTGGATTTGAATAAAGTGCAAAACAAAACAAAAGATAAAGCAAAAGAGGATAACTAAGTGGCTTTGGCAAATGGCAATCCCAAGAAGAAGACGAAGATGTAGCAAAGACTCGAACTTTAAACAATGAATAATGACCGAAACATGACGTCAAAAACATTATCACGTGGCGTCCTAACTCTTTTAACTCGTCAAAGTTCAACAAAAGAAGCTCACTTGTCTGCTAAAGCAGTCGACAGTTTCTCTATCGCTGTCCGTTCTCAATTACCTTTCACTCTTTTTGGGCTTTGTATGCTTTCATTTGTTTTGTTCGTTCATCTCTTTCGTTGTTTGTTAAATTTACTTAGGGTTAGCTTACAAGAAACTTCACAAACAAAACATCCCAAGCATTTATGTTAAACTTAAATTAGTTATACCTGGATTATGCGACGAAGAGGGCGTTGTGGTCCCTTTGCCGCATGCGTACCGAGCCAGGGTGTATGCCGCCACACCGTCTTACCGTCGCTTCCGGCAATGACTTTGTTTCCTCCGACAGCCAACTCAAGAGACCACATCCCTGGCAACATTTGCCATAAAACAAAGCACCCGTTTTCACCACTTCTATTCCCCAAACTCTTCACATTCTTCCCGGAAGAAATCTCTGTCTCACAACGCACCATCTTTACCATTCCTGTTGCATACATGTTCTTCACACATTTTTGTTGTTTCAGACACCCTGTCGCCGCCAAATACTGTTGTATGATGTAATGTGCAATGGAGTTCTCCTGTTATAAACAACAACTGTTAATTGCCAAAACACCCTCGTAACAGAAAAGAACCCATATTAGTTAGTGAAAACAGAAAAGAACCCATATTAGTTAGTGAACTTACTATAGGGGTGTCCTTAATGTGAATGCGATGAATGGGGTCGTTAACTAGCGGGATTGGAGCTAAAGGGCAACCCAAGACACCAAGCAACAGCCTCAAATCTTGTGTTTTGGCTGGGATGCTTCCATATGGTGTGGACATTGAAAAATGGTTGCCTGCTGATGAACCCTTTTGTAGACGGAACCATTCGCGAATGATTTCCCAAGAGCTTTCCTTTTTGTTAGCTTCTTCTTGCATTTCAGGGTCGGGGCCTTCCATTAGAGGAGTCAAAGTTTGTGTGCACCATATCTGCTTCCTTCTCGATCGTGAACCCATGATTGTGTGGGAATAGGGTATTTCGGTCAGCTGTATCTATGGAAGGAATTTAAGAAGATATGATGAATTGGAAGCTATTGTAGTGATGGTGATCAAAATGGTGGTGAGCTACCGATCATGACAAGGAGAGAAGAGACAAAATAAAAGAGACAGCTTATCTGTCCAACGGCAGAGGGTGGTGTTTTATTAGTATATAAAACCTGACTCATATTTTGTTGGGCCATCTTTTGCTTTATTCTTGTCTTTGGTTCTTTTCACTTTTAGACTGTATACCTTGAGGCTTGAGCTTTTCTCCAAGTTGAGAGAAAGATTGAGACATGGGGATTAGGCCATCTCTTTCTTTATGCTTCTTCTTGTATTTCTCTCCATTTGTCACTCCATTCAATAAGGTCTCTAGGGCTTACCTTTATTGGAATTTGATATCACAACATACCAATCAACATATTAAGATCGTGCCTTAAGATTATACTATGTTCAATTTTGAGGGTCTCGGCAAAAGCAAACACAATTTTTTGTTTTACGCGGATGATTCAATGATCATGAGATAGCGTACTCGCATCTCTATTTTCAAAAACATATATAATGCTCTAGGCAATCATTATGTAAATAGGAAGAAATCGAACAACTTAGTGTTAGATGAAAATGGAATTATATATATAGCTGGAAAACCAAGCAATTTACGTTGGAAATCTGTATAATTTATATACATTTGTTTTCCTTCAATTATAAAGCTTAAAATCCCCTCCCTCTGAAAAAAAGGACCCAAAAAAAGAGAGATCCGTGATGCTAATAAACAATCTGCATCATAGTGCATAGGAATGAGTTTAGTGTGGATCAGGAAACAGTCAAGCAAGCAGACTTAGTGTGGACCAGGAAACAGTCAATCAAGCAGACTAAGTACTCTTTTTGTTTGATTTGGAAGGCAGCACGCGCATGTAATCTTATTCTATGTCTCCAAAAACCTAATTGTATAGTAGTCATGACGCCGGACAAGAAGAGAAGTTCTCCCATTTTTATTTTATTTTATTTGAATCAGATACCAAAATTATGAACAAAACAAAACTGATAAGCATCAAAGCCTTTAACTTAAATTAACATAGACAAGGTTGAACTGCATGTAATAAAATACAACTAGCAGAGAAATAAATGATGTGGTGGTGAGTCGGCGTCATGTTGGCGAGGCAGATGGATTTTGGAAGCCAAATTTATTACCTAACTCTACCTTACAACCCAACATCTTTTAAGTTTTATATCTATATGTATCTATACATATAATATGCTTTGAGTTGAAAGGATGAAGTGTGGCTTTCATAGCTAGGAATTAGATATTGCAAATGAATGAAGATTCATATATTTTAGCTATATTCGTTAACCAACTGATTTGTACATTATGCTTTAGCTTTAAGAGTGCACAGTTACTCTATCTACTCCTTTAGTTACTTGTTCACGTTACCCCCCTTTCACTCCTTTAATTTTAATTTTAATCCAATATTCACACACACAATATGCATATATTTTATTTTCCTTTATTTTTAATTACACTTCTCTTTTAATTTAAAGATTTTATACTACAATCAAGATGGTAAGTGACTCTCTTTATAAATTAAGTTGGTTTTATAGGACCCTTCGTACTTGGTCATTTTTACTTGTACGTCCAAGCTTATTACTAAATTCAAGGCCAGTTAGAGAGGAAAGAGAAACTGGTAGAAAGTTGATGTTTTCAGCCCAATTATGGGCTTCATCCTCACAATCCAAGCCTGCTTTGCGTTAGTTAAAGCCCTTAAATATGTGGTCCACTCCATCGACATAAGAGGTTTCGATTTTCTAATTTGTAGCATTAATGCCATCTACTTAGGTTCGACTAATTATATAAATAACAAACCAAAATTTATCAGATAAATAATTTATTTTGAAGCTTAAAAAATCATTTATGTATTGGATCAAAAGTCGAGAAATAATGGAATTTTGTCCAAATATGTTTTATCTTTTGTGAAAGTCGGCTTAATCTCTACCAATAATAACAAATTTACTTTGAGTACTATTGCTTAGGTGAATAGAGTGTGAACGATTATACTGAAAAATCACATAAGGTAAATTCTCATGAAAGACTAAAGGGGTCATAAATGGTCCCACTTAACACCCAATTTTCTGGATAGAATTTTCCTACAGATGTATTTAATAGCACAATAATTCACTACAACTATATGCGATAATAACTATTAAATAAACAAATAAAGAACATGTTGGGTCCGTGTTTTGCGTACCGAGGCGAACTGGGCCCCGCATACCTCAAGTTTGCACGCGACCACAACCTTGGTATTGTCCTCTTTGGTACTCGAACTCGAGACCTCAAGGTTTTGTTGCATCTAACT
>JANIIA010000002.1:32861305-32881280 GCA_027478495.1 Erythroxylum alaternifolium | reverse complement strand
AAAACAGCAATCCTAAACACATAAGTATTTATTGAGAATAAGTATTTATCATTTCAGCAGGTTGTCAACCGCCACCGCTCTCTCAAACCAAGCCTTACTCTGTGCTTAGTTTCACGCGGAGTCATTTTTCACAACCTAAACCACGTTGCATGAAGCCAAAACGATGTCTAGTTCTATCTTATCTCAAATAGAATTGTACATTCTTCGAATTAGGGTTGGGTTTCCTTTTAGTCGATTGGGAAGCAAAGGAAGAACGATTTCAAAATCTCCTTTTGGGAAGCAGTGGGAATATAATGCTGATATTGGGAAGCAGTGAGGCTGATTTCAATTCTTACCACTATCTCATCTCAGCAACTTCCATTTCTCTATGTTTTCTTCTCTTTGATAGGTTTTACGCTAACTTAGAAAGATTATTTGGGTTTGTCTTAAATAAATCATGTTTAACCCTTTTTATTCATGTTATGACCTAAACATACATCTCATCTTCCACATTTGCTTATTTGATTCAATCAAGATAAAAAAAAAATCATATGAAAATTGGAATTTCATTAAATCAAATAATGAATTAGAGTATATCACATGTTAGGCTTTTCTTACCAAAATTTACATCCTTATTAGTTTATAATCACACAAAGCATATTAATATAAAAGAAATAAAGAAAACAAGATAAAGAAATCATAAAGAAAACAAGATAAAGAAATCATGTTATTAAGTCTTGAAATCTCTAAAAGCAAAATTAAAATGTTCCTTTATCTCCAAAAAAATGAAAAACTCTTGATCAAGGCTAATGCAAAACAAATTCAGAGTGACATTTTTGATGCTTCTTGGGCAAAAAAACCTTTTCTATTTCTCCTTCTCATTAAAATATGAAACATTAACTTTTAATGAGTTATACAGCCCCAAGCATACGTTCACGTAGCTAGCTATATCTTCTATATTTCTTTTTTCTGGAAATAACAATGTCAATAAAGGTACATACACGGGACTGTGAAATGTACCAAATTCTTCATCCAAGAGATAACATAGGGCATATAAAGTGTACTGGAGAAATAGGAGCAACCATATTCACTATAAGAAAAATGGAGTTTAGTGACAGAAATTACCGACAGAATTTGTACACATTCTGTCAGAAAGCTTATTTATCGACGGAATTTATTGATGGAAAAAGGTGTCGGAGATACGGCCATAGGTAAATTTACTGATGAAAATTTTGTATACCATCACTGAATATACCGACGGTTATTCTATTAGGTCGATAAATTTACCTAAGGAAAATATTTTTTCGTCATAAAAATTACCAACAGATTTGGTTATTCCATCGGTAATTACTGACGGTTATTTTTTTTTCAATAAATTGAATATATTTTACTGATGAATTTTTTTTCTGTCAGTAAATTTGCTAAAAACTATTTTTTAAAATTTACCTGTAAAGTGGTCAGTTTCTCTGGAAGCTATCATAGAGAGAACTTTGTTAAATCTCTTTATACCAATTGCAACACTTATTATATTCTGGTTTTGGTGGAAAGTTAAGAAAATAAAGAAGGATGTGGCTCTACTGCCACCAGGTCCTCGGGGATTGCCAATAGTTGGATACCTTCTATTTCTTGGCCAAGACATTCATCGAGATTTAACAGAATTGGCTAGTGTCTATGGACCCATCTACAAGCTTTGCCTCGGTAATAAACTATGTCTCGTGGTTAGCTCCCCGAACCTGGTTAGGGAAGTTGTTCGAGACTAAGACAAAATCTTTGCGAACCACAACCCACCTCTCATTACTTGAATCAACTCTTTGGGTGCAAATGACATAGCTTGGAACCCCTATGGTTCTGAATGGAGAAAGATGCGCAAGGTCTTTGTTCACGAAATTTTAAGTAACAAAAACATTGATGTTTGTTATGGTCTGAGAAAACAAGTGATTAAGAATATTATAAGGCATGTGTATGGTAAGACTGGATAGCCTACATATATAAGCCAATTGACTTTTATGACAAGCATAAATGCTCTCATAAGCATTTTTTTTGGGATGTATGTTAGAAAGAGAGGAAGTTTTTAAAGTTGTAATAGAGTTTAGAAATTTATGCTTGGAGATGATGGTGGTGATGGGGAAACCAAATATTTTTGACTATATTCCCATGCATGCAAGGTTAGACTTATAAGGCTTAGAGAGGAAAGCAAAGAAAATCTCTGTTGGAGTTGAAATTTTCCTTAATTCTATAATATACATGTCTTGTGCTTTGCTTTTAGCATTAATTCACTTTCTTTGCTCTTGTCCTTCGACTTTATATTCTTAAGGCTAGTCGAAGGATTTCTCCTTACACAGCTTTGAAGCTTTTTGGCCTTATAGTCAAGTTGTTCTTTATCTCTAAGCAAACTTTCATACTAAACTCCCGTAGATGTCTCATAAATAATTATCCATTTTGTACTATAATTATATTATAATATAATCTAAGCATGTCATGTTATAGTATAATCTAAGCATATAATGCATTACAAAAATATCAATGTAAGTTATATCATATTTTAAGTAAAAGAACTGAAATTATGAAATTCATACTAAAAAAGAACTGAAAATAAAGAACTGAAATCATGTTTTCAAAGAATAGACATTTCATCAGACATCTTACATGCATCAGAAATTCATCCCAACTTCATAACTAAAATCGCGTCTTGTCCCTTATATCACTAATATTTATACCTTAAAGTTGTTTTCTAATCACAAAATACACAAACAAATGAAAGGAATCAAATATCCAAATTAACTTTCATCCAATATAGGAAAAAACATATGACAGTAGTTGCAAAAATACCTTCACCGAAGGACACGATGACAATAGTAGGAGAAGACAACGCTAATGAGCAGAAGAGGAGTCCACAACGGAGAAACCAGAGAGAAGAAAACCAAAGAGGAGACGCTGCAGGAAGAAGGAAGAAGAAGACGTAGGTGGGGGGAGATGTTGGGTGAGTTTAAAGTTAAAGAAAATGACGTCGTTTGGTTTAAATTTACTGACAAAATTTCGTAGGTAAACTCAAAATGTTTTAATTTCGCTAATAATTCCCACCTTTTTACTGACGGATATCTTATACCGTCGCTAAAGCTGCCTTCTTTACTGATGGTCATCTTATACCGTTGTTAAAGTCCATCGCAAAATTTTTCGGGATGATTTCCCTTCATATTTAGCGACAAATATTAGTATCACTGCTAAACGAAAATTTTTCCGTTAACTTTATCGTTGGAAATTTTCCATCGGTAATTTTCCGTCGCTAATTCTTGCTTTTCTTGTAGTGATTGTAACACGACTCAACATGGATCCATTTTATGGTGCCATCTTCTATTGTACTTCTTCAAATCTTCTAAAATTACTCCAATTTGACCAATTTCTTCTATAATTTTGCTTCTTTTTCTTGTATGATTATAAATAAGCCCTCAAGTGACTAAACTTCTTAAATTAACTATCAAATCCTTTAAAATCATCCAACATACAAGTAATAAGCCATAAAATGTTTTTAAAATAATGTATGTCTAGCATATATCAAACACTCCCCACACTTAAGTAATTTCTAGACCTAAGGTAAACCAATCCATCATTCAACCTCAAATAGAAAATAATTTCGAAAAAAATGCTAAACTAATCAAGCATACTAATGGAAGTTCTCCATTATCCATTCAATTATAAAGGATAACTATTTACATCGATTTACAAGCTAATTCAATTCATATTATGAGTCTTCAAACTTCAATTGGAATTACAAAACTCAATTTCATGCATAAAATAAACATATATAAGATACATGTTTGAACTTTTAAACACATTTATACCCTTTTTATTATTAATACATAAACTTGAAAAAGAGTATTAAAAGCTCATTTAAAAAGTCACCTAGCCTTTTTATGTAAGAATAAACACATTGTTATGAATACCCACATTTACTCAACTAGGTCACTATCTCAAACGGCCACTAATACCGTTCTTTAACTTCAAACTTTTTATTGGTACAAAGCCAATGGAGTGAATTTATTATGCTTATTTACTTACAAATATTTTCAAATATTCAAAAGAAGTCACAATTACTTATGTATGTGCATCTTACATAAGATTATGATAATGATAATCAAATTTTCATTTTCCAAATTTATAAGAAAAATCAAACTCACTTATTCATCAGCACTCATAAGTAGTTATATAAGTAATGCAATTCACTAAAATAATCAGACTCATCATGAATCATCTCCAATAGCATGTTTTCAAAGAAAAAAATTCAAAAATTACCTCTTATTGAGAAATTCATGACAAAATTGGTAAGTTTAGGTACGCTAATTTAAATTACTTCCCAACACTTATATTGTTTTCAATGTTTCCAAACATGCAAGACAATAATAAAATGAAAAAGGGGCAAGAGATAAAAAGAACTTGAACTTCCCTACTTTATGAGTTATATGGTTAAGTTAATCAGATATAAATCCATTCCATAAATATGTCATTTAAGTGATAAATAGACTATAAAAAGAGCTTTGGTGAAAAAGGTAAGTCAAAATGAAGTAATAATATCAAAAGTGCATATAAATGAGCAAGAATATTTATACAACCAAAATGAAAAAAATAGAAAATACAAAAGGCTAGTTAATGGTCCTAGGAAGGTGTTGGTATTTGGGTGGCATGTATAGCATTATTACCCACTGGTACTCTAGGTTTTCAAATGATATCATCTTTATATGACTCCCTATAGAGGACCGTATCTTCACTATCTTTATATTATCAAAAAGACAACCTCCTTTCCAGTTAATGCAACAGTCTTTTCTGGCTCTTTAGGATCAACATCATCAACATCTTCCTTTCTAGTCAGTCCCTAGGCTTGGCCTCCCTAGGCTTATCAGTCTTAACTCTAACATCCTCTATTACTGCTAGCTCATGCTCTATCTCTACCCTCATAACTAACTCCTTTAGATATAACCGTGAAGGTCGAATCTCCACTCTTAAGTGTTGTATGATTTACATCATGTGTTGCCAACTAGTTCATGTCCAGCTTGATGTAAGTCAAATTAACTGGCTAGGCTGCTAGTGTATACAGTGTGGGGGTGGAGTAGAAGCTCTCTTAGGTTCAACTGTATAATCCTTCTTAGCTAATGCCTTCTTATCTACTCGTGATGAGTACGAAGTGTTTGTCGTCCATTTGACCTTATGCATTGTCTTGAGAATCTCCATAGTTAAGAGCATAAGAGTGGTTTCCACTATGAGTTCTAGGTTATCTATAAACACTCCTAGCCAATGCACCAATGGTGTAATCACCAAATTGACATTATATTGATGATCTCAAAGTTATCCTTATTTAATTGCCCTCGAACCAACTATATAAAGATGATATTGAAGTGCATCCTCTACCTTCAGTATATGTAGTATAATATGAATAAATCCCTCCTGATGACTACTCAAGTGCTCTCCTTCCTTGCATACATAGAATGAACTAAAAGAATATGCATAAACTAAATATAAGAGAATTAGAACCTAGGTGCCTTGGATTAATGGGATGATATAGGTGGATGTTCACCATTAATTGCCTATAATTCATTGCGTTCTTATCTGGGTTCAATATGGATCCTAATTAGCCTTAATACCTTTACACACTCCTTAATGTATAATTTAGGCATAAATTATGAAATAGTTATAATTAAAACTATGTTCTATGCCTCCTAGTTTGAACTTGAGGAACAATATGTTTACTTATAATGTCCTCATGTCATCTATTTCCAATGTGCATATGAACTCTAGTGTAAGCTCGTAGTAGATTGGGTTATAATAATAAAAGATGTCAAACCTTGTAGTAGATTTGGTTATAATAATAAAAGTCATCAAACCACCTATAAGGGAAAATTATCTTACACCCCATTATTGAGATTAACTTATCTAAAGTGGTCTTAATCAATAAAATGGGATTCCTCGAACTGTCTAATACGGAAAGCCTAATGTCTCTTCAATTTGCCTTTGTATCAAAATAAAGCAACAAATGATTTAGATACTACTAAGCATTAGTAAGAGCCTATAACTCTACCAGAGATAATGTTAGCAATGGGATTGTCTACACCGACCTCTAATACCTCTCCGAAACATATGTCCTTAGGGTAGTGGTGTATGATAAAGAGGCAGCGATGTCCACTTTGGCCGTCTTACATGATGGTTGATGTGTAGGTCTCTATGGTGGCCTAGGTGGTAAATAAGAATAAGAAAATGATAAATGATATCACACAAATGCCTAAATTATGGAGTATAATGTAAAAATATGCAAAACGAAAGAATGTGACACTGAATAAAATATAATCGACCTATAATAATCTCATATCATATTTTTGTTAGTTATTTAGATGGTAATCGTTGCCTACATCCTATAATGTCAAAACATCAATCCTCATATCTTTTAGTCTATTACAGACTGTATACTAACTAATCCAAAAATTTAAGGCACTAAGGCAACTTATATGAGTCACATTAAGAATCTTCGACCGTATAATGCACATGTAAATCTCAATTCCCCAAAGTCATTTTTCTAAAACCCTAAACATAATGCACAATAAATATCTAATCATTAGATAACCATAAAAAACAATTCATAGGACTAAATAATGAAAATAAAAATACCCAAATGAAGTTAAAGATTTAGAGAAGAAAAAAATTTAAATGTGCATTAGGGTACTCTATGTATGATTTAGGAGGGTTATGGGTGGTTTATCTCTGTAAAAACTAAAATAGGAGTGAAAATTTCAAAGAAAAGTAAGGGAAAACACAATTAAGAATGAGAAAACAATAGGGTGTATTCATTTTATAGCTTCCTACAAGGTATCATGTAGGTTTTATATGCTACTAATGCAAAAGACTATATACGTAACACGGACGTGTGTTGTTGGAATTAAATGATATTAGAAAATATGAAAGACAATTGGAGATATATAGGCAAAATTTCAAAGAAAAATGAGAGGAAACATAGTTAAGAATGAGAAAACAAAGGGGTGTACACCTTTTATAGCTTCCTACAAAGCATTTACATAGTATTATCTAGGTGCTATGTGTTAGTACATAGGACTATATAAGTAACATGGATGTGTGTTGTTTGCATTAAATGTTCTTATAAAATAGGAAAGAAAAGAAGAGATACATGGGACCTACATGAGACTGTGAATTTATTATATATAAAAGTGGTTCTCTCTATTTATTGAGTCTCTTATATATGGGTTATAATACATGAACCTGTATACTTACTTTGGGACATGTTTTTAACACGAGTACAGACATCTTACCTTGTACTTAATCATATTAAATAGTGGCACACTATAATTTTTAATCCTCTTATGTAGGTGAACAAGGGCATGCCTTTAAAGAAATATGGGGGTATGTGTGCACATTGTCACCTATATGGTATCGTGTAGGTGTTATGTATAAAAGTGACATATTTTGTTTCTTTGAGTAGGTCAATATAGAGCTACGTGTGAAAACAATGTAATATCAAATTTTGGGATTCTATATGGAATATTCTAGCCACATAAAAATGATGTCTAACTCACACCATGCTTGGTTTCATGCAGAGTCAGTTTTCACAACCTAAACAATGTTGCATAAAGCCGAAACGATGTCTAGTTCTATCTTATCTCAAATAGAATTATACATTCTTCGAATTAGGGTTGGGTTTCCTTTTAGTCAATTTGGAAGCGAAGGGAAGAATGATTTCAAAATTTCCTTTTAGGAAGTAGTGGGAATATAATGCTGATATTGGGAAGTAGTGAGGCTGATTTCAATTCTTACCACTATCTCATTTCAGTAACTTCCATTTCTCTTTGTTTTCTTCTAGTTTAATGCATACGCTAGTTTATGGAAATGGTTAGTAAATATATGTAAGGCACAATTAGGAAAGAAATTTATCTTTATTCATGGGATTGTTATGTCTTTGTTTTATTAAAGCTAATGTCAAATGATTAAATTTTGACTAAGTGTAAATTTTTGTCTTTAATATTGAGTATGAGCCATTTTCATAAGAATTACTAGTTAAGTATTCACAATTCACAAACTTAACAGGTTAGAGCAACCATTATAGATGAATAAATAAGGAAAATAAATAACAAATATAAAAAGCAAAGTAGAGAAATAATCAAGAATATATCAAATTGTGAATTAACTAGATTCATATGAAGTTTCTTTAAGGCTTTACTATATTCATTTTTACTTTTGGATTAATAAATTATTTTAACTTCTTATACTAGTCAGAGTATCTAACTTAGATCAAATTCTTTCTTGAGATACAACTCTTATTTGAAGGTTAAACAATCAAAATCACTTTCAAATTTAGACAATTTAAGAATATTTTAATTCGTTTTATAAACTCTCTCGATAGGTTTTACCCTAACTTAAAAAGATTATATGGATTTCTCTTGAATAACTCATGTTTAACCCTCTTTATTCATGTTATAACCTAAAGATACATCTCATCTTTCAAATCTTGAAATATAAATCAAATAATGAATGTTCCACTTTTTCCAATTTGATTCAATTAATATACAAAATGAATAAATCATAAGAAAATTAAAATTTCATTAAATCAAAGAATAAATTAGAGTATATCACATTTTAGGCCTTTTCTTACCAAAATCTATATCCTTATTATTTTATAATCACTTAAAGAATATCAATATAAAAACAATAAAGAAAACAGGATAAAGAAATCATATTCTTAAATCTTGAAATCTCTACAAAAATTGTTAAAATGATCCTTTATCTCCAAAGAGTGATAAACTCTTGATCAAGACTAATGCAAAACAAATTCAAAGTGACATTTTGGATGTTTCTTGGCAAAAAAACTTTTTTTTGTCTCTCCTCATTAAAATATAAAACCTTAACTTTTAATACAACCCCAAGCATAGGTCCTTGTAGCTAGTTGTATTTTCTATAATTATTTTTTGGAAATAACAAAGTTGTATTCTTCATTTAAGGGATAACATGGGGCATATAGAGTGTACTGGAGAAATAAAAGCAACCACATTGTAGCACAACACAACACAGATCCATTTATGGTGCCGTCTTCTATGGTAATTCTTTAAATCTTCTAAAATTACCCCAATTTCATCAAAAATTTCTCCAATTTTGCTTCTTTTCTCACATGATTATAAATAAGACCCCAAATGACTAAAATTCTTAAATTAACTATCAAATCCTCTAAAATCATTAGACATACAAGTAATAAGCCATAAATAGTTTTTAAAATAATGTATGTCTAGCATATATCAAATTCTCCCACACTTAACTAATTTCTAGACCTCAAGTAAACCAATCCATCATTCAACCTCAAATAGAAAATAATTTCTAAAAAAAATGCTAAACCAACCAAGCATACTAATGAAAATTCTCCATTATCCATTCAATTATAAAAGATCATCACAATGTTATGCAACCAACTACTTGCATCAATTTACAAACTGATTCAATTAGTATTACGAGCCTTTAAACTTTAATTGGAATCACAAAACTAAATTTGATGCATAAAATAAACATATATAAGACACATGCTTGAACTTTCAAACACATTTATACACTTTTTATTATTAAAACATAAACTTGAACAAGAGCATTAAAAGCTCATTTAAAAAGTCACTTAGCCTTTTTATGTGAGAGTAAACACCTAGTTATGAATACCCACGATTACTCAACTAGGTCACTATCTCAAATGGCTACTAGTACCATTCTTTAGCTTTAAACTTTTTATTGGTACAAAACTAGTGGAGTGAATTTATTATGCTTATTTATTTACAAATATTTATAAATAATTACAAATATTCAAAAGAAGTCACAATTACTTATGTATGTGCATCTTACACAAGAATATCATAATGATCATCAGATTTTCAATTTCCAAATTTATAAGAAAATTCGAACTCACTTATTTATTAACACTCATAAATAGTTATATAAGTAGTCCAATTCATTAAAACAATCAGACTCATCATGAATTATCTCCAATAGCATGCTTTCAAAGAAAAATTTTAAAAATTACCTTTTATTGAGAAATTCATAACAAAATTGATAAGTTTAAGTATGCTCATATAAATTACTTCCCAACACTTATATTGTTTACAATGTTTCCTAAGAAGCAAGAAAATAATAAATATGAACAAGGGGAAAGAGATAAAAATAACTTAAACCTCCCTAATTTATGAGTCACATAGTTAAGTTAAGATATAAATCCACTCATAAATGTGTCATTGAAGTGATAAATATACTATAAAAGAGCTTTGGTAAAAAGGTAAGTAAAAATTAAGTAATAATATCAAAGGTGCATATAAATGATCAAGAATATTCATACAAGCAAAACGATAAAAATAGAAAATACAAAAGTCTAGTCAAAGGTCCTGGGAAGGTGTTGGTGGTATTTAGGGTGGCATGTATAGCATTATTACCAACTGGTCCTCTAGGTTTTCAAATGATATCATCTTTATATGACTCCCTATAAAGGACTCTATCTCTATTATCCTTATATCGTCAGGAAAAACGACCTCCTTTCTAACTATTACAACATTCTTTTCTAGTTGTCTAAGACCAACATCGTCAATATCTTCCTCTCTAGTTGGTCCCCTAGGCTTAGCCTCCCTAAGCTCGTCGGTCTTAACTTTGACATCCTCTATTGTTGCTAGCTCATGCTCTATCTCTACCCTTATAACTAACTCCTCTAGACATAAAGGTGAAGGTCGAGTCTCCACTCTTAGCTGTTGTATGATTTGCATCATGGTCTTGCTAACTAATGTACGTTCACCTTGATGTAAGTCAGACTAGTTGGCTAGGCTGCTAGTGCATATGGTGGTAATGGTGGAGTAGAAACTCTCTTAAGTTTGATTATATAATCCTCCTTAACTGACGCCTTCTTATCTACTCGTGATGGTGTATTAATAAGTGTGAAATGTTGTCGTTGAGTGTGTGTCCTCTATTCCTATGCATTGCCTTGAGAATCTCTAAGGTTAAGAGTATAGTAGTGGTTGCCACTGTAAGTTCTAGGTCATCTGTAAACACTCCTAGCTAATGCACCAATGGTGTAAGCACCTAACTGATATTATATTGATGATCTTAAAGTCAGCCTTGTTTAAATACCCTCAAACTAACTATATAAAGATGATATTGAAGTGCATACTCTACCTTCAGTATATGTAACATAATATGAATAGATCCTCCTGATGGCTGCTCAAATGCTTTCCTTCATTGCATACACTGAATACACTAGAAGCATGTACATGAACCAGATCTGGAAGAATTAGAACCTGGTTGCGTTAGATTTAATAGGATGATATATGTGAATGTTTACCATCGTTCGCCCACAGTTCATTGCATTCTTATCTAGGTTCAATATGTATCCTACTTAGCCTCAATGCCTCTACACACTCTTTAATGTATAATTTGACATAAATTGTGAAATGGTTATAATTCAAACTATGGTCTATGCCTCCTAGTCTGAACCTAAGGATCGACATGTTTACTTATAAGCTACTTGTGTCACTTACTTCCAATGTGCATATGAATTCTAGTGTAAGCTTGTAGTAGATTAGGATATGAAAATGAAAGACGCTAAACCTTGTAGTAGATTGGGTTATGATAATAAAAGACATCAAACCACTCATAAGGAAAATTATCTTGCACCCCATTAATAAGATTAACTTATCTAAGGGAGTCTCAATCAATAAAATGGGATTCCTTGAACTGTCTAATATGGAAAGCCTAATGTCTCTTTTGATGTGCCTTTGTATCAAAATAAAGCAACAGATGATTCAAATACCACTAAGCATTTGTAGGAGCCTATGACTCTACTAGAGATAATATTGGCATTAGTACTGTCTACACTGGGCTTTGATAACTCTTCGAAACATATACCCTTAGGGTAGTGGTGTATGATAAAGAGGCAGTAATGTCCACTTTGACCCCCTTACATAGTCGTTGATGTGCAAGTGTCGATGGTGGTTTAAGTGGTCCCCAAGTTCTTTCCAAAATATGATATCTAAAAAAAACGTAAATAAGAATAAGAAAATGATATCAAAAAAATGCATAATTATAGAGTATAATGTAAAAATATGCAAAATGAAAGAATGTAACACTGAATAAAACGTAATTGACCTATAATGTTCTCATATCATATTTTTGATACTTACGTAGATGGTAATCGTTGCCTACATCCTATAATGTCAAAACATCAATCTTCATGTCTTTTAGAACATTACGAACTTTATACTGACCAATCCCAAAAATTTAAGGCATTCAGGCAACTCATATGAGTCATATTAGAATCTTCAACCATATAAAGCATATATAAATCTCAATTCACCAAAGTCATTTTTCTAACACCCTAAAAATAATGCATATAAATATCTAATCTTTAGATAAGCATAAAAAAAATTCAAAACTTAAATAATTTGATGTGCATCTAAATAATGAAAATAAAAATACCCAAATGAAGTTCAATATTTAGTGAAGAAAAAATCTGAATGTGCACTAGGGTACTCTATGTATGATCTAGGAGGGCTAATAGGGAGTTTATCCCCATAAGAACTAAAAAAAGAACAAAATTTTTAAAGAAAAGTGAGGGAAAACACAGTTAAGAATGAGAAAATAGTGGGGTGTATGCATTTTGTAACTTTCTACATGGTATCGTGTAGGCGTTATATGCTACTAATACACAAGATTGTGTAGGTAAAAAGGAGTTATGTTGTTTGAATTAAATGATTTAGAAAATAGGAAAGACAAGTGGGAGATATATAGGCAAATTTTCAAAGAAAAGTGAGAGGAAACACAACTAAGAATGAGAAAACAAAAGGGTGTATACCTTTTATAACTTCCTACACAGCATTAACACAATACTATGTAGGTGCCATATGTTAGTACATAGGACTAGACAGGTAACATGGATGTGTATTATATGCATTAAATGTGCTTATAAAATAGGAAAAAAAGAGAGGAGATACATGTGGCCTACACGAGACTGTGTACTTATTGTGGATAAAAGTGGTTCTCTCTATTTCTTCAGTCTCCTATGTATGGGTTATAACACATGATCGTGTCTACTTACTTTGAGATATGCTTTCATCACGAGTATAGACATCTTACCATGTACTTAATCATGTTAAATTGTGGCACACTCTGTAATTTTTATCCTCTTCTTTAGGTGAACTTGTGTCTGCCTTTAAAGAAATATGGGGGTATGTCTGTACAGGGTCACCTATATAGTATCGTCTATGTTCCATGTATAAAAGTTACATTTTTTGTGGTATCTTATAGGGGACATGTATAAAAGTGACATATTTTGTTTTGCTGAGTAGGTCAATATGGAGTTAAACATGATGGCATATTAGAGCAGTGCTGGCTCATAAACCTACGAAATAAAAACATATTAACTCTAAAAACTTAGTGAGATATTTCAATCAAAATTCAATAAAATAAGATTACGAAAATGACATGAAACTAACAAAATAAACAACTAATGGCATAAACAACTAGAAACATTAAAGTCTAAGAGCAATGAAGGTAAAGTGTGTCGAGTTACTTTCCAACAATCACTTGTTTGGGCTATAAGCCCGACTCTTTTCCTTTGGTATCAACCTAGTGGAACTCTATTATTGGGGTATAAACTACCTTAAGATCTACCTCAAGCTTTATTCTTCTTCTTTTTCCTAATAAAAGATTAATTTTTGATTATACTTTATATTTTTTACGACATTTATGTATGCTCCACGTGCTTCCTTTAGCTTTGAATCCATTCCTTTTGCATTATATACTTTCACCTTATGTATATAATAAGATATCTTTATTAATTATACCAAAATAAAGGCACTTATTAAACTTACCATTAATAGTATTATAAGGGTTCATATTTTTTGAATTGCAGTTTCTTATCCCTGATACTTAGAATTGACTTTTTTTATTAATATTAATTATGTCCTTGAAAGTGTCTACGAAAAGTTGAACCAAATCAAAAGCACATGCATATCCTCAGCTATATCTTATACCATAAAATCCAAGAGAATAAGAAACTAACCAAGTTTTATGGGTATATCTTCTAATATACCTACCAAATATTTAAAAGAGCAATTTGTGAATTATGGAGAGATAGTAGCAAGCCTAAGATTACCCACCTCGAGCTTGTTGCAAATGGATAAGGGCATAAGGCTAACACTTGTCCCTAAATCACATAAGACATAATCAACGCTCATGTCTCCAATAATGTAAGGAATAGAGAAGTTGCTAAGGTCCTTAAGCTTTCGAAGTGGATGCTATAAGTCATATCTTTGCACTCCTTAGTCAAGGTCACAAATTCATACTCCTCAAGCATTCTCTTGTTAAATAAAATATTCTTTAAGAACCTGATGTAAAAAGGCATTTTCTTAAAATGTTAGAAAAAAGGAATATTAATTTAGTTTTTAAAAGAATTTCCAAAAACTTCCTAAATTCCTTATCCAACTTCACCTTAAAAAATCTTTAGAAGAATGGTATGAGTGGTTTATAGGGTATAAGAGAATGTATTTTACGTTTTCATCTTCACCTTCTTCTATCTTAGACTTCTCCTTTCTAATAGGTATCCTCTATCCCTAGTTTATATCACCTTAGATCTTCTCTAGCCTAGGGTTATTAATCAGCTCATCACTGCTCAACATTACATCGTTATAGTACTCATTAGGATTCTCAAGTTTGCTAGGTAATTAACCGTGTAGTCTAATAGTGACACTAACATATTAAGCTATTTAAGACTCGAACATCTTGTTATAGGAAGCAACTGAATCCACCTTAAAGTCTAGATTCCTAATATCCTTCTTGAATTATTCATTTTGTTTGGTCTAGGAGGTAAGGAAGTTCTTTAAAAGGGATTCTAAGTTTGATTTGTTTTAAGGGGGAAGATTGAATGATCTAGGTTAAAAACTAGGTGGTTGCCTATTCTGAGGTATAAAATTGAACTTGATTAAGAGAAGGTATAATGATTCCTCTAACTAAGATTATAGGTGTTTAAAAATAGGTCCTTTTTTAAGTTTTAGTTGTTGATATAGTTAACCTATTTCAAAGAAGGGTCATGTAAAAATAGGTTTCCTAATTGGCAATCTACATTTAAGTGTCCTAGGGATCCACAAATGATACAAACCACATTAGTAACACCAAAAATATTAAAATTCATATAATCAAAATTATGAGATAAAGCATATACTTTAACAGTTAGACGATTAAGTGCATCTAAATCATACTTACCTAGAATTTTCTTAAAGGTGGCTTTCTCATTTGACCAATGATAATGGTTTTAAAGGCCATGTCCTTAATCAAAAAGTATGCCTCATTTACCATCATGTTCATCAGGGCTCCACCAATAATGACATCCAAAAAGATTTTGATGTTATAGGTCATTCTAATGTAAAAGTGCTTAACTATTAACCATTTCTTTAATCCATGTTGTGAATAAGACCTCAATAAGTCCTTTATCTCTCTAATGCCTTGTATAAAAGACTTGCCTTCCCTTTAGAAAAAAGTGGAGACTAATTTCTAATCTATACATTCTTACTTAGAGGAAAATACTTTGCTAAAAATACATAAACGACTTTACCCTAAGTAGTGATTTATCATGTTAGTAGGGTTTGCAGCACTGCTATGGCCTTATCACTCAAAGAGAAAGGTAATAATAAGAGCTTAATGGCATCAAAGGACACACCATTTAGTTTAAACATGTCATAATAATTTAAAAACAATGATAGATGTAGGTTGGGGTCTTCAAATGGTTAACTTCCAAATTGATTATACTATACTATAGATAATAAGAAGGGATTTAGCTTAACGTTGGCAACTTTGATGCTGGGCCTCATAATGCCTAAAAATGATTGCCTTAACATTCTGTGTAGCAAATTCCTTCAATAACTTCATGTTTTCTACATACATCTTTGATTCTTTAGCTTATATTCTCCTTTGAAGTCTTCTTATATGGAAGGTTCTCTCGATCTTAAGATCTTACGTAATAAGGTTCTTAAGATCGTCGGAGTTACACATACAAGAAGTAATATGCAAAAGATAAATAATAAAGAAACTTCAGTAAATAGATAATGAAACTGAAAAAAACAAAATAAAAAAATCTAGTCTACTTAGTTTATGGATATTCAAATATTAACGACTAATCCAAAGTAATGATGCTAAAATTAAGTATGAGCACACAATGTAGCTATAGCAGTGAAGAGCATAGATTGATCTCATGAGGATTTTCAGTTAACTACCCATTACCTACGAACTTGATAAGCTAGACCCACTACTATAGATGAATGAATAAGGAAAATACAATAAATAACAAATCTAAACAATAAAGCAAAGTAATGATTAAAAATATAACAAACTATGAATTAATTAGATTTATGCCATGTTAGCTTAGGACTTCCTATATTCAATTTCACCTTTAGAATAATGAATTATTCTAGTTTTTTGGACTATTAAAAGTTCCTAACCTAGATCATATTATCTCTTTAAATGTAAAATCCCTATTCAACTGTTAATTAATCGAAATTCCTTTCGAATCTTGATAGCCTAAGAATGGTTTAACTCATTTTATAAACTCTCTTGATAGGTTTAACTCTAACCTGGGAAGATCTTATGGCTTTCTCTATAATAACTCAGGCTTAATCCTCTTTATTCTTGTTGTGACCTAATTATATATCTTATCTCTCAAATCTCTATACATGAATCAAATAATAAATCTTCCAATTTCATTCCTTCAATTAAATCAACATAAAAATATGAATAAATCACATAAAAACTGGAATTTTGTGAAATCAAAGAATGAATCAGAGTATATCACATTCCAAGTTCTTCCTACCTAAATCTATAACCATTTTAGTTCATAATCACACAAAGAATATCAACGTAAAAATAATAAAGAAAATAAGATAAAGAAATTATGTTCTTGAATCTTGGAATCTCCAAAAAATTATTGATATCTTTCTTTGTCTCCAAAAAATGATAAACTTTTAATTAATAATGATGCAAAACAATTTCAAAGTGACTTTTTAAAATATTTCTTGGCTAAAAAACTTTTCTTTTCTGCCTCTCGTTCACATTAAATTTTCAAAGCATAACCTTTAATTCGCTATGTAACCTCCAATACAAATTCATATAATTGACTATGTCCTCCATAAATTTCTCCCAAATTAACAATGCCACTATAGGTATAAATATGAGATTGAATGGTGCACCATGTTCTTCATCTAAGGGGGTAACAAAAATTGTGTAAGGTGCATTGGAGAAACAAAGCAACCATATCATAACATGACCCTTAATACAGTTCTATTTATATTGCTGTATTCTATGGTATTTTTCCAAATTATCTAAAATTACTCCAGTTTGATCCAATTCTTCCAAGTTTGCTGATTTTCCTTGTATGAGAGGAAATAACACCTGAAATGATAAAATCTCTTAAATTAAGTATCAAATCCTTCAAAATCATCCAACATAGAAGTAATATGACATGAAAATAATGCTAAAAATAATGTATGTCTAGCATACATCAAATTATAACAAATTTTATTAACAATTTATTATAATTATAATTATAGTTATAATATTTATAATTATATCTATTGTCAATAATTTAAATTGCAATTATGATCATAATTACAATTTTATTATGTAATTTAAAAACATGCATAACATTAAGTATATTAGAACATTTGAGTTAATGAATAATAACTTCTATTTTGGATCATTAATCAATTGACTAAATGAATAGTCACAACCATGACTCATTTGTCATGGTCGTGGGCTTTTGGTCACACCCATGAAAACTATTGGTCATAGTTTATTCTCTTCATTTTATGCATTTCCTTGCCTTCTCTTTACTCTAATCCTTCTCCTTTTTTGCTTTATGAAGACAAATAGACAATTGAGAGTGAATCTAAAAAAGATGGCTCAAAGGGTATGCTTTCGAATTGTACCTAAAACTAAATATGAACTAAAGTGAATGTCTTAAGCATTTCATAGAAATAATCATTAAGTGTTATGGAATAAATGTATAATCAATTAAGTACATAATAATGAACAATATCAACAATTAGTATCAAACAAGGAGCCACCTCTATAATGAATGTGTTAATGTTAATGGTACAGCCATGGGAATCCCTTCAGGAGAGTCACCTTAATTTAACTCGTAGTTCTCTATATTAACTATAATTAGTTATGAGACAATGAAGTATAGGTGCTAATTATTTTACCGTATTTAAAAAAAAGAAGATAGGTCAATTCAAAAAGTTATCTTTATTATCATTTTATTTATATAACTAACATAAAATGTCAATGATAATATTTGGAAGGGAAATCAATTTAAAAAGTTATCTTCATTAGCATTTTACTTATATGACAGACATAAAAAATGAATGGTAATATTTGGAAGGGTTATATAACATCTTATTTCCTACATAATTTTTTAACATCAAAGAAATGATTATATTTCAAATATATAACCACAAAAGAATGTATCAGAAGAAGCTCAAAAATTATGCTAAGAAAGACAAAGAGCTTTAAATGTTAGTTTTTGCGGGCTCTATTAGTCAAATTAGTAAAATATTAATAGAATCAACATTTTAAACCAAGTTTGTTAGACTTCTAAAAGACAGTAAATTGAAAATTTTTAAAGGTTTGGATACCTGAATGAAAAAATTGAAATATTTTAATACTTTTTTTAATTTGATATCTTATTAGGGATTGTGACAGTTTCACATGATACCTTTACGTCTACCTTAAAAATAGATATTATGCTCTCTATTTCAGTTGGATATGTTATCATTTTTCATTAATAGAATTAAACATGTCATAATGAGTTAATTTTACACACACACACACACACACACATTTAAGTTTCTAATTTTAGTTAGTTAATAGATGTTGACAATAAAATCTTAATCAAGTTGAGGGGTTCTTAGTTTTTTCAATTGCTTATAAGTCTAGACACTTTTAGTTCTTGAATAATATAAAAGAAATTGCATTTAATTTTATGTAATTTCCTTTATTTTCATATCATTGCAATTTTCTTTCTACCTTTGTTTTACAACAATTCTTTAATTTGATGTAATTCTTTATTTTTTCTTTCAAAATTCCTAACATTTGTGATATTATAGTTTCGTTCTTTCATATAACTTGGTGTAAAATTCTTAGTGACTAACCCTTTTTTCATTTTGTCTTTCTTTTATGGTTTTTTTAACGTTTTCTAACAACTTGGAAATAACCTCTCTACTAGTTAGTGTTAAGGTTGTATATTACTAGACTTCCCCAAATCTCACGTATTACCGAAATTTTTACTAGGTTGTTATTGCTGACCTTTTCTAATGACTTTTATAAGTACGAATTTTCCCATCCATCTTCACCTTTTGCTTTATTTCTTATTTTTTATTCTTTTCAGTTATGATGTCAAAACCTTGAACCATTCTTTATTTCTTATTTCATTCTTTTCTCTTCGAACCATTGTTCGAGTTCTCTAACTTTAGCTTCCTCTTTTCCTATCAAATCATCTCTTGTTATCTCTTATATCCTTGAAGTTTCACATATTAAAACTCAACAGTTTTGCCCTATTTTCATAACTTTATCTTCATTTGCCTTACTTAAGGAAATTCTAGCACCTACTAAGAATCCTTCTTTACCTCTTGCTAATGTGTGGCCTTCTTTGGAAAATAATTCCAAGAAGATCTCCTCTATAATTAAGCTTGTTCCTTTAAAATTCATTTAGTCTAAATTAGGAGACAAGGATCACTACGAGCTTTTGCTGAGATATATTGACCCCTTAGTCCAGATTGAGGAAGTTTTAACTTCCCACCTTTGGAAACTTTAAGGGGGCACTTGGTTTATAGAAGATAATGGGAATGAGAATGAGAATGAATATAGGAAGGAATGAGAATGGATATAATCATTATAATTATGATGGTTGGTTAAGATGAAGGAATGATTACCATTACCATTGATA
>JANIIA010000002.1:32837983-32861205 GCA_027478495.1 Erythroxylum alaternifolium | reverse complement strand
GGCAATATAAGTAAAGACATGACGTTTTTTGTCCGTAGGAAATGGAATTAGAATTTGACGGTGAAATATCGACGCCATTGCACCGGCGGTGACAAATTTGCGACAACTGCAATCAACCAACCCTCATCTGTCTCTGTCACGTCATCCCATCCTCACCGATCCCAACGTCCACACAAATCATAGTAATCCAACACCCTCACGAGTCTTAACACAAGCTCAACACAGCTCATCTTCTCATCAAATCTCTCCTCAATGCCACTACTATCATCACTCGCCGTCTCACTCCAAACCTGCTCCACCCATATTCGCTGGTGACAAGCCTCCTCCGCTAATGTTCTACTTGTTCCCTCTGCCATTTCCTTATCGGATCTTAAGGCCGAGAAAGGGCGTTTAGTTCTGATAGTGTTCAATGCGACGTGGAAGCATGCGAAAGAGACGGTGAAAGTGAGCGAAAGGTATTTGAGTAAACTCGCAACGAGGGTATGTTTGGATGGATTTGATAAGGAGGTAGAAGGAGAGAGTATATACGAGTTAGATTTAGTGTTGAGGAAGGAGCCATAGGGAGGATGCGTGAGCACGATGGAGGCGGTGGCTCGGTGGTTAGGAGCGGTGGAGGAACGTGGGGCGACAATGGAAGAGACGCTACTGGGAGGGCTGAGGGAGGCTATAAAATTGCAGGCCCAGTTCTTGAAGCCCATGAAGCCTAGGCTTAAATTGTTAAAGAAAAGCAAAAGACACCAATGCATAGCAACTTTAGGCTTTTCGCATTTCTTTTTATTTTTATTATTTTTTGGATGATGATTAAGCTCAAGTTTATTCTACGCTGACCTTTTTTTTTATAAAAAAGAGAGATTTGTATGATCAGTCATAATATCGGCCCTTTAGTTGAAAAGGTTCTCCCTTTCCACTTTTTCTTCAAAATCTCATATTACACTTCTTGAGTTCTAGGCTAACAAAGAAACTGAATTTCAAAATTTCTAGCATCAATAATCCCATCTCCTTGTTAGTAAACCATCACCTTTTCCCTTCGCTGCCATAAAATAGCATTCGGTTCTTTCCAAGGGTCACAAAAGTCATTCGACCTCATACGAAGCAAGAACGTAACTTTTATGTCATTCTGTGACCTTTCGTCGGGATCATTGGGATGCCTTTAGAGGTGAGCGACGGCAGTTTCGAGGATTAGCCTGAGGATGTCAATGTTTTTAGGTAAATAAGATCGTCCTTGAGGATATGGGTACTTGAAGAGTTGTGTCCATGTTGACCATTGAATCTTTTGTGGGTACTTTTGAAGGATGTTTACAAGAGAAGGCTTTGATACAGGTCAATGGGGCTGGAAAGGGAGAGACATATGAGACTAGAGTGGGCTGGAAGAATACAAGCAACAATGATCCGTATGTCAGTTAGCAATGGTCCGAGGTTGGTGAATACAAACATTAGACGGTGATAATCCCCTGAAGGAATAATTAATTAGCTAGCTGTAGGAACAGATGGCACCAACTCATAGGACAATTTTCAATTCTGTTACAACTTGTCCCTATATAGAAAACAATCGTGTAACAACCTTGGCAGTGAATGAACAATCTTTATTTATGCCTACTTGTTTTTCTTCTGTTTTATCTCCTTTCACAGGCGACTCCTACCATTTTGGTATCAAAGCCTGCGGGTCCTTGGCCGGATGACGGATGGTACGAGATTTCATAAGCTAGAAGAGAGTATCAAAGAGGCACAAACACGAATAGATCAATGGGATGCATGTTGGGAGCAACTCAACTCTCACTAAAAAAAGTCCCAAGCACAACATGATAAACTCCAACAGTCATTCAACGATTTTTGCCAGCAGACACAACAATTAACATAGAACATTATGAACGAGCTAAAAAAACTTTCCCTGCAGCGTGGGACCGGACCCAGCTACACCAACCAATACCCATCATACAGCGATGTCACCTCAGCTGTTTCAGAGCACATCACGCCCACCCCATCAGTTGTTTTTGTGCCTGAAGTCTTTGGAGCACCACCCAAGGGAGTCTCTAACGATGCCCAGCCATCGTGGCCTACGGGACCAGCTCACATGCCACTGGTGGACTCAATATTTATGAGCTCCCATCCAAGTTTCAAAACCACGGGTGCCCCTGGAAATACGACGATGCTAGCACCCGTGACTCCCTCAATCTCACCTAGACCAGATGTAAGTTTCCCTATTACCTTATCTTCTCCTGTGATGCGTCTTGGATTTGTTGTGCCACCATATGGGTTTGGTAGATTGAGTAACAGTGGATCGGGAGTTAATGGGTCTAATGCTAGTTATGGACACCACCTACCCAAACCACCCAAGATGAATTTTCCCAACTTCATAGGAGAAGGGGGACGACGTATTTGATTGGGTATTTCGTGCCAAACAATATTTTAAAGTGACGGGAATAGAGGAGTCAGTGAAGGTGAAAGTTGCTGCTATTCATATGACTGGTACAACCATTAAATGGCATCAAAACTATATGCGTGAACAATAGGGAATGCCGTTTGTGCCTTGGGATGTGTATGTGCAAGATTTGACTACTCGTTTTGGTCACCGAGCAAACAAGTACCCCATCAAAACATTTATACAACTGATCTAAGAAGGTGATTTTTATGATTACCTTAATCAACTTGAGGATATGAGCACTCGGACGCCCCTACCAAACGATGTCGCTTTGTAGTTTTTTATGGGAGGGCTAAAACCAAGCTTACAACATGCTGTGAAAAAAGCCAATCCATAGACCCTACTTGAAGCTATCGCTCAAGCCGAATTGGAGTATTATAGAGCACCAACTCTGCCCATACCCTCACCATCCTTCTTATCCAAATCAAGCTCAATATCCACCTCCAAAGCATACAAACAGATTATACCCATGAGTTCTTCCACCAACAATCACAAAACAAACCCAGATTCCCCACCAAAACCATACATGACCCATAGACCCTTTCAACGTCTGTCCCAAATAGACCTAAATTAGTGAGAAGATTTGCCTGCCAAGGGACTCTGTTTTTGGTGCAAGGAGCCCTATAATCCCACTCACAAGTGCAAGAAACGTCAATTATTTATCATTGACGTAGGTAGAGATGATGGGGAGGACTACATGTTAGAAGGCGAAGAAGTTCTAGAGGATCCTGAAGCATTGATTTCACTCCATGCACTTAATGGCACAACCCATTATCAAACCATGAAGGTTTAGGGTCGCGCTCATACCAAGGAGCTATACATATTGATCGACACAGGGAGTACTCATAACTTTCTGAGCGAAAGAACTGCCAGAAAATTGAGTATGGAATTACAACCAGTGGCTGCCATATCGTTTAAGGTGGCAGATGGAAGGGGACTAAGTTGTAGCTATGTGTGCCCAAGTTTTTCTTGGAAAATGCAAAGACAATGTTTCCAAGCCAGCATGCTTATTATTCAACTCGCTTATTATGATGTAGTGTTGGGAATTCAGTGGTTAGCTACCTTAGGGGATATTATGTGGAATTTTCAGACATTGAAGATGATTTTTGTCCTAAGGGCGAGGGAGGTCATGTTATTAGGCAGTGGAAGCCTTGAATTACAGATGTTGGGCACTGATGAACTAGGCAAGCTATTGAATCAGCCTGAAGAAGTGGTGGATGTGCAACTATGTGCTCTTACCATTGGGTGCACTAATGAGCTCCCAAGTGTGGTGGGGTATGAGGATTCTAGGGGTAAGGAGGCACACTTATTGAGTAACCAGTGGGGAAAAGACTTTCTCGAGAAATTACAAGCATTATCGACGCAATTTCAAGATGTGTTTAATACTCCAGAAAGACTACCTCCCCCTCAACCACAAGATCACAGGATTCAACTACATGAGGGAGCTGTTCCACCGAATCTAAGGCCTTACCGGTATCTTAGCTTGCAAAAAGACGTTATTGAGGGTATGATGTAAGAAATGCTCAATACAGGTATTATCCAACCTAACACTAGTCCCTTCTCTTCTCCTGTGGTGCTTGTCTAAAAGAAAGACAATAGTTGGAGGTTTTGTGTTGACTATAGAGAATTAAACAAACACACCATTAGAGATAAATTTCCTATTCCTGTTGTTGAAGAGCTGTTAGATGAACTTAAGGGATCCATGGTTTACTCCAAAATGGATTTGAGGTCAAGATATCACCAAATCTGAATGCACATGCAAAACATTCCTAATACTGCCTTTAAAACTCAGAAGGGTCATTACGAATATTTAGTGATGCCTTTCGGCCTTACCAACACCTCTTCCACCTTTCAAAACCTCATGAACTCTATATTCATACCTTATTTACGTAAATTCATATTGGTGTTTTTTGATGATATACTGGTATACAGCAATTCCTTGGTAGACCGTTTGCAACACTTGTAGGCTACTCTTATGGTGCTCAGGAAAAATTCTCTTTATGCCAAGAGGAGTAAGTGCTGTTTTGCCATGGATAAAGTGGAGTATTTGGGTCATTTCATCAGCACAGAAGGAGTAGCTACTGATCCAAAAAAAATAGAGGCGGTGAAGAATTGGCCCGTCCCTATATCGCTAAAGCAGTTGCGGGGATATTTAGGGCTTACGGGTTACTACAGGCGCTTCATCAAGCACTATGGTTTACTTAGCCAACCCCTTATTGCCCTCTTGAACAAGGATGCATTTGGGTGGAATCCACAAGCTCAGGAAGCTTTTGACAAGCTTAAAGTCATATTAATCACTGCCTCAGTACTTGCTCTCCCTGATTACACACAAAGCTTCGTGGTGGAGACAGATGCGTGTGGAACGGGAATTGGAACTGTCTTGATGCAAATGGGACATCCTATCGCATATATCAGCAAGGTTCTAGCCCCTAGACACCAACTACTATCCGTATATGAGAAGGAGTTGTATTCAGTGTTGTATGCAGTTAAAAAATGGTATCATTACCTGGTTATAAAGCATTTTATCATCAAAACAGACTATCAAAGCTTGAAATTTCTGCTAGAATAGAAGATGACTACACCAAGCCAATGCAAATGGCTAGCAAAGTTACTAGAACTAGACTACGAGGTAGTTTACAAGAAGGGGCGCGAGAATGTGGCTGTTGATTCCTTATCAAGACTGCAAGGGACTGATGTTTTATTGTGTGCCATCTCCTCGGCTTCCACAGATCTACAAGAGCAGGTGATGGCTAATTGGCAATCGGATAAGCAGCTGCAGAATTACATTGAACAACTAAAACTCAATCCACAAGCAGTGGCCAATTTTGTGTGGGATGGTAAGCTACTAACAAAGAGGGGCAGGCTGGTGGTAAGGACTGATCCCAAGGTAAGGCAGCAGATCCTCGAAATTTTCCATGACAGTCCGTCAGGGGGACATTCAGGCCACAACGTGACTTACAAAAGGGTTGCTACTCTATTTTACTGGAAAGGGCTACAAAAAGATGTAAGGAATTACGTCAAAAACTCTGAAGTATGTCAAAAGTGCAAATATGAGACAGTGGCATCACCGGGGCTGCTTCAACCATTGCCAATTCCTAAGGGCCTTTTCACCGATGTGAGCATGGATTTCATAATGGGTCTTCCCCAATCCAATAGGAAACAAGTGGTTATGGTTTTTGTGGATATATTAAGTACACCCATTTTATAGCATTGGCATAACTGCTGACAGCCCCAAAGGTTGCTCAAGCTTACATGGACTATGTGTTTAAGCTCCATGGTCTTCCTACCAATATTGTAAGTGATAGGGACGCAGTCTTCTTAAGCAATTTTTGGCAGGAACTGTTTAAATTATAGGGAGTCACCTTGCAAATGTCCACAGCTTACCACCCCCAAAGCGATGGGCAAACGGAAGTGGTTACCCGGTGTTTAGAAGGGTATTTGTGATGCATGGTTGGCGAAGTGCCAGGAACGTGGAGCAAATGGCTATCCATGGCTGAATGGTGGTATAACACTAATTACCACACAGCCACCTGGACTACTCCTTTTGAAGTCTTGTATGGTTATCCCCCAACCCATTTATCTACGTTATGTTGCGGGAGACTCCAATGTACCTGCTGTTGACAAAGAATTACAAGACCGAGAGCAAATGATTAAGCTCTTAAAACACCACCTACAACGAGCTCATAATAGAATGAAATAGATTGCAGACAGTAAGCGCTCTGAACGATCATTTGACATTGGGGAATGGGTATTTTTGAAGTTGCAACCTTATAGATAGCACTCAGTGGTTAAGAGGGGTGGGTCACAAGTTAAACCCCATCTACTATGGTCCCTATTAGATTGTTGATAAGGTAGGCTTCGTTGCTTACACCCTCAAGCTTCCTACAAATGCTGAAATCTATCCTACATTCCATGTGTCGCTATTAAAAAGAGCTCATGAGGACTGTCAAGGTAGCTCTGACTTACCTCCATGCATGGGCAAGGGTAAAGGCCAATGCTATCCCATAGCAATATTGGCGACCAGGTTTAGGAAATGCCAAAATAGGGCTTGCACTAAGTGGCTAATTCAATGGTCGGGCCAAGATGCAACTGATGCGACATGGGAGATGGCTGAAGCGATTAAACAGACGTTTCCTATATTCAACTTTGAGGACAAAGTTATTCAAAGGGAGGGCAATTTGATACAGGTCAATGGGGCTGGAAAGGGAGAGACATATGAGACTGGAGTGGGCTAGAAGAATACAAGCAACAGTGATCCGTATGTCAGTTAGCAATGGTCCGAGGTTGGTGAATACAGGCATCAGAGGGTGATAATCCCTTGAAGGAATAATTAATTAGCTAGCTGTAGGAACAGATTGCACCAACTCATAGGACAATTTTCAATTCTGTTACAACTTGTCCCTATATAGAAAACAATCATATAACAACCTTGGCAGTGAATGAACAATCTTTATTTTTGCCTACTTGTTTTTTCTTCTGTTTTATCTCCTTTCACAGGCGACTCCTATTAGGCTTGCAGTCTGTGTGTCCGCAAGCAAGTACAAGTGGAATTTTGCATGCACCGTAGTAGGTACAAAGGTACACCAGACGTTCCAGTTACTCTGGCGAGTCTATCATCAATTGATTTTCAGTGGGTCCGGGCTACGATGTTGTTGCCTCACCTCAGCAACGTCGTTGCGTTTCTTATATTCTCCATTTGGACAATTATGCCCCCAAATTCTCTTTAATTTACAAAAGAAAAAGCTTTTGTGTTGAAAATTTTAATACCAATTGGCGGTTAGTCCATTTTCGTTTTAGGTTAAACCTTCAAGTGCGTGTAACCTGGAGAGATCGCAGGGTCGCCCAGGGCTTCCGATCTTAACAGTTAAAGGTAAATTTTCTTTTAAGTTTGGTCCATTTTCGTTTTATATCAAACCTTCATGTGGGTGTAACCTGGAGAGAGATCGCAGGGTCGCCTAGGGTTTTTGATCTTAACAGTTAAATGTAAATTTTCTTTTAAGTTTCTCTTTATGGACGTGTGTACTCTTAATCTTCGATGTCACAACATAAAGGAATTTTCATGTGCATAGTTATTGAGAAGTTAATTATTTTAGTTAGTTCTAATTCCTAGCACTTTAGACTCAGTCGTTGTTATTTTGTAGCAATATTACTTCAATCGTGGAGGTTAACTGCTCTAATTGGAGTCCGATAAATTTCTGCATTAAGAATGAATAGAAGAGTTATAAAGTTTATATAAGATTCTATCTTTAATTAGAGGCTGGTTTCTCTTGAAGTAACCCATCACCCAAGTATCTTATTTTTATCTAAAAAAGCACGCATTTAAATTCTGAAGCTTATCTATCGAAATAGGTAAGCACAATAATTTAAATAACAAATGTGATCTATCTCTAACTCTAGGCCTATCACTCGGCCAACAAAGTTAGAACATGACAAGTTAGTTTAGAACGAGTACATAAGAAGTTAAGAACCCTTCTGCTAGGCGTAGGCGGTCATCAACATTAGTTTCCCTTATTTCCTCTCAGGTTTCAGGCGCCGTTACTTTGACGCTCACATTGACTTCTTCTCTTTTTCTTAATATTCCATCCGATTTAGTGTTGTGTTGAGCAATCCAAGAGAGCTACTTTTGTTTTGCTGTTATAGTTCTGAGGTAGGATTGTTCATCCAAATTGGTGGTACTTACCTATAAGCGTTTTCTTTCTTTCTTTTTTGAAGTTTAAATTTGTTGCCATTCCCATGATTAAATACAGAGTATGGAAACCAAAATGTTCTTCTCCACAAGCATTCAGTATCTTTTCATTTCCGATTCTATCTGCTTGAGGCCCTCTTTCTCTTTAAAAGGCCCTCACCCCGACCCTGGATTTTCAATGCAAAAAGGCAACATGCTTCATAGCAATTCGATCCCTTCTTCCTCATCATCACTCTTCTTAAAGCAGACCCAACGCTGTTCTAATCCTATCTTGGCTTGTCGAGCCTCTCAAGATTCTTTTTCCAGGTTAGTAACTTTAAGCCCTCTTACTTAAAAGCCTCATATTGGTTATGCCTCTCCAACTTTAGCTGATATTTACTTATTGTTTCTAACTAGATGATGATTTTTGGTTTGATCCCGACCTCTTATAATCATTTTTATTGTGTAGAAAAGAAGATTCACCTATTCATGGCTTATCTGAGATGATTGTTGGTGTGTTGGGTGGTGGTCAGTTGGGTCGTATGCTATGCCAGGCTGCTTCGCATATGACCATCAACATATTGGTTTTGGATCCCTCGGAGAATTGCCCGGCTAGTTCTCTTGCATATGATCACATGGTGGGAAGCTTTGATGACAGTGCTACTGTTCAAGAGTTTGCGAAAAGGTCTAAAGTTCTTTATATCAATACAATACATCCTTTTATTGTTTCCACCATTTTTTTTCCTAAGGTTTTTCCTTGTTTTGTAGATGACTATGTTTTATTTGCTAATTTGGTTCTTGGTAAGTTAGACGTGGAGTATTGACTGTCGAGGTTGAACATGTTGATGTCGCTACACTTGAGAACGTTGAAGGTTTAGGAGTTGATTGCCAACCGAAAGCCTCTACCTTACGAATAATCCAAGTTTGTGTTTTACAACAATCATTTTACTTTTTTCTTTTTGATGATTTTGATGTACATAACTTACATCTATCCAACGGCGTACACATGCTCATATAATTTTTTGTTTTCTCATTTACAACATCTTTTCAGAATTTTAGTTTTAAATTAATTTTCGTTGACAGCATCCAAATTAACCTTTCTGTTTCTTTCTTATTGATAGTCATATATCCTATACCTGCAAATGTAATGTAATACAATAAATTACTTTTGGTATCTATATATATATATATATAATTTCCATCTTTCAGGACAAATATATTCAGAAAGTTCATTTTGCTAAGCAAGGAATCCCACTTCCAGATTTTATGCAGGTTTGATGCCTATTCACTAAGCATATTTTTTAAACATTTCGTAGTTATTAGTTCTTCTATTCTGATTTTGTGGCTGATGAAATTTGACACAAAGAGATAGACGATCTAGAAGCTGCAAAGAAGGCAGCTGAGTTATTTGGCTTTCCTCTTATGGTGAAGAGTAAAAGGTTAGCATATGATGGTCGTGGAAATTCAGTTGCTAGGAGTAAAGAAGAGCTTTCTTCTGCTATATCTTGTAAGTTGCTAATAACTAAAATTAGGTAGTCTGAAATATGAAATGCCATGTGATTTATATTGACAATCAATGGGTTGTACGATTTCATTAACACAATGGGATTAAATAATATACAAGAGATCATTCTAGACCGTAGGATAAATATGGAAAAGATATTATAAGAGATAATGATGGACAATGCTAACAGTTAGGAGAGATTATCTCCAATACGCCCCCTCAAGTAGGACTGCTTAGTAGAGAGTCCGATCTTGTCCCAAAGAGTAAGGAACTGAGGTCGTGGAAGAGGCTTGGTGAGGGCATCTGCAAGTTGATCTGTGGAGGCAACATGAGTAACACAAAGGCAGCCATCCCGAACCTGTTCCCGAATGTAGTGAAAGTCAATAGCAATGTGCTTCATGCGAGATTGAAACATAGGGTTCAAACACAAGTAGGTGGCACCAATGTTGTCACAGTAGATGACCGGAGCTGTAGGAAGAGGAACATCGAGCTCAGTGAGAAGAGAACAAATCCAACGAATTTCTGATGCAGTGGAAGCAACAGAGCGATTCTCTGCCTCAGTGGAGGATTGGGCAACAGATGTCTGCTTCCGAGAGCTCCAAGATACCGGACTACCACCCAGATAAACAATGAAGGCACCAGTTGAGATTCAGTCATCCTTGTCACCAGCCTAATCAGCATCGGAGAAGGCATAAAGTGATAGAGGAGAATGTCTGTGTAGTAGAATACCATGGTCTAACGTTCCAAACAGGTAGCGAAGTAGAAATTTGACAGCAGCCCAATGAGTGTTGGTTGGTCGATGCATGAATTGAGAAAGACGATTGACCACAAAGGCAATGTCAGGACGTGTCAAGGTCAGGTACTGTAAACTCCCAAGAACAGCCCGATATTAAGTAACATCATCAAAAGCAGGACCAGAGGTAAGAGTAAGAGACTGATCGGATGCCATCGGCGTAAGAACCGGTTTGGCATCAACCATGTGTAACCGTGATAGAAGATCCAGAGTGTACTTGCATTGGGACAATAGAAGGCCATGAGAGTGTGGGACAACTTTAACACCCAAGAAGTAAGAGAGAGGACCAAGATCTTTTAGGGAGAAGTGACCAGCAAGAACATTAAGAAACCGCTGAACCATCGAGGAGTCACTTATTGTGACAATAATATCATCGATATAGACAATAAGGTAAAGAACAACACTAGAGCCACTGTAAATGAAAAGAGAAGTATCAGATTGGGAGTTATAAAACCCTTGTGATAGTAGAAAATGGCGGAGCTCAGAGTACCAAGCTCTAGGGGCCTGCTTGAGGCCATAAATGGCCTTGTGAAGCCTGCAGACATAATCCAGATGATCCCAATCAGTGAAGCCTGGGGGCTGGACCATGTAAACATCCTCTGACAAGTGTCCCTGCAAGAAAGCATTATTGACATCAAGCTGACGCAGAGTCCACCCACGGCTTACAACTAGAGTGAGAACAAGGCGGATGGTGGTGGACTTGACTACTGGACTAAAGGTCTCATGATAATCAACACCAGGATGCTGATGGAAACCCTTAGCCACAAGACGAGCCTTATATCTGTCAATAGACCCATCAGAATTATGTTTGATACGAAAAACCCATTTATAGCCAACAAGATTCTGAGTAGAAGAGGGAGGGACTAACTCCCAAGTCCCATTACGGACCAAAGTATCAAATTCTTCGGACATAGCCAGCCTCTATTTAGGGTCTTTGAGGGCCTGAGTCACAGTGGTAGGTTCAAGCGACGGAGATGATTGAGTCTAAGTATGAAGGGAAAGTTTCGGATTGGGCTTCCAAATGTTATTTTTAGCACGAGTGACCATAGGATGAGTGTTCTGAGGAGGATGCTCAGTAGTAGGTGCGGAAGTGAAGTCAGGACCCAACTCGGTTGATGATGAGGATGGCTCAGGAGAAGCAGTAGGAGTAGGGCCAGTGGACGTCAGGGACGAGGAGGAAGACACATCTGCAAGCTGCGGAACAACAAAAAATGGAGAAGAGAAGCTGGGAGGAGTATTTAAGTCAGAAGGCAGAGAAGGAGGACGAGTTGTATGGAAGGGTAAAACGTCCTCTACAAATTGGACATGACGGGAGACATAGATGCCAGATGTAGTGCGATCAAGACATAAGTAACCACTCTGAGTGAGAGAGTAACCAAGGAAGAGATAGGGAATAGACCGAGGATCAAGCTTATGTGAGGTATAGGGCCGAAGCCAAGGGTAACAGAGACAACCAAATACACAAAGTTTTATGTAATTAGGAGAGGTGTGAAAAAGACATTGAAAGGGAGATTGCATTTGCAGGGTAGGAGTAGGCAGGCGATTGATCAAATACACGGCAGTGGCAAAGGCATAGGGCCAGTAACTACGTGGAATAGAAGCATGAGTGAGTAAGGCAAGACCGGTTTCAACAATATGACGATGACAGCATTCGGAGTAGCTGTTGTGTTCAGGAGTGTGGGGTGGAGTGGTAAGATGCGTGATGCCGTGAGTGGCCAAAAAGGAGGCTAAAGCGATGTATTCGCCACCATTATCATAATACAGACATTTGATGGGATGTTCGAAAATTTTTTCTACAAGAGCTTTAAAGCGAGGGAATACATCAGAAACATGGGATTTCCGATGAAGAGGGTATAGCCAAATGTACTTAGTGAAATGATCAATGAAAAGAGCATAATACTTAAAGTTTTCAGTAGATAACACAGGAGAAGTCCAAACATTAGAATAAATGTATTCAAGTGGTCTGGACGACACAATCGTCAACTTAGAGAAGGGGAGCTTATGGCTCTTATTACAACTGCATGCAGCACAGGTATTATTGGAAGATAGACTAGAAACAGGTAATTGAAAATGTGAAATAATATGCTTGGAGAGTGGGAATGCTGGATGACCTAAATGATGATGCCAGTCATTGAGACTTGTTTTAATGCTAGAGAAACAAATAAGTTAACTTCTAATTTATTTTCATGCATACTAATTTAATAAATAAAATAAAATAAAAATAATAAATCAAAAGCAGGACCCAACAGCGATAGCATGCACACGCGGTTGCTGCCAGGTAGAAGCAGGCCGTGGCTGCCACGGTGATGCAAGGACTGACTGCCAAGGCTGGGACAAGGGCACAAGAGCAGGTCGCCAACTCTATGCACGCGAGGCAGTGGACGGAGTACCGGGAAAAGCCTACTGGACAATCCAACCATAGTGCGGGCACTGGGCTATGCGATGGCCCTGCACGCCGCAGCCCTTACAAGTGCCTAAAAATGGACGAGGAGCATGGCTGGGGCGAGCAAAAGGAGAACCCGACTACACCGGTTGGGGTTGGGTATGCCACTGTGAAGAAGATGACTGCGGGGCAGGATGCTGAGGGCCACACGGACGAGACTGAGATGCCGTGGCATGGGCAATCACCGGCATGTTGGGCAGAGCTGAAGTCAGAGCAAGACAAACAAGAAGTTCCCGATTGATAAGCTTCTCATGCAATTCGTCAAACGTGATGGGGCTGTCACGTGCATTAACCACCTCAACGATGGGTTTATAGGCGGGATCCAACCCTTCGAGAATTTTATCAATCAAATCTTCATCGTCCATGGGTTTTCCAAGCAAGGCAAGGTGATCAGCCCGAGATTGAATAAATTGCAAATATTCCGACACACTTTTGGTTCCTTGAACGGCAGACTTGATTTGATTTTTGATCTGCTTTATATGACCCCTAGAAGCAAAATCCAAGCATCACGTGAAGTATCAACGCGATGAAGAAGGGAGGAGACAGTGGGAGTGAGTGTGCCCAGGAGTGCTCCAAGAATGAGACTATCTTACCAAGTCCATGTCTCGTACGCAGGGTTGGCAGTGACGGTGCCATCTACTGCAGTAAGGAATTGTGGTGGTTTTGAAGTGGTGCCATCCAGAAAACCATGAAGGCCATAACCACGGAGAATGGTGGAGAATTGTTTCTGCCATGATAAGTAGTTGGAGGGCGTGAGTTTTATTGTAGTATGGTGCGCAAGATTTGGAACAATGAGGGGCTTGTGTGGTTCAACAGCGTTTTGGATGAGAGGTGGAACAGTGAAGGTGGCCGTCATGGAAAATTCTGACGCCATGGTTGCTGCTGTAGGAAACAGCGCGGCAGAAAGGAAAAAAAAAGCTAGGGAATTTTAGGGTTTCGAAGGAACCTTGCTCGTGATACCATATTGATAATCAATGGGTTGATCGATTTCATTAAGACAATGTGGTTAAATAATATATAAGAGATCATTCTAGACGGTAGGATAAATATGGAAAAGATATTACAAGAGATAACGATGGACAATGCTACCAATTAGGAGAGATTATCTCCAATAGAACGAATGATTATCACTACTGTTGACAGTGATCAGTTTGTAAAAAATATTATAATTAATTAATTAATGACAATATTTTAATTAATGAATGAATTACATTTTAATTAATTATATTGTAATTAATTAATTAATAATAATTTTTTAATTAATGAATAGTTATATTGTCATTAGTTATATTTTAATTAATAATAATATTTTAATTAAATATAATGTAATTAAATAAATAATAATATTTTAATTAATTATATTGTAATTAATTAATTAATTAAAATATTTTAATTAATTAATAATTATATTTTAATCAATTACAATATTTTAATTAATTATAGTGTAATTGATTATTTAATTGATTTCACCATAAATTTGATTATTGAAATTAAAGCTTTACTTATGAAGTTATTTGGCTCATTATTATACCTTTTATCTATCCTCTATGTATAAAAAATTAAAATATACCAATCACTCTCATTCCTCTCTTTCATTCCTCTAGATTATGAGAGGAATGAAGGATTGCCCAAAACCAAGGAATGAAACTCTTAGGTCTTCAATGATAGGTTCATTCTAAACATCAATTTTTATTCCATACCCATACCCCTTTTTCCATACCCCCTAAACAAGCACCCCCTATAACTTTATTTTTTAAAGTGGAAAATACCTCAAGGTCTGATTCATTGATATAAACATACTTTTGGCCATTGGATTGGATGTAAATAACAACAAGATTCTAATTGCATAGGATGTGGATAAAAATGAGAAGTAAGTATCATGGAAATAGTTTCTTGAATGTTTACAAAAAGACATCAAAAATTATCAAGACTATAATTAGGTTCTTCTTTTTAATCGATGTAAAATTGTATCATTTGATTTTCTTTGTATCTTATAAACATTCTTTAATACCTTGTTTATCAATTGAAATAAGGTTTAGAACATGTGTTTAATATTGATATAGCTAGTGTTGAATATAGATATCATGTTAGTTATATCTATGCAAACCTTCAAGCAAAATTCAATTCTACAAAGATTATAAAGAATATAGTGTGGAGTGTAACTAGAGCATATACCTTCAATGAATTGGAAAGGTACATAATTGTTTAATTTTGTTGAAGCAATTAGAAGGTATTGATAAGTCAATATATGACTAGTTGGACAAGATACCAACCTACAAGTGGTGCAGGCACCCTCATAATGTAGAGCTTAAATCTGACATGTTACTGGACAATCGATGTGAAAACTTCAATGCTTTCATCAAGGATTCTAGGGACAAACCAACCATCATAATACTTTAGATGATTAAAAGAGCAACAATGAAGAGATTTAATCAGAAAAAGGAGGGGATGGAGAAAATTAGTGGATCTTATTATCCTATGATCCGAAAAACCTTAAAGAAGTTTAAACAACTTTCTAGTAACTGAATGTCATAATTTATAGTGAAGGGAGATTGTTTGAAGTAGAGCATATGAACTTTGACCAACATGTTGTTGATTTAGGCAATAGGACTTGTACATGTAGAAGGTGGGATTTGAGTGGAATTCCTTTCCAAGATACGTTTATTGCAATTAGACACGATGGTGGCAAGCTAGAATATTACATGGACTTGATGTATAGTAAAGAAAAATTTGAAGCTGCTTACCTATTTCTAATTTTTTCGATTCCTTGTAAGGATTTATGGTCAAACCCTATTAAGATTCATGGTTTTAAAATCCTTACACCATAATGCACGAGAAAGACTGAAGACCAGAAAAGATAAGGAGCAAGGAGCTAGGAGGTAGGAGAGGCCATAACCTATATAAAACTACTCAGAAAGTTCATATGTGATGCAAAATATATAAGCAATATGTTCATAATTCTAGATCATATTCCAATTGAATACATGGTAGTCAAATCAGCCAATTGACATAAGAGAGAAAGAAGAAGAAACTAACTACTTTTTTTTGTATATAGTGGATATTGAGTTTAGTTTCCCATGCATATGAAGCTTATTTTGGACATGGATATACGCATATACATGGAGCTTCTTTTGTATTTTAGATATACTCATATTTATGGAGGTTTTTTTTTGTTTATCGTGTTTGTTTTGGATATCTAATTTTGTATATAGATCTTGTTCAGATGATGAAATCTGGTGTATATTATTCGAATGTTTATAGATGGAAATTATAGTTGGTTACTTTAACTTATACTTTTCTAGCTTCTTAATGATTTGTCCATTATTTGCAATCTTATTTACTATAATCTTATGTGTGTTTATCCATACTTGCTTATAGAGACAAATAAAACAGTTCTAATAAATTAATGCCTAAACTATTTAATGTTAATCCATACATTAATAGAGTAACTGTATTTCTTATAACATGTACATTGCTAACTAACACCCAACAATTATAATGAAAAATGATCCAATTACAAATCAATAACCTCCTTAATAATAATTCATCTCGTCGATTCTCTGCTTTGTCATTGATCTTCCAAAGCTCATTGATTGAATCGATACTTCTTCTTATGAAATTTTAGTCATGCCACATAAAGTAATCACATTTTCATTTACTCTATAAAACAAGATTATGTACAACATAAATTTAGTAATATGTTAATCTAAAATTAAATTTAAAATAGGTAAATCTATATTTAAAATTTACCATAAATTGGGCACATCCATAAAATCGCCTTGTTGGATTGAACTTGATCTATGAAGTCTTTATAGGTGTTACCAATCCTTAATCACAATAATGTAAATGATTTTTGGTCTTATTGGCTGCACTACTAGATCAACTTGACATTTTAATTTGTTCAGTTGCAATAAGTGAACGTAATACAGGAAAGTGAGACGATTCAAGCTAAATTATATAAAATGATTCAAGTAGTCACATATTCAAGTTAAATCATATAAATAAATATAAAATGATTGAAACTAAATAACTAATGTACTTGTCCAAAACATTTAACAATAAGTAATGTACTTAGTTCAAAATGGAACATATGTGAATCAACTCTTTTTTTTCACAATGATATAGGACATAATCAAGTACCTTCAAGGAATCAACAAAGTAAATGCTTGAGACTGAGATAGTGGCATAAACTAAACTATGACTAAATAAAAACTGTAAGTGCTAAACAAAATACTGTATGATGTGTGAGTTGCATCTATATTAAATAAAATCATGAAATTAGAACCAATAAACCATGAAATCAGAACTATGAAAAGCATTAAAAGCATTAAAACATAATTAAAACCATGAAAACTTTCGAGTATGATGTATAAATTAGAGGTAAGGAATGATAATAGGAGATTATATATAAATTTAGAATATATTAATGTGTGCAAGACAAACAATTTTTCTCATCAAATCGCAGAGTCATTAAGAAAGTAGCAATAAATGATTATTGAATAAGAAACATACAATAGTTGATGGTGTCGGTAAAAATTAGCAAAACAATATAAGGAAAGCTATTATAATTCTCAACAAGGAAACCATAAAGCTTTTGCAGGTACTCATACAACTCCTCTAAGTTCTCCATCTCTTTTGACCAACAAGGATAAAAGAAATGAGTAAAAGTCTATGAATTGACAACATATATAGGAGGTTTTATAGTTAGTCATAGTTTATTCATTCTAATTATATTACTTAATATTATGTCTTTTATGGTTTTCCATAGATAAGAAAAAGAAGATCATCCAAATTATAATCAACTAACCATGAATGATTGTGTTTGCAGTTGCAATATTATCACATAAAATAGCAGCTTTCTATTTGCTAGACAATGTATCCAACATTTTATTATAAAAAGAAAGAAAGTTTCATCGTTTAGTGGTTTTCGTTATTATGATAACATTAAATGAAGAGAAAACTTAACAACAAAGCACTTGTGTCTTCTCTTCCACTGCTTACATTGACTTTGTCAATGTTTGCATCATCTCTACCACCACCTGCAACATCTTTGCCATCATCTGCTTTGTCTCTGCCACTACCTGCATTGTCTCTTCTTGCGTCATCATCTGTCTCTTCCACTTATGCACCTCGCTATTACCTGGAATTAACAAATTAGGGATTTGAGTGAATTTGAGATTAGGGAGTTGAGGGTATTGATTTGGGGATATAAATGTGGGTGGGTAGGAAAGTTAAGTTAGGTTGGTCACGCCAAGTTGAGTTAGTTAGGTTGGGTTAGGTATTAGGTCAAACATTAGGTCTATATGGCATGTTTAGGTCACGTCATCACATTCTGATTGGTCCACGTGGCATAATGTCACCATGTCACAACTTCAGTTAACTTTTTAAATAGAAGTCAACTACATGTTCACCCAGAGCTAAAAGAGGAGTCACTTAAGGCTTTTTGGTGAATGTGAAATAAGAGGGACTTTTTTTTCAAGAATTCTAAACTATAAGGAATTTTCTCAAACTTTCCTTAAGTACAGGCGGTGTTCTTGTCTTTTACCCTAATTTTAAAATAAGATTCAATATTAAATATTGACCTTTATTTATCAAATATTATATATTTGACCTTAAAATTTCTCATACTTTATGATAGAATCTAACTTGATTAAATTATCTTTTTAGTTGAAGGTACATTTTATCCCTCTAATATTTGCATGAAAATTTAATTTAAACTCGAATATGTTGGAGCATTCGAAAAGAATAATAATGTCTTGAAATCTTCAGAATTAAACCCTCAACTAATGAAACCCTTAATTTTGTAGTCCATTAGTTCCATATGCCACTTTCATCTTACATAGGATTCATTAATGTCATGTGGAGCCTTCTGTGGCACTAATGGATCTTAGTTTCAAAACAATCCTTTTTTCTCATTTGTTCATTGTCTTCTCTACAAGACCTCTAATATGTTTTCCTTTTTCGTATTCATTGAGTGTAAGTTCATAGATAACAAGAAAGGTTTCACTTATAATGGCTTATCGCATACTTACAATAGTGGTGCTTATAATATAGATTTTGACTTTGACGCACTTAATTTGAATCTCAATTTGGATTAGAATAAAGGGATTTCTATAGTGTTAGAGGCTCATTGTCTTCAATTATAGATGAAAGACTTACAGGATCATATATTCAAATCCTCTACTTTTCCTTTGTGTTTCAATTAGGTTGTTCTTTATTTCACATCTTTGTTGCATTTCATTTTTAAAGAATTTCATAATCGAATCTAAAAAGTAATCAACACCAACCTAAAACTAGACCATATAATAAAAAAGCTTCAAGATTTTTATGACTGGAAGCAAAAGAAATAAAGGGAACAAAAAGGTTCATCCAAGTCGTAGTGACATAGATAAGGAGGCTACGCCAAAAATTAAGATACTGTTAACAATGATATCTAGTATGATGGCTTTAGTTTTTCTTTAAATGGCAGTTGATGATTGATAGTTGCATTTTGCATGATGTTTTAGGGTGTAATCTGGTAAGTATTTAGCGTGAAATTGAAAGTTAAGAATGTGTTTATCCGGTAATTAGATTAGTTTTTGTGTTTAAGTGTTTTCTTAGGTTAGTCTAAATCTTTAAGCTTAAATTGTATATTTTTTAGGTACCTCGATGTGTGTGCTAGTGTTGTAGGATAAACAGGGAAGAACAGTGAAGATTTGAAGAGTTTCGGGCTAAGAGACATAGGCCACGATTGTGCATAGTGACCACGATCGTGACAGAAGAGGAGGGGCCAGCAGCAGCTAGGCCATGATCATACATTATGGGCCACAATTGTGACAGAAAGTGTCAAGTTAGGCTATGATCGTGCACTTTAGGCCACGATCATGAAAGAAAGGAAAGACAGCGGGCCACAATCGTGGCAGGCAGGGCCACAATCATGCCTTACATCGGGCTGACAGAAAAACTTAAAATTTGGGTAATTTTTCAGACTGTTTCAACCCCAAGTTTGACCTAGGGTTGCTACAGAATAAATAGAACAATACCTAGTAGCCACAAAAGAGAGATTAGAGAGCCAAGAGAGTTGCACAAATGTGAGATTCTGTCGAAAATCTGAGGGAAAACCTAGATAGAGATCAACCGATTGAGGAAGGAAACAAAGGAAGAGAGGCACGGAGATACACTTGATGCAACATACTTCCCAAAACAGGTGATTTCTCGTAGTTACGACTCCGAGATCCATTATGACAGTATCTTCTAGTTTTTATTTTGATTTCGTTGATGTATGAAATTTGAGATTGATTAGAATTATTTGTTGTTAAGTGTTGATTTTTCTGTCTAAACTCACCTTTGAGTTTATTTATTCTTAAGATTAATAAAATTGATTTGATTGTGTTTTATTTCGATTTATTGTGGTTCAATTTGATTCTTCATAACTGGGAAATAAACTGAGAGGGTGAGCTAGTGAAAATCATTGATTTAGGTTCAATAAGTAGAGAATTGAATCAAACTGGTAGAGTCGTGTAATAAGAGATCGAGCACAGATTCCTGGTAGGTTAATATACAACGTGGAACTAATTTAGGTTTTGGATAAATTGCAGATCAAGAGATTGCAATTTCCATAATTTGAATTAGGGATTATTAATCAGGGTTAAAAATTATAACTCAAGAGAGAGTAATTCACCCTAGGATCGTCTAGGCCCATTAAATCGGAATTTTCATAATTGGGTAGATTTTCTTTAATTTCGAATAGATTTCTCCTTTCTCTCAATTGGTCACTTTTAAGTTGAAATTCAGATTGTTTGTGTGAGTTTGCTTTCGTGTGTTCTTTGGGTGCTTTAATTTCTCGTATTTGATTCTCGATTGATTTAAATTTTGCAATAGTTGTTAAATTAGGTTTTTTGAACTTAGTTGCTGCTAGATTTTAGGACTAGTTCCCTTCCTTGTGGGATCGACACCTTAGATACTACGCAAACAACCCATGTGTTTGCGGTAATTACCAAGATTAAAAATTAGTAAAACTTAGAGCATGTAACCTTGAGCGAATAAGTTTTTGGCACCGTTACTGGGTAAGGTAATTTAGTTCTTTAGTCTAATGCTTTTCCACTAACTTTAGTTTTTATTTAAAAAAATTTGAAGTGTAAAGTAGAGACACATCGTGACATCTTAGAGTGAGGATGAGACATTCAAAGAGTTAAGTGTTAAGAAGAGGTAAAAAGATCGGTCATAGAGGATGTGTATTATAAGGAGCAAGGGATGCTTACAGAATTCAATGAGTCCCAATTTAGTTGGGAAAATCATTATCCTTTTACAAACCCGTACACTTCGGGTGACAGAACCACCCAGATTTTCATTGGTCCAATAATGCAAGTACTCACATGGGACATCAAAACGCATGTGAATTTCAATATGATGAATCCAATTCAAGGGATTCTAAGCTGGACAAAATCATAGATAAGCTTACAAACATGGAAGAAGGCCAGAAGAGACTGGAAGAGCAAATTGATCAAGTGACAAAAAATCATGTCACTTCTATTCATAACTTGGAGATTCAAGTAAGATAGCTTTCCCGTGAATTTTGTAAGAGAGGTGTGGAAGATTTTTTGAGAAAAATGGAATTACAACAATTAGAGCAATACAAGGCACACTTAGGAATGGGTAGAGCTAGAAGAATTAGAGGAAGACCATGCCAAACCCCAATTCGTTGGCAACCAAAAGATGATGGAAGTGTGTGAGGAAAATAATTCTAACCCTCTCTATTATTCACCAGTCCTAGATATACCACATGTGAAAATAAAAAATTCTTGGGTAAATGTCCATGCAAAGAACCCCATCCTTTGGATTGACCATGATCAAATGACATTCAACATGAATGATGTATTTAAGAATCTGAAGGTTAGTAGCTCATTCTAGATAATTGATGTGATCGAATCTTATGATGAACAAGAGGACGATGAACAGACGACAACAGACATCGAGTTTGAAGAAGCGATAGAGGTCTCTGTTTATGAAGTGGAAGAAGCAAAGGAGAAAAAGGTGATGAAGGAAGAAGGAAAGCAATTCACCTTCGTACAGGACAAACTGTTAGATTCGATGGAAGATTTAGGGAGTTTCGTTATTCCCTATTTTATCGACAATCTGTTAGTGAAAAGGACATTATTGAAATTAATTAGTTTTCATAATTTTATCAATATGGTCTTTTGATCATCTTGTAATTTATAGCTTACTCACGAGCTACAAATTGATGTTGAACGAAAAGAGTGGAAGCAAGCCCCTCATAATTGATTTTGGCTGAGTTTTAAAGGATGAAGGTCAAGCTAATGACCATAAATTAGCACGTTTAGTTGTAGGTTTAAATTGCTGTGTAGTTAGGTTTATTTAAATTCTTAAATAAGTCGTGAATAATTTGGAGTGGTTTGGAGTGCTAATTCTTTTGTTCTCTTAACTCACTTATAAGATAGAGAAACATTTTCTATGTTAAGCCGATTTGGTCTCAACACTATATTCATCACCATCTTTTTCACCATAAATGATTTCGTGTTCTAACTCTTTTCGTTTCATTTTGTGTTAGTATTTTCTTCTTATGTTTTTTTATATATTGTGTTTATTTCCTCCAGGTGTGTGCTCTCTTCTCACATTGAGGACAATGTGTTGTTCAAGTGTAGAGAGGGATTCTGTGTTTTTCTTTTGTATATGAATTTGGCATACTATATGATAGTAGTAGGTTACATTGTGTGAAGTGAGTGAATGTGTCAATGAGTTAGATTGAGTGAAATTTATTTTATTTTGGGACATAGTATATTAGATTATGAAAAATCATTAGCCTACAAAATTAGTGAAATAAGGGGTCTTTGGATAAATATACAGCGTAATTTGGATTTAGTGTAAATTTGACACTCTTTAGATTGTCACATTCATTCATAAATTGAGGTCTTTTAGGTTAAGTAGCTCAACTAGTATTTTTCATAGAAATGAATAGCTAAAAGCAACAAGGTAGGCAATAAAAAAATTAATTCAATAAATCACTATTCCGCTGACCTTCGGGTTGAGTAGAGCTAGTAGCCAGTTGAAAACGTGATGTAGCTAAGTAACCAGATCGACACGCATCACAAATGTGTACTTTCGCGTAAAAAGGCTATAATGACGTTTCAACCAAGCTGTTAACAATTGACTTAGTCGAGTAACCGAATCGACATTCATCATAAATGCTTGCCTCCGAGTAAAAAGCTAAGTCCCCAAAATAATAATAATAAGTGTTTTAAATAAACACCTACCGAACTTGTAATAAGTTTAAATTTTCATGGAATTATACTTAGGAACAGTTACATAGTCCGAGGGACCGAAAATTTATTAATGTGTGTGTACAATTGAAAAGGGTAACTAAGTAACACTTAGGTCTTGATTTAGTTGTATATTTAGTTC
>JANIIA010000002.1:32786625-32797402 GCA_027478495.1 Erythroxylum alaternifolium | reverse complement strand
ATCTTCTAGTTTTTATTTCGATTTCATTGATGTATGGAATTTGAGATTGATTAGAATTATTTGTCGTTGAGTGTTGATTTTTCTGTCTAAACTCACCTTCGGCTTTATTTATTCTTGAGATTAATAAATTGATTTGATTGTGTTTTATTTCGATTTATTGTGATTCAATTCGATTCTTCATAACTGGGCAATAAACTGAGAAGGTGAGCTGGTGAAAATCATCGATTTAGGTTAACGAGAGTTAGGTAAATCGATAGGTAGAAAATTGAATCAAATTGATAGAGTCGTGTAACGAGAGATCGAGCACAGATTTCCGGTAGGTTAATAGACAATGTAGAACTAACTTAGGTTCTGGACAAATTGCAAATCGAGAGATCGCAATTTTCATAATTTAAATTAGGGATTATTAATTATGGCTAAGAATTATAACTCGAGAGAGAGCAATTCACTCTAGGATAGTCTAGGCCCATTAAATCGGAATTTTCATAATTGGGTAGATTTTCTTTAATTTTGAATAGGTTCCCCCTTTCTCTTAATTGGTCACTTCTAGGTTGAAATTCAGATTATTTGTGAGTTTGCTTTTGTGTGTTCTTTGGGTGCTTTAATTTCTCATATTTGATTCTCGATTGATTTAAATTTTTGCAATAGTTGTTAAATTAGGTTTTGCGAACTTAGCTGCCGTTAGATTTTAGAACTAGTTCCCTTCATCGTTGGATCGCACCTTAGGTACTACGTGAATAACCCATGTGTTTGCGGTAATTACTAAGGTTAAAACTTAGTAAAACTTAGAGCGTATAACCTTGAGTGAACAATGATGATGACAATCTCTTGATTACTATGGAGGTTGTTCACAACATTAGAATTTCCTTTCTCATTTATAAGCTTATGAAGGAGAAGATTTATAATACTATATGGGATGATCTACCTTGTTATCTCTGTCATTCTTTAGTTTGAGTTTAATGTTTTGTCGAACACTTGTGCTTCAGGGCAAAAAGTGCTTTAAGTAATGACATATTTGCAACTGTTTAAAAATATATTGCTAAAAATTAATATAATGCAACAATTTTCAAAGTATTGCCTTTAATAATATTAAAAGGCAACTAAAATAGTAATTTGTTGCTACATATAATAAAAGACAACAAAATTAAAAAAATGTTGCAATAAAGTCTTATATATGCAACATTTGAAATTGTTGCTATAGTTTACTAAAGGATATTATATTATATCTTGTAAGTATATTACACACATGCGTGTTGAAGTGGAACAAAAAAAAAATGAAATGAGAGGCTTAATGCGGCGACGACCCATAAAGTCGATGAACCTACATCCCACGGCAGATCACCACCATCTTTAATTTCCCCGCCATTCCAACGCTAGCTTTTCCAGCAGTCGACCATCATTCATAGGTGATACACGATGAAAGTTACACAGCAACTTTAACTTTTGTGATGGGGACATTTAATAAAATCTTTATTTTTTGAAAAGTATTACTATGTTTTTTAAATAAAATCATTGTTTGTAACACCAAAAAATTAGTGAATTTAGCAATGATTAAAAAATTTAACTAGCTTAATCAATTTAACCCTAAAAATCTTTAACTATCTAACTTTACAATTCGATTTTCAACTTTCTTATTCGATTTATTTTAATAACTCTCATTGTTAAAAATAGATTAATTTATTAATTAATTGATCAATTTTTATAAATTAATAAGTTCTTTAAACTAAAATAAACTAATTAATTTTTATTTAAGAATCTCTTTTTTAGTCAAACCTAAAAAATTTTTATAATTTTAATTTCAATAATAATGAATTTTATTATTTAATTACTTAATGATTAGCTAATTCATTAGTTGATACCAAGTTAAAGAATAGAATATTAAAAAGGAGGAAGAATAGAAAATTATAAGAATTAGTATAAATAATTATTAATTAAATTTAGGAATTTAATATTATTTATAATTGTTAATTAAATTTAAGAATTTATTTAATATTATTTTGAGTTAGTTACTATCCTAATTGGCATGCACTGTAAAACAAAAAGTTTTATGCGGCAAGATAAGAACATATTTTGAATTAGATATATTTAGTTATACATATATGTATATAATATTTTTTGAAAAATTAAAAGGAGATTTTTATACGTCATAATATACGCCTTGTATAGCTTACAAGAATTGCTCCTTAAAAGAGTTGGGGAAAACGTTATCGTTGGGTTTCAAAAATCCCAAAACGATTCAGCTGGGCTAAGGATAGATTACAAACGAATTAACTTTTCCTGTTTTAATTATACTGTAGAGTTTTAGGGCATTACTGCCTTTGCCTGGCTCCTATTGCTACTCCTAGATGACGAATGTTACAAGCTTTGCATTGCAAATCAGGTATGCTCTCCTTTCTTTCTTGATCATTCACCCAAAACTTAAACGCAATGGAAATTAGGAGGATTGTTCAACGAATGGGTATGCCTCCTCCTGGGGAAAGACAAACTTCGTTGTTTAGTGCCACATTTCTGCACAAGATCCAGGTTTCTACATTACTGCCATAGTACAAGGGATGAGCTATCTGATGTCCTCTTGTAACCTCCAATCAGCAAAGCATCTGGATATGGTTTTCGACGTGATGATGCATTGATACTTTTTGTCTTCGGTTTTATTGAAAGGTTTGGACTTTAAGATCAAACATCTAACTGTAGGTGGGGAGCGATTGAAGCTTACAATTTGGGATATGAGTATGTAATCATATTGGTCTTATTTTGTTCATGTTTCCAATTTACCGAGTATATCTTGTGTTACTCTTTTTAGACAGTCTTGAGCATAAGAGCCTATGCCATTTCAAAGCCTTATGAGCTTTACTACCAAATACCAATGGAACACTAAACTATACAATAAAAAGGGAATAGCTTGAGAAAAGTGTACTTCGCATAACTGAAAAGATCACGAAACTACCTATAAAATTCACCATGGTTGGTAGTATCAAATTTAAGTGAGGGGTTCTTTATGAATATATTTAGTGAACTCAAAATGACTTATCAATTACCCTTGTGAGTACTTTTTTCTGTAGCAGAATAAAACATGATCAGAATTACATTGAGAGGTTTACATTTATTAATTTGCTCAATCAATATGCTTTTTGCAGTTGGACAGGATAGGTTCAGAACACTAACGAGCTCTTACTGTAGGAATGCCCAAGGGATTGTTCTTGGTATACTATTGGCAGTATAATTTATATGATATGGCTTATCGATACTGCTGCTGATAAGTGACGAGAAACAATAATGATCTTTTATAAGGGAAAGATCTTGCATATGTTTGTGGCGTGTGTTCGACGTGAAATGTAGGAAATGCTTATCCATACAATACTTTTATTGCGTATTGGAGAGCTCTTCAATAATTTAAATATTAGTTTTCTTTTATTTTATTTTTTCAATTTTATCACAAAAAATAGAGCCACTTTTGAAATAAGAATAGTTTCTCTGGCACCTTATCTTTATATGCTTATCTGATTGTTTGGTATGTGAAATCATTCCAGAGGACTGGATCACATCATTCAAGAGGACTGGATTCAAAGGCCTAAAAGGACAAGTGAATGTTTCAGTTGTAGATATACTGCTCAGACTTACTTGGATTGATCACCAGTCAATCATTAGTAGGTTAATTTATTATTTTTTGTTTATACAGTTTATGATGTGACAAGGAGAGAAAGCTTTACCAACTTGTCAGAAATCTGGGCTAAAGATGTTTGAACTCTATTGCACAAACAATGACTGTGTCAAAATGCTTGTTGGAAATAAAGTGTACCGAGTAAGGTACCCTCATTCTATGTTGAGGAATATAAATGGATAACTGATAGTTACTCATTATGGGATTAAATTTTTAACACTTCTGCCCGCAATGTCCCAATGCAGCATCTTAGTGCATAAACTGTTGATTCATTGATTGCCCATTATAACACTTCGAAAGTGTAATCTCAAACCGGCTTTCTGTGCAGTTCAGCCTACTGGCATTGATGGAGTAATGAATTTTACAAGAGCACCGAGTCCATTATATCTTCCTTGAATTTATACTTTGTATTCTATTATTTTATCCTCCTCTTCCTTGTTAAAAATTTATTTAAGTTAAAAAAAAGACAAAAATAGTATCCTATTTCTTATCTTCCTTCCTTGTTAAAAATTTATTTAAGTTAAAAAAAAGACAAAAATAGTATCCTATTTCTCATCTTCCTGTTGATTTTATTAAAACTTGTGAATGATGTCAGGAGTCTGAAAGAGCTGTAAGTAGAGAAGAGGGCATATCTTTAGCAAAAGAGCTTGGATCTTTGTTCCTAGGGAGTAGTGCCAAAACTAGAAAATGTAGAGAAGTGCCTGGAAGATCTGGCATTGAAGGTGCTCCCTTTGGAATAAACTAAACAATCTGAAAAGATATAAGTTTTGAACAACAGGTTACTATAAAAAGATTATCATGTTGATCATTGTCAATTTGCAATTTTGGCACTGATCAGAATCTTTTATTCCTTCCATTGTATCTCTACTTTTTATTGATTAGAGCTATTACCATATATCAAACTGCTGAATCACTTTGAAAAACAAGATGTTCAGCTTTGCTGCCAAAAGATAGTACCTCGAATTATGGAAATGGGGTCTTCCACTCCCAATCCTAACATTTCACCATTTGTCTTTCAGATCATGGGCATCCCTAGTCTTTTGGAGGAATGATCAACTGCGGCGAATAGAAACATTTTCAAGCAGCAACCAGAACAAAAAACGTCTCCAGACCAAGGTTGTTGCTAATGTAACAGGGGTGACCTTTATACGAAAGCATGATGTTCAAATAGCTATAGAAGGCCAAATTGAGCGATCTTGATGATGTATGTATAATGATTTATGAACTGTTTAAACATTGTTGAACAGATAATGCATATGATAATTACTTTTCATGCGAAAAGCATCTTACAGTGTTTTACTGTTAGTAGTATTATCTTTTAAGTCATTTTCGTTATTTGCAGCATATATAATTGCTCTTGGACAAGGAGGTAGTTCGTGAAGGATCTTGGAGTCTCCATACATGTCGTTTTGTTTAGTATTTATATTAATTCATTTATATTTCATATGGAATGGAGGACGATATTGTGATTTTTTACTTTTGTATTTTCAACATGTTAAAATGTTGAATTTTACAAATCTTTATGAAGTATATATAATATATAAATGCAATTTTTTGTCGTTTACATTTGATAGTCTGTACGCAATTAAGTATATTTCTTTTAATGTAAAGATAGATGTTGCAAACATAATGACAATAGTTTGATTTTATGTTAAATAATATTAGTAACGAAAGAATAAATTGTTTCTAATGTTATCAAAAATTATTGCCTAAAAAAATTGACTTTGTTGTATTAGAAAGACTTAAAAGTGTTGCAATATCTATTTAAAGTTATTACTATAGTTTTGAAACTAATGTGCTGCTTAGTTAAAACTTATAGCAACACTTTTTATTTTGTTGTTTAATCAAAAAATTCTATTAGAGCGCCACTTTTTGTAACGATATAAATTTTGTTGCCTTAATAAAAAGGCAATGAAAATATAAAGGCAAGATCATTGGCATTTGGTCTTCAACATCTGGTTTTGTTCGTTAAGGTAAGTAAAGAAAATGATTCCGATTGTTGTAGTCAAAGATTAATCACTACGTAGGTGATGCTACATTGAATAATTTCCTTCTTGTATTTTTATAAAGAAAATATTTTCATAGCAAAGATAAAGTATTATGGAAAATAATGTTTTTTTAAAATTAAAAGGCCAGATTTCGTTAGGTCTATGCTGGGCTTAGGATCTTGAAGTGTAATACTCTAAATTCCTATGCTTGCAAGTGGGCTAATTGATTGGTCTTATTGGTGGCTCCTAATACATGGTTCACAAATTTTCAATGTGTTTAGAAAAAATGATGCCTTTTACTGATTAACTATGGTGATATCTGAATTAGGGGTTGGGGACAGTTTAGAGTAATTAGTATTTGAATGACCCAACTATTGAAAAAAAAGTATTTTAGTTTCAGAAACGCATCTTAATAATATAGTACAAAGTGAGATCTTTTTGACTTTGAAACTGACATTTGACTAAGCCTACAGCTAAAAATACATAAAATTCAAAAGTAGAGATGATGAAACAGACACTTGTTTAAGGGCGCTACGTTATCTAGAGTATTACACCCAAGTCCCAACACCCCATCGACTCGTTAGGGTGCTGATGCCGTTTTAACCATTTTGCTTCACAAAGACTGCATGATGCTGATGTTTTTATTATTAACTGGCTAGTGCAACGTACGCTTCTCTAAGGGGCTGTTTAGCTACCTTGTAATTTTTAGTTTCTTTTTTGTTTTGTTTTCAAATTTAATAAAATTGTTTTTGTTTTACATTTTCCTTATAATCTAAATTAACATGAACTAAATATGTATTATTTAATCATATATTATTATTAACAAAAATATGAGTAAGCTAATTTAATATATTTATTTTTATTAATAACATTGATTTTAATAATTAAAATATATATTAGCAGGTAAGCATTAGTTTATAAATAATTTTAAATTTTTTGCTCTTATTTAGTTATTTATTTTAAATAAAATAAAATGAATTTTTATTAATAAATGTTTTTAAGGATTAAAATTTTTAATTAATTTATAAAATTAATTTAATATTTAAAAGTGAGACTACATTGACATTAATAAATAAATAATTTTAAACCACAAAAATAGAAGTGGAGCTGATATTTTCTCTCTCTTGTAATAATAAAAAAAAAAACCTCCTGCTTTAATCGCACAACTCTCACACTTATTTTTTAAATTTTAGTTCTTTTCTTCGCACTGGTCGGTAAGCCCTTCAAAGAGTTGCTTAGTAGTTACAGGTTCTGGGATAATTGGGTTAGGATGTGACGTTCGCATAGATGGTCACTGTAATTTTTATGAGGTCACCGACACTTGCGTAATTCGTCTTTGAATTTTCCATTCGTAAAAGCTGTAGATTGAACTTATAGAGTAGAGAGAATTTCCTCACATCTCTTGCTCTGACCAAATGCAAATCCAATCAACTAATATTATTGTTAAGTTAATTTTCCTTTTCTTTTATTTGGTTAGGAAGAAATCTAAGCTAAATTGCACTCAAATAAAAATGAGGATTCTATATAATATAAAATTACAAGACTACTAAGAGTTTCGATACGTAATAGAATTACAGAATTAAATAAAACAATCTCATTTCCTTCAACATCATTCCATGCAAGCGAAAACTCGAATTCAAAACTTCTCACACGTAGGGAAAATATCAACCATTAGATTTCTTATTTGTTAACCACGAACGTTGTCCACCAATTATGGAGTGACGTTTTCAACTCGTCAAAGCACTTGTACAAAACATTGACGAGCTAACAAGAAACCGATCAAGGCGTTAATTGTACACATATGTTCGTACGTACCTAGTCAAATTGGCCATGTCATTTGGCTTGACACACGTTATCTATGGCCAATAGAAAAAAGATTGATTAGGTCGATAATTGAAGTACAAGCTTTATTATCTATTACAACAATCATTTCGGAATGCTTTCTTGTGAACAAAGTTTGAAAAACTGTTATTTTTATTTTTCTCATAAATTAGTGCATTACCTAATCTACATCTCTGCAAGGGCAATGTCAAAACGAATTGACTTTGGTGAAATGTTCTCCCCAAAAGTTGACAAATAAAATTGCTATTACCTTCAAGCTTCTAAGCATGATATTTATGACCACATCGAACCAACGTCGGTCCTAAACAACTGTAAATGAGAAAACTTAGTAATTAGGAAGATCAAAGTAGTCATTACTTGGAAAAGTTGTAAATTATCGATGCAAGAAAAGTACAAACTCGATGACGAATTGTCAACATACAATTAGGTTTCTAAAACAAAATTTCTTCTTCGTGAGTTAACGAGAAAAGCATTCACTAGGTTACCTCAATTAATGGGAACTTTGTGTGGCTATAATGATATGAAAAAATAATTAAAAAAAGAAATACACTTTTTCCAGTTTTTGAATCATTTTGTGTCAGAAACTCTGTTTTTATAGTCAATAAATCTCTCCTTTAATGCTAAGTAGCATCTATATGATGTTGCTTTGGTTTTTCAAATTATTATTTTTTAAATTTTGTAGAGTTATATTTTGTGATTATAAACATTTTTTATATTTTTCTCTAACTTTTACATCATCAAATTTAACGTTTTCACATTATCATAATTTCTAATTTTTTCAATTTTTATTCCTTGACCTAGAATCATAAAATAAGAAGCCTAAAAGAAATAACTTTTAAAGATATCTTCACTATGAAAAAATTAATAAACCATATTAAAAAAATACTAAATTACAAGATGTTCTATAACCCCATAGCAGACCCAGCCAACCGAATTTGCATGTGGAAACGAAAGCAGATACAGGAAATGCCCATAGTTGATAGAGTTTCTCATGATAATTAATCTATCAGTATTAACAACACAAGCATCGGCATCGACATATAGGTGCAGTGGGATAGATGTGAACAAATCAAAGCCCACGTCATTGTCAAATTTTTATAAAATAAGAACAAAAAATTACTAGGATAACAGAAGAGAAGATTAGATGTTTGTTCACTCCATCTGTTGCTGCTAAAAGGGTTAACCAACTACTTGAACAATTGATTAAGATTGGAGCAAGTCACCTTAGGGATTGAATGATTTGGTACTAATGTCGTGAGATATTGAAACCAATCAACTAATTAATTAGCTTCATCTACACAATACAGCTGCCCCTGAAAGGTAAAAGCATAGGGGAAGATTAATCTATATTTCTTTTTTTCTTGTAATCTAGCTTCATGCAGTATATATAAATAGGACTCATTATCAACAGTTATCTTTTTGTGTTTTTTAGTCGTGAGTTTGTAAACAGAAAACGATGACGTGCAGGACTTGGTTGCTAGGCTTATTTCCTCTTTAATTACTAAATTCACAAAAAAAAAATGTATTCTTACGTATTAATAAATTTTGAATTTAATTTGATGGAGGACAAAACTACTAACATCCTCTCAATCTATCTTAATAAAATTCAAAACGTCCCTTTACTGTTTGTAGACGGTACTTACAAATGGAGTTATTCTTGTAACGAGAACACTCTTTAATTCCTTTTCCAATTTAACCAAGGCTTTAAATTAGTTTTTGTTGCAATTTTTCTTTCCAAGTCCACTAATCTATAAATTTTTACTTTATCAAGATTACAAGTTATATTGCAATTATAAGTAATTATAAATATTTATATTAACGAATCGTAAAATTGAGATTATGACAAATAGCAATAACAATTTATGCCACAACTACAATATAATAGCACGAATTCAGATTACATGTTCCCGTTATCTTGAGTTTATCCTATTCTATGAACCTAGAAAAATTGGATGAATGGATGTTTACGAAACAGAATAGGCACAAAATAATATAAACAAGTGATCTGTTTTGTAATATTGCAGCCACAATTGCTAAGGCCACAATTAATATAACTTCAAAAAATTGATCTTGTATGAAGAGATCCTGTGGAAACGTGAATACCATTGTAATATATGGATACAAGGACAGAAAAAAAAGGAAGGATAGATTTCATTTCATCATTGGGATTTTGCCTGGGACATTTTCAACTTAAGGTCCCTAGTAACGGTGGGAAGAAGGAAAGAAAATGACGTCCCCGCTTTTCTTTCACTGGTCTAACGGAAAGCAAAGCGGAGAAAAGTTAATAATTGTTGAACAATTGATCGCATTTCCGTGATAAAGAACTTAAGAGGAAGAGGGTAACCCATACTGACTGCAAAATGTCGTTTCAGACCAGACCACAATCGAGGACCCTTCCTTCCTCTTATGATTCTTGGTTTAAGGGAAACAAAATCATTGCTAGCTAGTGTAAAATATACATTTTCTCGTATTTTACACCTTATTTAATTCTCAACGCCAATTCTGTTAGCGATGATTGCCAGCTTAATTAGCAACTAAATGGACTTCTTAACATTATCATAATATCGTTTTTCTTTTGCTGAGCAGTTCGTAGAAGCAGAACAAGACTTCTGCATAACAGCAATAAGCAAAAAAAGCCACACCGCAGAAGCAATATGCAAAATGAACATATTCTACAGAACAGAGTTGCGAAAAGTAATAAAATTAGGAATTAAAAAAAAATTCTTTTCACTTCCATATTTATATTACTAAAATTGATCCGTTTGGTGGACCTAAACTTATAGTCTGGTAACCAAGGTTAAGTGTATTTCCATATAAATCAACATTTTAACGAAGTTGAAAGGATCAAAGGATGACAATCTTCATTTAAGTCCCTTGATTTGCTCCTTATTTCAATCTATTTAATGCTCGGGGAATAACGGGTGGCGGATTTTTAAGCACGCTCTCTGTCGTCTCCTAAGGTGTTTAATTTCACATTTATGTCGGAATCAGCGTGCTTGAGCAACTCCAAGACTGATCAAGGGCGCGCTTGATTAACAAATGGCAGAAAATGAGAATAAGAATATGAAAATGAATATGACGAAGAATAAGAATAAATATAATTATTATAATTATGATGGTAATGAATATAATCATTATAATTATGATGATTGGTTAAGATAAACGAATGATTATTATTATCATTGATGATTGTTGATTTATTAAAAATGTTGAGAAATAAAAATTTGTTAAAAATTTGTTTTATATCAAAATTTAAATATATTTTAATTGATTATATTTAATTTATGCA
>JANIIA010000002.1:32769957-32786525 GCA_027478495.1 Erythroxylum alaternifolium | reverse complement strand
AACGTAACATGAAACCCTCCGCTTCCATCCCATTCCATTCCATTCCATTATGAAACCTTCAACCAAACGATGGAAGCATGTTACGTTCCATCCCCTTCCATCCTCAACTGCTCAACCAAACAGGGCCTAAGATTGCTCATAGATCATACATTTTAAAAATAAACAATTATAAAATTATTTAAGACCTTCATCTCTAATGGTTGAATTGGAATAACCTATTTTCAGATCAATGTTATATTTCAAGATCAACTTTTATCATACGGTTAATAATGAATTAAAATATTTGTATATAACATATAATTAGAGGTATTTAAATTAACAATTAGTTATTACCTTCCATTGCAATTACTTAACAATAGTATGGGGATAGGAAAAGTAGTAGTGCAACCAAGCTTGCATAGAAAATCTGTGGGAAAATATCATTACATAGGTATGTAATATCAATTATAACTCTAAAAGGGATTTGAAGCTATTCATGGTAACTTTAAGTTACTATCTTTATTTAATTTACAGGGAAAGAAACTTAAGAATCTTTCAAGAAATTCATTAGGATATATGAAAACTAAGAACAAAATTAAGGAGCTAGATAAGAGAATTTATCATATCCAGAGCAGATATTATATAACTAAGTCAAAGAATTGTAAAGGAATGAAATGTGTAGCAAATGCAGTAATTGATGATACTTAAAGCTCAAAAAATGAAAAATATATGAGAAGATTTATGGAACAAATAAAAATAACTTGATGATTGGGAGCCAAGATATTAAAAGTATAAACCTAAGGAGCTGAATATTAATTCTTTAAGATAAAAGGTTCATAAATTAATAAGAGAAGAAAATTAATCCACTTTAGCTTCTTTAGAGCATTGAAAACTATCTCTTTTAGTTGTTTCTAGTTTTTAAATGATATTTTTCCTAAGACTTATTATTTGAACTTTGTGTTTATACTTTCTGTGGTAATGCAATTGTTCTCTTATTCCATAAAAAATATTTTATTCTTGCCAAAATATATAGTAACCTCTTTCTGTGTTTAACACATTCTTAAAATTGGTGAAATCATAAGTAGTAAAAAAAAGAGAGACGTTTATTGTACCATACTTAAAGAGCTGGTCTTTACTATATGGTGGTGGATTCTTTCTCTACATTTTGGATAAAGGACTTGTGTAAACAGCCATATGGGCGATGAAATATTTGATATAATTAACAATTCCAAAGAATTGTTTAATATGACTTATGTTGAGATTTTCATCAGGAAATATAATAACTCACTAGCTATGTGTGGCCTAGGCTAAGAAAATCTATTATGAAAATTCATACCCAAAAATTCTATTTGGGTTGCTCCAATATGGCTTCTCTTGGCAAAGATAATTATTCCATATTACTTTTTAAGATCAAAAAATGATTGAAATAGTACCTTACAACCTTAATGGGTCTTAGAGTATAAGAGGATGTCATCAATATAGATCAAGGCATTAGAAAGAATAGGCTTAGGGGGCACTTGGTTCACAGAGGGGAATGGGAATGGGAATGAGAATGAATATAGTAAGGAATGGGAATGAATATATTAATTATGATAGTTGGATAAGATGAAGGAATGATTACCATTACTATAGATGGTGGTTGGTTTGTTAAAAATATTAGAAATAAAAATTTGTTAAAATTTTGTTTTATATCAAAATTTAAATATATTTTAATTGATTATATTTAATTTATGCACCCTATTTATAATGACAGAATGTTTAAAATCGAGTATATTGCGGTATTTTCTTTTCAATAGCTTTTGAAGAAAAAAATACTCCAGCATTTTCTTGCATCAATATATCATTAGTTATATAATATCCTCAAAATATAATTTAATCATCCAAAATATTGTACAATTTATCGAAATAATCATAATATCCAGCATTCTATTGCTATAGTAAAATCAAGTAAGATAATTTAATACAATTTACATTCTTCTTATAATATAAATGATGTTATATTTTAAGTAATTGATGAATAATATTTTAATTAATTACATTGTAATTAATTAATTAATTAATTTAAAAAATATTAGTGTTTTTAGGAATTAAAACCATTTCTCTCACACATGGAGAGTATGGACTATTACTTAAAATTGGGGTATGAAAAAACTATTCAATCAATCATAATAAATAACCAACCATTACCATCCATTCCTTTTTCATTGATTTATTCCCATACCTCTTAACCAAGCACCCCTTAAGTTGGAGTTTGCTTCTCAAGAATCACATGATTTTCCTAAACACGGTTTAGATATGATATTGCATAAACTATCAGGAAATGTACCTACAAAATCACTCAATTAGACCATTGCGGCCTTCCCCTCGTATGAGTGCCCCTCAAGTTTAAATTCCAGTTCACGCCTGATGATTAATTAGTTCATGTTCTATGATTATTCATCCTTTTGGATTAGCTTGCTTGTATAATATATTAATATATGCTGGACTGATATACGTACTATGTACACTATATGGAATAAGGCTGACAAGTAATGCATAATTGGAAACTTCATCATAAAGGTTGAACTTTCATGTTTATATCAATGTAATCAATCCTTCTAATTAATAAACATGAAAGTATATATATATATATAATGCTAGGTCAATTACACTCTAAAGACTGCAAGTAACCCTTTAGTTACACTCTAATTAATTGGCGGAATCCGACCTTCCATTTTTTTTTTTTTTGGTGGTGGGACCTTGACTCATAGTTGGGATTGTGTGATGTTTTACACTCGTTGAAGCCAAAAAATTGTATTACTAAACGAAACATCAGGCACACAGGTTGGTCTGCTTTTCTTGTTGAATATGTAACACTTGCACTCTATTTCTTGAAAATTTATGTACTTGTCTGTCACTCTACTCTCTCTTTCTCTTTCTTTGTCCATGTGACATATCATACCTAAACAGTCCGATCTATGTAGTGTTTAAATATCCGAGGAAAGCGGAAGTCCTCAGTTACATACAAAGGATACAAGTTTAAAGGGGAAGGGAAACTAAGGATTTGAGTTATGGGTCATAAATGTTGCAGCAAACAGAAAGTTAAGAGAGGGTTATGGTCTCCTGAAGAAGATGAAAAGCTGCTCAATTACATAACCACCCATGGACATGGAAGTTGGAGTACTGTCCCTAAGCTAGCTGGTATGTACGGATATATTCAGTACTTCCAGTCCCAAGTATACATCATAATACAGAAGGACCTGGAGTTTTAAGTAAAGTTGAGGTCTCTGAGATTTTGTATACTGATGCGTAATTGCAGGTTTGCAGAGATGTGGCAAAAGTTGTAGATTGAGATGGATAAACTATCTGAGACCAGATCTCAGGAGGGGTACTTTCTCCGCCGAAGAGGAGCAAATCATCATTGATATTCATAGGATTTTAGGCAACAGGTAAGAATAGTTTCAAATTCATTAATATGCAATTTCATTTATCTATGATAAACTATGTTTATGGAGATGAAAAAGGAGTTGTGAAGGATTAGTTTAAAGGTTAGAGCTTACTGAATCCTTTTGACAGTAACAAAAAGAGGTTGGCTCTTATAAGTCCAAAATCAGGTAATTATACTTTCTAATCGACGTTTTTCTTTTTTCCCCCCACATCATCTGTCCTGTAACAGGTGGGCTCAAATAGCAAAGCACCTCCCCGGAAGGACTGATAATGAGGTGAAAAACTTTTGGAATTCATGCATTAAGAAAAAGCTCATCTCACAAGGCTTAGACCCTAAAACCCACAATATGATACCTTCCCATGAAAGAGCAGCCAACAAGGTCACACGCAGCAGTGCAACACATTCTCATCAACAAACATTTTCAATCACCAATGTGAATTCAAAGCCCGCAATGGAAATCAAACAACCTATATTACCCCTACCTTCCACTTCTCCTCTAATCAATGCTCAGCCTTCAATGCTTCAAACCGTTTCCGTGCCTACATCAACTTCTGGTTACGAGAACCCTAAGGTACTTATGAGTTCTCTTCAGGGTCATAACTCACATGATCCTATAAGTCTCTTCTGTGCATCACCCATAGAGAACACTCCTATTTCTTCTTCGTCGTCTTCTTCTTTGAACCCTTATGCGCTGAGCACGTTTGAAGGAACTTGTTTATGGGGTAGTAATGCAATGCCTCTTGAAGCACCAAGTTTAGGAGAATTACAAACACAGGAACAAGAAATGAACCTAAGTAATACGCGAATGAAAACTTTTAATGAAGCTAAGGGTGTAGAGGACATGGATGTTTCCTTTGATAGCTGTAGCTTCGATCTTGATTCTGTTGTGTCCACGTTCTTATCGGGTTCAATTCGTCATGATCTCACCTCTATGGAAGATTTTGCATGGAATTTCTAAATCTTCACGTATGATTGAAGTAATACATTTAGTCAGTTCATTCCTGTATTTTATTCGTTCAATTTCAAAGTTTGACAACAGTTTGTTCCAAGTGTGCAAATTAGTGAGAATGGTTGATCAATGCCTTGTCAGCATAGTTACCATTCCAAAATTAATGAATTTCAATCGTATTTACGTCAGCAATTTTTCGATCCATATTAATTAGTCGTTTCAATGGATTGAACATTGTTTGAAATACTAAAAAAAGCCTGAGAATCGTTTCAGGCAAAAATGGCAGATGCAAAAGTAAGCCGTACATTCATTTTTTTGGTGTCTGATTTAATGTTGATTCATCGCATTAATTTTTTGGACTATACAACAAGGATAATAACCAAAGAAAAGAATTACGATTATGCAAATCAGCATGTACCAACCGGTCAACCGATGAATTAGTGAACCCTTCAATAAAAAGTTAATAATGGAAAAGTTAATAATGGAAATGTTAATGGTACAACAGAGTTAAGAAGCTACTAAAGCAAACAGCTAACTAGGTAAGTTCATACAATGAAACTAATATAAAAAGGAGTTGACAAACTTCTCTTACACCTTTGTTAGTACACTTGGGATTATGAATACATACGATTGAAAGAATCTATAAAGCTTTTTCATTCAGCTTGTGCAAATTAAATGTGATTTTGGTTACATTTGACCAACTCTTCAAAGAACTAAGCTGTCAGAATAGCTCAGGTTCTCAACTTTTCAAGACTATCACAATTTAGTAGTAGCAGAACGTCTATCAATAACTACTTTCAGTTTTATGTTTCGTCTAATAAGTTCTATCTCTGCTTCATTCCTTTACTTACTTGCTCTTCTATTTTATTTGACATAATCATTTCTTTCATCCAATTAAATAAATCTGGGTTCTTTCCTTACATTCTTAGCATATCTCTCCATTTAAATAGAATAGATAGTATAATTGAGGACTAATACGAATAATTTGAAATCTCCTTTTTTCTTAAAGGGGATATTGCTTGCCCATACAATCAAATCATCTCAATTGTTGGTATGAAAAAATGAATTGCACAGTCAACTAATAAATGTGAAACATTTTCATCTTCCAAGTTGCACAAATTACAATTTCCAAATTGTTGCTTTGATTTTATCCGTTGATTTTAGCCTTTTTTCGGATAGAAGCTACATAATGAAAGCAATTTTTGGGGATGTTTGAGCTCATTCAAATAAGTTACCTATGTTCTCTGATGAGATCTATACAAGATCTGTTAGTAAACTGCTAACTTATGTCTACTCCATGTTATCTTGTCTGCACATTCATAATTTGGCTTATACCTTGGCAAGTTATCTCTAACGAAAGAAAATCACCACTTATCGTAAAACCATCGCCTACCTTTTGCTGTTTCTTTAAGTCACTACAACAAACTAAGCTAAAAGCTACACAAGAAAAAATGTAGCCAATTTGTCAAAAAATATCATGCATTATATTCATGACATTATCAAATCATCACTCGAAACATCATTAATTACCCGTCGTGCAATAGATTAGGCAATGTTTTCTCAAATTATTATCTATAAATTATTTTCATGCCAAAAACACCATAAATGTGTAGCTAATAAATGTAAATATAATTAATGATGGGAAAAAATGCAACAATTTTATTTTTTAATATTTTCAAAAAATATAGCTAAATATATTGTGCGATGATTTACTATTTCTTAGATAAGAGCAAGACTATTAGAAAGGAAATAATTTCATAAAATGTAGCTACTTATTAAGAAGAAGTCAATATTAGTGAAAAAAAGATTTGACGCCAGATGATAAGAAACGATAAAAATGTAGCAAATATTATTTGGGTTAGTTGTAGATTATTTGCTATGTTTTGAGAATTTCATAAGTATACCCTTTTAATTATAGATGTCCAAATTAGTTTAGACTGATTTGAATAAATAAAAATACTACCTATAAAAGTGTTCCTAGATATGCACCTGATTAAAGATAAATTAACCTCAAAATTTTAGGTATTTCAATGCCAGTAAATAATAAAGATATAATTAGTGTGGAAAGAATGGCATCCCTATTAATGTTTTTGTATGGATAGTATAGGATAGATGGCTAATGAAATAGAGAATGTAACATTGGATTGGCACTAAAGAGCAGGCTTAAATGAAACTTGTTCATGCCAAATGCCATCCAAGTTATATTACCACATTCTAACCATCTTGTCAATTGTCGTGGTTGCTAAGCTTATACCACTCATGTCAAATTTCATCTGCCATGCCTAACTATGGATAAATACCATGTAAATATTTATTTGATTTCTTTCTAATCAAGTGCAATGTCAATGAGAAGAAAAAATAAATAACTTTAAATAATCATAGGCAAGAATTATATTTCTCAACTTTATGGTGATGAAGATCCCACATCATCATATTCTAATAAAGACTACATTCATAATTCAAATGAAACATGAATAAAGAAGAATATTTTTCCACATGTCATCATTATAATTACTTTTATAGTTGTACCATGTATTATTGGAAAGAAAATTAAAAATATTAAAAGCCTATGCTAAAGCAAAGAGCTATATAGAGTAGCAGTAAAATAAAGTGTTGTAAGCATAAGCTTGTATATTACAAAGAAACAAAATTATATTTCATAGATTGATATGATACCTCACCTTCAAAGTTAGAAAGTAGTGTAACTTTTCCACTAAAAGCCTTCCTTCCAAGTTAGGGTTCAACCCAAGATACTTTATTGTGGTTCCCTTATGTGTAGCAACTATCATTAACTCATATGGCATGTATGATAATACAATCAAGATCGAGCATCAAATACTACATAAACACAAGCCATTATCCAACTCAAAAGAAGGGAAAAGGAAAATTGACCAAATGAAAGATTTTATTCAAGCTATTTTTCATATCAGCTCAATTTTTAGTATTTTCCAACTAAGAAGTCATTTAGGGATAAAAATTTGACTTTGGATTGTGGAGTTAATCTTCAAATTTTGACACCATTAGCTCAAACATATAATCACCAACTTAAATCTTAGTAAAGCTAACAAAAGAATTGACTAATGAAATATATGTGGATGTTTTTCATAAGAATTATAGATGTTGAAGTTGAAAATGGCTAATCTTATCAACAATGTTCACATCAATAACATATTTAATCTTACAAGGAAAATGTGATAGGGCTACCTTGGCATAATTCAAATATGGTGTATCTAAATTAAACTATAGAACAAAGATATATTCTTGGCTTTCATCCCTAAGTGGGTTCCATGATATTGATGTGAAAAAATAAGAAGCCTGTCCAAATGCTGATGCTGAATCTATAAAATTCTATAATTTAGCCTAGTTTAGAAATGCAAAAGTTATAGAGTTTGGAAGAAAACCAAGATATTAGAGGAGGAAAAAACTATCTTTTAACATAAATCATAACCAGCTAACAAGTAAGGATGATGAATGAAGATGCCAAAAATTTCAATTTTAAAGGATCTAATAGCTCATAAATTTTCATGTGGCTATTGGAATATGCCACAAACCTACACGTTATCAAAATGAAATGACAAGTTGAATGTAACTTTATAATCTTATGAAAGAATCAAAATTTATAAATGAAGAGATAATACACAAATTCTTATTTAGGTTTTATCTTTATAGAAGTAACAATAGTACACTTGTCAAAACTATTGGATAATATGGTAGTGCTAAAAATAGACACATATATAGAAGGGATTTTGTTGAAGTTAGCTTTAGATCTTAGAAGCTGATATTTCTAGTTTGCAAAGATAAGTTTCCAAAAGCATAAATTAAGGGTTGTTTGGCCTCTAGTGAATATTTAGAGAAAATTTGGCTAGAATGAGCATTAATTGCAAAAGAAGCAACTTGAATTCTCTACTATAGGAAAACAAAGAGAAAAACTTCAATCCTACATGAAGCAAATAAACCAAATACTATGACAATTTATCATATCAAAGATCTTAAAACTACTTTAAGAAAAGTGATGAATAGTGCAAATTTATCAATTAGTACCTACAAATGTGAGAATTCCCTCTTTTCAGTGATTGAAAAAAAGTTATAAACCTATTTATAAAAGAAGCAAAACCATTAACATTTCCTAAGTAAAGAATTCTAAGTCAAGGGAGATTTTGATAAAGCAAAATTGAAGAGAAAACTTGACCAATTGTGAAAATCAAAGCTAACCAAATAATAAAGAACCTGTGTGTCTTTTGGTTAAGCTTGTTTTTACCTGATCACTAAAGAAATGTTCCAATAATTTGAATGTGTAAGAACAATTTAATCCATCTACAATATGAAAACCACTAGAAGTAGTAACTGCATTATCATAGTAGCTATAATTACTAGAGAACTTATAATAGTCATATATTACGTTTAAGAAGATAAATATTTATCCACTACAAGTAATTGTTAAATTTAACTTGAATCTTAAACTTAGGAGAGTTGGTAAGTTGGTAGAATGTCCCAACTTCCTTTATCTCTAAAGCTAACCCCTTAAGCAAAAAATGTTCCCTCCTCTTCCCTCCTTGTTCGCTTTCCACCTTCCAATCCTTCCTTATGACTAACACTCAGAATGTCTTTATTACTTATAACCTTCGTCTTAAGCACCATTGAACTAAACCCCAAATCAGTCATCCTTAATCAAACCCACCCCTTGACATCATAAGCCAATTAGATATATAAAATAAATACCCAAACAAAGGTACATCATAAAGCTTAGAAAGAGGTGGAGACATTACCTTGCATTTTTAGTGGAGTACGGGGAAGAGGAGTTTGCATTTTGAAGAGGGGTCTACATAAGGGTTTTTATTTTATCCCATATTTGACCTTGTTTTATTGTGTGAAAATGTAGTTGATAGTTTTGGCTACAAAATAAAAGCATAGCCTATTCATTATAACATTTTTGGCTAAAAAAATAATTTCTAACTTAAATAATGACATTGCACTATAAAAACAAACATAAACATAAATTAATTGTAGTTAATAGTTTTTAAGAAAGCCCATCAAATATTTTTTCTAGGATAGGTCTTGTTGATTGCTTGATTAAGCTAAGACTTACAAAAATCATAGAGATATATAAAGTTTTAGCTACAAATTCTAAAACGCAGGAAAAAAAGTAACCAATAAATATATTTATTGTGGTAACTCTTACATTATTTGTTATCATATGCTTGATGGAATGAGCTTCAAGAAATGAGTTTAGAGGATCCAAAGCACACTATTTGTCATATCAAAATTTGGTTTCCTTCCTATTGCCTATAGTTATTTTGAGCTCCATTTTTATGAGATTTCTTAGCCTTATCATTTGGTTTAGGATTCAAGATTACCTAGTTTTCCTTTAATATTTCAGAAGCTGATTACTTTTAGGTGATGGGACTGTATCTATTTCACCCATGTGAACTCCTTGTCATTAAACAATTTCATTTTATTACTAATGAATTCATATGATATAGTCATATGTATTAAATAAAATGTCAATTTCAAAATTTTGAAAAATTTAAATTATTTAAAAATATGTAAAAATTAAGTATTGAGAATGTTATATCGTTTCAATGAGATCGATGCGATGAGATTTAATTTTTTCAGTTAACTATAAGGAATGGGAATCTCTTATTGAGTACCTCCATTACTAAATTCCATAATTGTATGAATTTATGTAAAAAGTGATATACAATATGAGATATTGTATGGTATAATATTTATTTCTTCTATAGTTATAAATAGTAATACAACATACCTTTAGTAGTTCCAATCAACTCAATTAGCAAGATTTCATATTAGATATGAAATGGTAAGATCTTGAAAGAGTAAAAGTTAATGATTTTGGATGTGATGCTCTATTGAATTATATATTATCTAATAAGTTAACAACTAAATTAGATAATAAAAAGTTATGAAGTATCTAAAGTATTGGATATAATCTTACAGTCCTCATTAAACTGATTATTTATTTCAATGTATACTTATAGGAGAATGATTCTCAAGATAAGTAGTGAAAGCAAAATGAAATTTGAAAAATTCAAATATGATGATAATACATCCATTTGGAAATAATGACTCTATTGATACATTTGATTTATAGTTGAAAGGCTACAAGACATTGAAACATTCAATTTTCTGATGAATTCAAAGAGTTTCTTTTAGAGATGATTGTGAATTTATGATATCTAATTAAAGGGTTGGTGGGAGTATAACTGTCCTCTTTAGTAGAAGTATGTAGAGACATATTACTCATAAAGAGAACAATAATTTATAATTTTCAATTATTGAAAATATAATTGTCTAAGAAAAATTCATATTGGATATGAAAATGTAACAATATATTTCTAAAAATGAGATCTATAAAGATAGATACAAAAGTTATTTACCAATTTTAGTTCAAATACATAGATAATGTACTAAAGGTGTTCAGTATTTGAGATATCGTATAATTGTGAACTACCAAAGATATCCATTATTCTTTGTATGAGTTGATATTTGAGTTTGAAATTATGTTTATGTTAATTTGAAGTTATATTGATATTAACCTTATAAGTAAATCTATATAAGGTATGTTTTACTTAAAACAATATTATTTTAAGATTGGAGAAGTTCCAATATAGCATTAATAGCTAATCAAGCGAAAATACAATTTTCATTTAGTGAAATGATTATCTAGATTAGGAATGCTTTAATAAACTGGTATAGTTCCTTATACAATAATATAATATAGAACAATAGACTCATTGTGGATGTAAAAGGAGGTAAGGTCTGATCAAATAACCAAATATGTATTTAGATAGTTCCTCTTAATTATGGTGATAATTAAGATTAAAGTTATAATATTTAAGCAAGTACTCATTACAGTGAATCTTTTAGAACTCTCTCACTAACTACTGTTACATCAATAGCATGATCGTCATATGATGATATGGTATAAGATATTTAAACGATTAACTTAATATAAGCGGGAGATTGTTAGTTCATTCCTAACAGCCAATTAGTTGGTTGTAATTTAGTGCAATAATTATTTAAAGACATTCTTTATCTTTTATATATATATATATATACATATATAAACTCCATTGGACAAATATAAAATGAAAATAAAATTATGATAAGATTATAATTATGAGATTCATATTACATTTATATATTATCCCTTAATTATTTATAATTATTGTTTTATTAAAGTTAGACATTAGTAGAATGTAAAAAAACTAGCACACGTTATATTTTTCTTATGAAAAAAGTAACTGTTCTCATAGACTAAAGTATAAAGACAAACAAACATGTAGGTGCTTGCTAAAGAACAAATTCATTAGAATAACCCCATATGAGAATTTCATTTAGAACATTACTTGTATGTTTATAGAAATTCTCATTGTCATGATTGTATAAGTGATCCTTTGACTTGAGATCTTCAAAGTTAAGTCATATAGGGATTGTTATATTTTGATCATACTTATGACTTGTTTTAATCATTGGTAGCTCAATTGTTAGTTAATGAATATAATATGAACTATATGGAGGTAGTTGATTAATTAATAAATGATTTGTCACCCATAAGTAATCAGGGCGAATGTTTTATTATTATTAGTTAGTATTGATTTGAAAAATCATTGGCTAAGGCAAAATGACAATTCAAAAATAGTTTTCAAAATTTGTTAATTGAATCAATTATTAATTATGGAGAACTAACATAATTGGACTCAAATAGAGTAGATATTATTTTTATGCTCTATGTATAATCGAAACATTGCATGTTGAAAAGATTGAATTATGTAAAAAATCTTATACGAAAAGGTTAATCAAAACTACTTTGACATTCTTAAATATTTGGATAGTCATAATACATTGCTAGATGCCAATCTTAATATATAAATATAAATTTTTTAATTAAAGAATTAAAGATAAATTAGTGGAGTTTAATTTATCTAATTCTAAGTATGATTTAGGGTCATAATTTATGTTTATTGCCAACATATATAAGAACTTAATGGTTCACATAAAATTAATAGTCAATGACTAAAAAGGCATTTTAATCAAATTAGATTTGATTATAATGTTTGAAAAACTATATGATTAAATATAAGATGTTTAATAAATAAGGACTAATATGAGATATTGAATCTTAATTGGGCCTAATTAGTTTTTAACAATAATTATTTATAATTATAATTAAAGTTAATTAAAATTAAAATTTAATTTTAATTAAATTACTAAAATGTCCAAAACATATTACAAATAGGCTTAGGCTCTAAAGAAGCTAGTACTTTTTGCCTAACCATCTCTACAACGTTCTGTGGATACCATTAGATATTAGACACTTATGTGACTATCATGGCAGAGATGAGCCGATTTAAAAAATGATTATAATGAAACTAAAAGAAAAAGATCAAACTTCATAATAAAGTACAAACTATGATTCATGCTTTGTTATGATTTATATGTGTATAATTTTTTAGAATTGAAGTGATCCTAGCTTTCGAAAAATCAAAACAAAAAGTTTTGTATTTATTTCACTACGAGTAGAATTAGATCCCACCCTAATTTTCCAACGTCTTATTCATTCTTTTTTAAAGGAAAACTATTATAAAAGAAACTGGTACTTTCATCTCCATCACTTACTTAAGTCACTTGAGCTTTTTGACAAATGAGTAGTGGTCTTCTATATCTTGAAGATAGTAGTTAGGTAAAGACCTAATAATTGCATCTCCATCACTTAGTCAAGTCACTGGAGCTTTTTTAGGAGGGAGTTATGGTCTTTGGTAACTTGAAGAAAGCATTTAGGGAAAGACCTCTCTTAATATTGAATCCCTCATCAGAAGGATTAGAGTAAAGTTCTTTAAATTGTCCAAAGCTCCTATTTTTGCAATATTTTCTATAGTAGTCTCAATAATTGATTTATCTATAAACTTCGAGTGTAGTTAAAAACCATTCGTTTATTTATACAAACAAACATTTTCACCTAAGAAGTGAATGAAGACCATTCATTCCATAAGGTAGCTTCAAAGCAATCATGGTTGGTTAAATGATTGTAAAATTTTTATAGGAATGGCTTCAGAGGGTCATCATTGGAGAGATAAAAAATATTAGGGGAGTGATCTGAGACATTACGTGGATCAAATGAGGCCTAAAAGGAAGGAAAACCATGAAACCAAAAAGGGTTTACCAATGTCTGACAAAGTTTCCTTTCACGTAAAAAGCACGATCACATTGTTCATTTTACCATATGAAAAAACATCTTGTGGAGTAAAGATCACTAAGGAGATCGTCGTTTAAGCAATCATTGGGATCTTACACATTTGAGTGCCAAATTATTGAAGGAACTATCATTGAAGCAATCATTGAGATACTACGTAATTGAGTCCTAAATCGGTAAGGGAATTATTGTTTAAGCAATCATTGAGATCCTACACATTTGAGTCTCAAATCACTAAACGAATTATCAAGGTTTTAAAAACTAGACCAGACCACTTGGTCCGACCAAAAAAAGTTTAAACTGGTCAGTTGTTTGGTGCGGTTTCACCTAATAATCTCTATATATTAAAACCAGCTGGATTATTAGCAAACCGATCGATTTTTTGTCAAACTAGTTCAATCGTACAAAACTAAAGATATACCTAAAGGCTACTTAAGCTTCATTTCATCGAACCTATCGAGCTTCTCCTATCCTCTCCACGGCTTTCTCTTCACCATATTTTGATCTTCTCTTCACCATCTCTCACTACCTCCATAGATGTAAAAATCGAGCTCTTCTTTTCAAACTTCATATTTCATTTCATCGAACCCTCTCCTCCCCATTTCACTGTCTTCTCTTCACCATCTCTCTTCGCCTCCATAGATGAAGAAACAAAGTACAAGGAAACTACCTAAGGACAACATCTTCTTGCCACCAAACCCATCAGAGGACACCTGTTCTCGGTGATCTTTAGCTCTACTCTCTCTGTGTTTGTTTGGACACTTATAACTAAACTGTGAACTGCAGGAATGGGTTCCTTTATGAGTTCGACTAAGAAAAGCATGGAACTTAATAAAAACACGGAACTTGACAAAGCCAAAGAGTTGTCAACTTTCGACCCTGTAGTGGTTTTCAGGTTTATAACACTACAAATCGATCTATCATATGTTCTTTTATTTTCTAGGTTCTCTTTTAACTTGGATAAGGTAGGATGCTATTGTCTTTGCTTGTAATTACTTTGGTGTTTTACGTTGTTCTTACAGTAAAACCTACTATGGGTATTGTAAGAGGGTAAAGCAACTGTTTACATAGATAGGAGCAACTTTCAAGGTCATTGAACTGGATGAGCAAAGTAAATACCTAACCTTATAACTTACTTTAGTTTACTTAGTACCACTATCAACATCATTACATCTCTTGGTCCACATTTCTGAGCAGATTTCTCTTGGCCCATGCATGCTTTGGCTATCACTCGCAGGAATCAAATTTTCTAAAGAAGAAAAAGTAGGGGTAGGGGTGTAAGTTTGTAGCGACAAGTAAAAGCAAAAGGAGGAGAGAGTAAATAGCAGAAGACATGATGAATACCTAAGAACTAGATAGTAATTGGGACCAGAGAAGAAGGATCCCATGAACTAGAGATATAACGATAGAGAAGAAGAAGATAGAACTAGTGATAGCTGATACAATTTCACAATGTTTTCAAAATCTAGCAGACTCGAGGTTTATGAATTCCAATTTGTTATATAGAAAAAGAGATAAGGATAAGGCAGTAGAATCATGAGCTTTCATTTTCATTTATACTTCTTGATTAATTAGTTTTCTGTGACACTTAAAACTCTATTTCATTTAAGATTTTGATAGTTATGTTATATATACCTATTGAAGTATTGAAATTATTGATCTAAAATACTATTTCAGGCTACTTTACTGAGGCCTCTCTTATAATAATTAGCTACCTTTGCTCCAAGATATGAATCAGAAAGAGCTTTTCTATAAGTGATTACCATTATGCTGTGTTTCTATCCTTGGTTTGTTTCTGTTATAGTCACCATTTGGCTGTTGGTTTGTTTATGCTTCTGGATTGTTTCTGTTTTGGCCACTAGTCGGCTCTTAATTTGTTTCAGCTCTTAGTTTGTTTCTAGTATGGTGACCATTTTGTTATTGGTTTTTATGTATATATATGGTTTGTGATGTTTTCAGCATGAATTTTTCTTTTTTAAATTGATTCTTGATTCTTGTTGTTCTTGGATTTGATCCATCATTCCTTATATGTTCACAAATATCGCTCGCAAATTAGAGTAGGGTGGGAATAGGATAGAAGATCAAGTAATGGTGGTGATTGATTGGGACTCTATTGCTTAACCAATTGGCTTTTGTTCTTATATTGTTGGATCAAAAGTTAGTCAACTTCGATACATACAAGTAGTAGATCAAAGGCTTATCTCTTTGCCATAAAAAAATAGAAAGACTCGTGCTTTTATTTGGGTAAAAAAGGACATGCATCCTTATCATGGTTTTGTAAAGTACATGCAATATGAATTCCACATTTGTTGGAACTATAAACACAGGACGCAGGAACAAATGACTTTACCAAGTTTGTGATAAAACCAACCAAGTTATACTAAATTGCAACTGAAATCGAACACTTAGTGTTGAATTTTTAAGTGCTATCAATTCCATTTATATATGAAATTTAAGGCTACCTTTGCACCCCAAATTTTCAGAATTGGAGCTTAATTTTACGTATTAGATTTATAATAGTGTAGAAGAATAATCCATCATAATGGTTCCTAAGGTTGAGTTTGGATTTTGTAATTTTAGAATTTGATCAAAATTACAATTTCAAATATTATAATTGCAATAAATATACAGTATCAACCCAATTATGTAGTAAATCTATGGGGCAAAGTTTAAGAAGTAACATTTGTTGGTCTTTTTTAATCCATTCTTCTGTTGTTGGTCTTTTTATTACAATTGATAAATGAGAATTATTTAAGTTGTATACTTTTTCCATGACAATAGTATACCCAATTTTTTAAATACTTTTTAGGTTAAATCATAATGGAAAATATGGAATCATCCTCTACTCGTGATAAGTCCGATCTAGCATGGAATTATTTTTCTTCCTCTCAAGCATCTGATGGGAATGTCCAATATAACTGTATATTTTGCGGTAGAATATTTAAAGGGGGAGGAATTTTTAGAATGAAAGAACATCTTGCTGGTGTTAAGGGTAATATTGC
>JANIIA010000002.1:32749896-32767236 GCA_027478495.1 Erythroxylum alaternifolium | reverse complement strand
AGGTGTGAACTGCTAATTATGTAAGATTCTACTCTTTATTTTAACCCCTAACTACCAACAACAAACGTTCAGGTATCACATTCCTCACTACCTACAATCTAAAATTAGCTGCATATACTGTTGTTGATGCAATAGAAGACGACTACCAAATGAAGGTATTAATCAGTACAAACTGAAAGGCAATGCACAAAAGTAGTCTCTGGAATCATTACATGCACTTGACGGAGCCAAACATAACTATACAAGCTGATAAAGGATGAACAATATAATTGAAAGAAAAAGCAAGTAAATGTACAATAATAGAATTTGGAAAGGAAAAATACAAAAAGGAAAGAGAAGTTCAAACCTTCAACGGTGGTTTCCTGAGCCTTACAAATGATCCGTTCACGACGAGACCTAGACTGAATCAGAGTGGGTGAGCTAGTAGGGAAGGAAAGAGAGAGAAGCTTGAGGCCTCTAGTCTCCGACAATCGGACAAATCTGTAAGTGATCAGAGACGGCTTTGGTGTAGGAAAAGTAGTGGTCGGTATTACAGAAGATGACGGCTGTGTCGGCTGAGTTGCGGAGAAGAAGAAGAAGGTTATGGTTAACGAGGTAGAAAGAAGAAGATCGGGTAGGTTCTGTCTTCTGGCAGAACAAAGGGAAACGTTAAAGGTGACGTTGTTTGTTTTATTGCTGAAGGCTTTAGCGACGTTTTCTTAAACAAAATGTCGCGGTTTTTATTCTGTGACGTTTTATTCATAAAACGTCACAAAAAGTGTCACAAATCTGCATCGTTTTCATATATTGTCGCGGAAAATTCAAACTTTTTCGCACGTATTGTATTAATTTTTTGTAGTGTTGGCATGAGCTTTAATAGAGATTTATATAATAACTCTTTCTTTCCTACCTCAGATTACTTCCTCAAGATCATATTATTATGGAAAATTTTGGTCTTCTCAAATTCTTATAAGGTTCCAACCTTAGTTCCTGTAACTCATATCATTACAATTTCTTTGCCTCCCCCACCTTTTCTAAATGCATGTTGCAATATTGCACCGCTCAATAAGCTTTATGTTCAATCTCCACAAGTAAATAGGAAGCCTTAACAAAAACCAATCGATAAGAACACATTTCTATTAGTGTTTTGTAGCTTGTATAGTAAGCCCAAAGAGCATCATCTGGACACAAGCTCTAAGCCTTTCTTCCTAGATTTACCATCTTTTCCAAAATAGATTTCACTTATTTATTCAACCCTTCTGTTTGTCCATTTGTTTGTGGATGATATGTGATTGCTGCTCGATGATGTACTCCATATTTTCTAAGCAAATTTGTCTTTGCTTTGTTGCAAAAATGACTACCTTGATCACTAATAATAGCCCTTGGAATTCCAAATGTATTGAAAATGTTAGACTTTATAAAGCCTATAATAACTCTAAAATCATCTATCTTGGTGGCATTTGCTACCACCCGCTTTGAAACATAATCAACTACTAAAAGTATATAAGAAAAATCATGAGATGAAGGAAAAAGCTCTATAAAATAAATGCCCTATACATCAAATATCTCAATTATAAGAATGGTGGTTTGAGGCATTTCTTCTCTATGAGGCAACTTACCTATCTTTTGGCATCTCTCACAACTTTTAAAAAATAGGTAAACATCTTTAAACAAAGTTTCCCAATACAAACGACTATCTAAAACCTTTCTAACAATATGTTTTGGACCAAAGTGACCTTTACATGTAAAAGCTGTGACAAAAAGTAAAGATCGAATGGTATTCATTGTTTAGCGGACAACATCTAATAACTTGATCAGAACAAAACTTCCCCAAATAAGGGTCATACCAAACATAATACTTTGCCTCATTTCTTATTTTTTTTCCTTCTTAGACTTACTAATGTAGTTAAGTAAAGTTCTAGTAACTAAATAATTAACAAGGTCTGTGTATTGTAGAACCTTACCTTTCATTTAGAATAATTATTCATTAGGAAAAGTTTTAAAAATAGTTAAAATTTCTTCGTCCCTTACTAACCTACTCAAGTGATATGCCACTAGATTTTTGTTCCTTTTTATGTCTTATTACTAAATCAAATTGTTCAAGTAGTAAAATCCATTATATCAACATCAGTTTTAACTCCTTCTTTCTGCATGATTAAAATACACAATGACTTTAGATCCAAGAAAATATGATGCAAATTTATCTGAAGTAAAAACAAAAATTAAAAGTTTTTTCTTAATTGTAGAGTAATTGCACTATGCAACATCTAATGTTCTTAATGCATAATAGATGACATAATTTTCTTCCTAATCTTTTATCCTAAAATAGCTCCCACTTTATAGTTACTAGCATGACAGATGATGTTGAATGGTAGATCCCAATTTAGTGATTGACTAATACGCACAGTTTTCAATGATACCTTGAGCTTGTCAAAAGCTTCTAGACATTCTTTCCCAAATTTAAATATAACATCTTTTTTTAGTAGCTTTGACAATGGTGTAGGAATAATTAAAAATTCTTTAATAATCTTGCGATAAAATCCTACATGTCTAAGAAAAGATCAAACTTTCCTGACATTTGTAGTATAAGGTAAGTTCACAATTAAATCCACTTTTGCTTTATTAATTTCTATGCCTCCAGATGAAATGACATTTCCTAAAACTATGCCTTGATCAACCATAAAATGACATTTTTCATGGTCTAATATCGATTTTGTTTCAATACATATTTTGAGAACCTTGGATAAATGATTTAAGCCATCATTGAATGAACGTATGTAAACAGTGAAATCATCCATGAATACTTCAATGAAATTCTTAATATACTCATCATACACCTTTGAAATGCACTTAGATCATTGAAAAACCCAAAGGTCATTTGCCTAAAATCATACATTCCAAAAGGCTATAGAAAGTTAGTCTTTTCTTTATCTTCTTGAGAAATTGCTATCTGGTACTACCCTAAAAAACTATCTATAAAGTACATAATTTACTAGCAAGTCTTTCTAACATTTCATCTGTAAAAGATAATGAGAAATGATTATTTCTAGTAGCTAAGTTAAGCTTTGTAAAATATATGTACATTTACCACCTATTTTGCACCCTCGTTGGCACTAACTCATCATTTTGGTTTCTTATTAATGTTACCTTAGTTTTCTTTAGCACAACATAAATTAGGCCCATCTATTCACTTGAGATCAGATAGATTATATATGTATCTAAAAGTTTTATAATTTCTTTCATCACCACATATTTCAATGTGGGATTAAGTCTCCTTTATGGTTCTCTTGTCAGCTTAGCATATTCTTCTAAAAGAATCATATGCATGTAAATTGTTAAATTTATGTCTTTTATATCAATTAAGGTCCATCCAATTGTGATTTTGTACTCTTTTAAAAGTTCTACGAGTCTTTCTTCTTACTCTTTAATTAACCTTTTTAAAAAGACTGTAGGTAATGACTCTCCCTCACAAACATAGACATATTTCATGATCAAGTAAGGCTTTCAATTCTATCTTTGAAGCTTACAAAACATAAGGCAACTTTTTCTTGTTAATTATAGTAATTTCAACATTTAAGGTTTTTAAATCTATTAGCATCAGTGATAATGATTCTATAACTTCACAAGTTTCATCAACTTGCTCAATCACTTCTAATTTTGCATTAAACTTCGACTCATTGCCAACACTTTCTTCTTCAAATATATCTTACATAATTGAACCGTAATATCTATATAATAAATAGAGTGAAAATCATAAAGATACTTCATTGCTTTAAAAATATCAAATTTCACTATCTTTTTTATCAAACTCAACAGAAAGTGTACCCTCGTCCACATCAATTTTTGTTTGTCATCTTCATAAATGAACTTTCCAACAATACTGAAGCTAAATGTTTTACACTATCTCCATCCATTTTCAAGATATAGAAATATTAAATTGTTATATTGAAACAAAACATCCTTTACGAAACTAATAGAAGGCATATAAGAACAATTGGTTAGCTAAATAATGACATTAGTTTCTTGTAAAGGTTTTAGATCTAAAGGTTGGTAAATTGAGTAAGGCATGACATTTAGAGATGTACATAAGTCTACCAAGGCATGCTCAATTATTTTATCACTAATGACAAAAGGAAATGTAAACATAAATAGATCTTTGCATTTTTCTAATGATTTCTCATTTATAATAGTTAATACATTCTTATCCAAATTATTTTCTCCTTATCCTTCAGGTTCATTTTATTCATGCATAATTCTTTCGAGAATTTTTCATTTTTTGGGATTTTCTTGATGACTTCTAAAATTGGTATATTAATTTTTACCTTTTGATGGTCTCTACGATCTCTCTCTTATATTCCTCTTCTTTTGATAATATTTATTCCATGTTTCTTTGGTGAATTTTCTTATCCCATATATTTCTTTCCTAATATTGGCTGCTCGCAATGCAAAAATAACTTCTCTATGAATAACCTTTTCATTTCATTTTATGTTGTCACTAAGATAGAGGGAAGATAATAAACCCAATCCTTTGTCTTATCTTTTAATAAGAATGGAAAGGCTGTAAGATTAATTTTCTCTTTCGTTACTCTTTAGGGCTTCATGCCAAAGCAAAAAACATGGAATTTTTTCAAGTGTTTATGTGGATTTTCACATACAAAACTACAAACAATAGGAAGTAAATGTATCACACCAAATTTCAATTCAAAATCTACCTTAACATCTAGAAATCTTATGCATAAAAGTCGCTAATTCAAATATGGTGCAACTAACTCCCTCAATACTCTAGGGTTAAGATTTTTCACCTTTTCTTCACCTTCTTGGAAATTAGAATATTCACAAATTGTTCAGTATATCTCAACTTTCACCTTTAAAGGTGAATAATTTTTTTCTTGTTTAGTCTCATTCCTTAAACGATGCGTTATCTTCTCAACCTTTAGATTTTATTGTAACTAGTTTGAGAAGAACGAGTCATACAAGACAAAAGATTAGTAGTAAATTATGAAATAAAGGAAAAAAACTAATAAACTAAAATAATTCCTCGATAAAAGCACCAAAATTTTGAACAAGTTTTTAAAGCCCTCAAAATTAATGTCTGATTTACTAAACTTTTATAGCAGTCGTGAAATGAGGTCGAATCTCAAGAGAATTAAAAACTAGTTTCTTAATTACAATTGACAAAATAGAAAGGGGATTATGATTAATTAACTAAAATTAATAAATAAATCAAAATAAATCAACTAAGTATAAGTATTTAACTCTGATTCAAGAAAAGGATCTCATCCAACTGTAACTTTAATCATTGGTCTAAAAAGAATAAATTTTCATAACTCAAGTAATTAGTCTTAAACATATTATGATTGTCATAATAAGTCTCAATTTTCCTAAATTAATTGATTGAAACCTAGCATTCAAATCAAAACTTACTATTAATTGATTAGGTATGGTAGCATTCCATCTCAATTAAATGATAGCAATAATTTAGTTTTGTTATTTATGATAAGTTAAATATGCAACTACATAAATAACCTACTTGCTACTTTACTAATCAATCATGACAATTATGGATCACTAACCTCACAATAGTAATAAATAATCAACATCGAATTAATTTGTCAAATTAATCAATATTAGTTATCCATGAAACAAAAGAAAAAGAAACAACTAAGTGTCATAAGTAAATTGCCCCTAGCTCTTCAATCATTTGATAAACAAAGTCATTCTTTGATAAATGAAGAAATATGTTAATTAAAATAAACTCTAGGTTTAGAACAAAACCTCTCAAAGTTACAACTAGAGTTTTGATTCCCTTTTAATCAGAAAATTCATAATTAACCACTCATAGGTTTAGTTCCACAATGAAAAATAGAAGAATGAAGAAGAGAAAGCAAAAGAAAGACAAAAAGGAATAATTAAGAGTGTGGGTAATGTTTTTTTCTTTTTTCCTCTCCTATACAAAAACTAACTTCTTTCAATATTCCAGAGATAATATTTTTGACAAATCAAAATCTCTACGTAATAGGGCTAGGAATAAATCTCCTAATTTAACTAAACTTTTTAAAGTGAATCTAAATCTAAACATGATCTTGCCTTATCCGTTACAGCAATCTGTCATCTTTGACTTTATCCTTCCAAAATTCGTGACTTTCAAAAATAATGCTCCAATTAGATATTTTAAGCCAAATTTGGTCTTATTTCCCTTTATCATCTCCTAAAATAAAATAAATATTAATTTTATCAATTAAGAACCAAAAATTAACAAAATTAAAGAGATCAATCCAGTTAATATAACATAATTACATCTTATCAAGTATACAACTAAAAACCTTCTTCTCTTACTCACACTAATAAACAAAGGATCAATATATGTTATTTAATTAAATATGCACCATCTAGCCTCCTAAAGCTCTTAGAAACTCTATTATGCCCAACATTACTCTCACAACTTATATTTCATCTATTTATACTTAAAATTACCTAAAATAGTTGTTACAAAGATAAGCTAGCTACCACAATTGTACTAACAGTTACATTAATTAATAATTCTACATGCTAGTTAACCATTTTAGTATATTGATCAACTAATGTGGTGACAAATTACCAGTATATGTTTCTAAAAGACATTAGTCTTTCATTCTGTCAAACCTAATATTGATCACCTAAATTACCATATTAGTGTACCAAACTTCCTTAAACAAAAATTTCAAAAATTTTCAAGTGCTTCCAAAGATCAAAACACATATGGTTAACAAAAACGTAATTTAGAACTATTTTGAAATTTTCAAAAGTTCATTCCAAGGTCAAGAGTTTTTCTATAAAGTAAAACAATTTTTTTTTGTTTTTCATGGAATTATTTATGCATTATATCATATATTAAATGGTCATGTAATAACAAGCTTACACGGCGAATTACAATGATTTACTTAAAATCTTGATGTCCTTGATTCCTTCTTTTTTCTTGGTTATTCACTTAAATTACATATGTGCTTCACTTTGCTCATTTTCTCCTCTATTAATCGTTTAATATATTTAATTAACTTTTTTGGTGAGTTTGCCCTTCTATTGAACTTCATCATTCATATATTACTTTATTTTATTATAATAGAGCTATTAATATCATTAAAAATAAATTTATAAATAAAAATATGTTATGTTATTATCAAAATAATGAGTTAAGTCCTAACCTTATGTGATCAACAATAATATTTTGTAATTAGCTAATAATTGTGAAAAAATGAATTTATAAATAATTTATTAATAGTAATAAGTATTCAACGCTAAAATTGAGTATAGTGGACTAATGAAATAGAAATAGGGATGGCAATAAGCCGGTTTTACTAATTTTTTAAAAAAAATAAAATTAAAAGTGTAAAACATCTTTTTTTAATTGAATTCGGACCTAGGTTGCCCAGGCCTAGGCCTATTCGAGATCTAACTCTTCTGAATAAAAACAATGTCATTTTGCTTAGAAAAGTTAGACATCAAATTAGTCTGGGGCTAATTTAGCCGATAGCTCAGCCCACTAAAAACACCTTAATTTAGGCTCATGGGCTAGCTCATTGTCATCCCTAGATAGAAAAAGGTTTTTTAGTTCTTACACTAGGTTTAACGAATTGATATAACAAGAAAAATTAACCAACATTGGCACTAAATTTAGGAAACTAATAAGACACAAAAACTATTACCATTTAGTCTAACAAACCATGATAATAGGAAAATTAAATCAACATTGAATTGAGTTTAAGAACTAATATAATAAGAAAATATAATCAATAATTATTATATTGATTAATAGTTAATTATAAAATGTAAAATAATGTCTTATATTTTTTAAAATATTAATTATAATGAAATATAAAAATTATTATGTTACCTATTTAATATTATTTGATAATAAACAACAATTTAATAAAATATGTTATTTATTATATAAAAACAATAAATGTATTGTTATCTATTAATAAATATGATAAATAATATGCATTAATTATTCATAAAATTAATATTTTATATTAAATAATATTATACTATAATATGAATAATATATGTAAAGATGATAAATTAATAAATTTTTATAATTTTTATAATTTTTTATTTTGTTAACAATAAAAATTAGTAAAATTATTATTAATCACTTATAGAAAATAAATTATAAATTAAGCTTCTTATTTGTTAATATTATTACATAATAAAATAAATTTTCAATGAAAGACTTAATTGCTATTATGTTAAATTGATTAACATATTATTAATTACTAATAAACTATATTTGTAATATGGTAGTAATAAATAAATTAATTTTACATATTAAAATTTTATTTATAAAAATATTGCAAGACAATAAAATTATAAGAAGTTTTATAAATTTATTTATTACTAAAAAATTAAATTATTTATAAAAATTTTAATTAAAAACTTAATTTACTATCATATTAAATTGATAAATATATTATTAAAAATAATATAATCTTAATTTTTATAAAAATATTAAATATTATTAAGTAATATATGTAAATATAATAAATTAATACATTTGGCACGTAGCACAAATGTAATTTATAAATTCTCAATTATTTCTTTGTAACGTGTTTGTCAATGTGGTGTTTCACACGTTTCAATAATACAAACCGAAAAACTTATTCCCATATGTGAGCATTCTGTTCTCCGTATGGTTTCACAACTTATAATCAATGCCACCTAAAACCATACTTGATATAAATCATTATTCCCAATCACGGAAGGATCTAGGCCAGGAGTTCACAACTTTGCTTTAACATACAGTTTTGATCTCAATTCCTCAGCTACCGCGTCAATGAACTCCTCTGTATTCAAGTATTGATCTCTGGTAACACTACATTCAATACCAAATATAGCTAAATAAGTAATTGGTTTGATTTTACAGAAATGCAAGTACAACATAACATTCAAATTAGTTTGTTGTGGCTTACTTAGGCCCATGCACAAGGACTGCGAGATCCTTGGTCATCTTCCCAGATTCAACAGCTCCAATGCACGCCTTCTCCAAGTTCACAGTAAAATCCAATAGTCTGGAGTTGCCATCCAGCTTTGCCCTGGTTAAATGTTTAAAGTCGGAGGAAGTCATTAAAAAAATTAGCATATAGAATTTCAGATAATTTGAATAAAGTCTCTTAAGTTTTACATTATTCGGGAACTGAAACTTTCACAGTAGTCATTAATTTGACAAGTTTGAGCAATATTTCGGAAACAAGAGTGTTTATCACATAAAACAAAATATTCGTATGAATGTGTTCTTTAATCTTTACGCTATCTTATGGTTCCAAAACTTACTGTGAATAATAAACTTATGCAAGTGAAGAGATAACTTGATCTTGGACATTTTTGCCATTTCTAAAGATTGAGAAACTAGTTCCTGGTTTCACTTTAATTACATAAAAGTATACATATTCTTCTGATGAAAATGGAAATTGGAGAGACGGTGAAGAAAACTGGAAAGTGTTTCCTTAAATAAACTGGCCCTTATTGCTCCGTAAAAGCAACAGTAAAGCATTACCTATGTGCAAGACCTCTTGACCAAGCAAAAATGGATGCTATGCTGTTTGTGCTAGTTTCACCTCCCCTCTGATGCACCCGATAATGTCGGGTAACTGTGCCATGGGCTGCTTCAGCTTCAATTGTTCTTCCATCTGGACACACCTACAGCACAATTGAAGGTCTCAGTGCCAGGGTAAAGAGGTAGAGGCAGTAAGAGAAGCAAGTGCAAACATCATGTCCGATACCAGGATAGATGTCATCAACCCAAGAGATCCAAATCCTGCACAAATGCAAGAAATGCTTTCCAATGATTAAATTCTGGGACGAGAACATTTCAAGGATGAAATACTTTACAGGAAGTATTAGTTACTCCAGATATCATCAGCATACGGACCTTGGGCTAAAAAATCACTCTGTACATCTCCATCATAATTTTTGCATGCCCAGACATATCCTCCTTCACTTTTGAGAGCATAAGCAACCATATCATCAATAAGACGATGCTCATACCTATAATTCAGAGATGAAAATCAATAGAAAGTAGGTTAATTGGCCATTAATAACCCTGTTGTGTAGAAGTTCTCACCATATGCCAGCAGTCTCAAATTTGGATTTCCATCGAGTTTCATAAACTTCCTGGAATATGTCTTTGAATCTTCAAGATAGTCAAAATTAGGGAAAGGGTAAAATAGTATATAAAATAAACATTTGTGCTCTCTCATGTAACAGAAGAAATCAAATCTAAATCCAACACCACATCAGCCATCCCTCCCTCCCTCTCACTCTCTAAAGTACAAGAATATAGAAGAAACAACATTGACAGAAATAAATGAGAAGAGGAGAGCTAAAACTTGGGGAAACAAAGCAACAGTATAAGACATATACCTTCCATCATATTTTTTAAGAATGGTATTTTTGGTGCTAAGATAAAGTGGCCACTTCTTCTGGTAAGCAGTGTTCATTGAAGCCTCAGCAAAAGCACAAATTGACTGTACTCCAGCTCAAATGAAACAAGAAGTACTAATAACATTTTAGTAATTTGTGCAGTCATGGGTCAACGAATTAAAAGAAACAAATAAGAAATAATACAAAAACCAGGACCCGAACCTCGTCAGTGTTATACATTGACAAAGCTACACCTCCAGCCCCATTGAAGTTGTACACTTCAAACTCTTCTTTCTCGTTACATCCATCTGGAACTGTAGCATTGAGATAAGCTCAAACTTTGAGAAAATTCCAACAGGAAACCAGGCTCAAGATTAAACTTAAATCAATGTTTGCTCTGAAGGCAGGATGTTCACCAAATACTAGCTTAAGTTTGCCAGGTCCTTGCACAACCATGTCAGTTGCTCTATACTGGTCACCAAATGCATGTCTGCCTATGCAGATTGGCTTGGTCCAACCTAAAAAAGTGGAGATTCAAACTGATCGCATGCAATATTATTTTTATAGATTAGTTAACACTTAACATGAATAATAAATCCCAACCTGGTACAAGCCGTGGGACATTTTTGCAGATGATTGGTTCTCTAAAAACAGTGCCTGCATTGTAATCACAGGAAAAGTAAATGACAACTAACAGAAAGAAGAAAATGATGGAAGGGAAACAGGAACAGGTTAATTGGATTCACCATTCAAGATGTTACGGATAGTGCCATTAGGACTTCTCCACATGCTTTTCAAGTTAAATTCCTTAACACGACCTTCATCTATGGAATCATTAACCGATGATGAGACACTAATGGCAACACGTTAAGCCAAAACATACTTTGTGATAAATAGTTTAAACAAATAGATAAATTAAAAAGAATCAAAGAACATGGGTAAGGACCTGGAGTGATAGTTGCACATTTAATTGCTACATTATACCTATAACGAGTGATATCAGAACATTATATTTCCAACGGAAAAGAAAACTGAAAAAGAAAAGACAACGGAAGCATACTTGAGAGTGGCTTCAGCGCTTTGGACAGTAACTTGATCATTGGTGGCATCTCTATTTGGGAGGCCAAGATCAAAATACTTTATATCTAATTCTAGAAATGGGAGAACCAGCTGTTGCAAAATCAAAGAGAATAGTTTGACATCAAAAGTTCTTTATTGCAGAGTACAGTAAAAGAAGCAGGAAGGACCTTGTCCTTGATGGAATTCCAAATAACCCTAGTCATTTCATCTCCTGCAAATTACAAATGATAATGAGCCAATCATGAAGCAGTTCAAAGTTCACAAAATTTGATGGTAAGATGATAATGATAGTAAGAACTACATCAAGTAAACAAGACCATCGGACCAATATCAACTAACCGTCCATCTCGACAACGGGGTTGTCGACTTTGATCTTCTGGAATTTCAACGATTCCATCGCCGATTACTTTCTGCAGACAAAGGACAACAACGTTCGAGGCCTCCAAGGGACGAAGGCTAAACAGAAAGCCCCAGAATTTCACACGTGCAATCAATCTCGAAGAGAAGTCAAAAGGCTTTCTGCCGTTTGCCAGCTCAGCAGCGCTTCTTACCATCCAAATTTTTTATTTTAATTTCATTAGTGAAAAACTATTAACAGGTAGTCCAGATTTCCGGTTTTATGCTCTTTTTTTTTTTTTTTTAAAGAAAGTAACACGGTTTTATGCTTTGATCATAACTGACAATCAACGAGCGGTCTACTTTAGGGATGGTAATTTTTAACTCATGGATCTAAATTTAGTTATTTTTAATGAGCCGATTCATAGGTTAGGTTCAGGCTCAGGAAAATTTGAGATCCAATTATTTTAAGCAAAATAACATCATTTTATTTAGAAGAGTTAAACTTCAGGTAAACTTGGATCTAAGTAATGAAGACCTTAATTTAATTAAAAAATAAACTATTTTATATTTTTAATTTTAAAAAAATTATTTTAAAAAAATTGACAGGGGTTTGCCCATGGGCCAGCTCATTGCCATTCCTATTCTACGTTTCTGGTTTTGTGCTTGGTCAAAACCATGACTAATTTTATGAATATTATACCGGGTTCGGTATTGAATTGGGTGTAATGCATACAAGCCTTAGTTATACACTCGATCAAACGTGAAAATGAATAAACGAATAAAACACGAAAAATATACGATTTACTTTCCATATCTTCGAACAAGCTTTTTAACCCCGAAACTTTCAAACTTTATTGATTATCTTCGCGAAAATCGATTAAATGAACGTTGTTAATGTCTTTCTGCGTCTCTTTATGCGTTAATCTCTTAACAGGTCAAAGAATCTGAACATTCACGACTTGCTTAAACAAACAATAGGAGATTTTAGCAATTATATATAGAAAATATATTAGGTCTCTCCATTATAGACTCAATCCATATCTAGTCCACACTGATTAAGGTCCATTTTCTTTACTTAACTTCAGCCCATTAAATCAGATCTTTTATTGGACTTCTTTATTATCTTTAACCAGATCATATTCAATTTACTCAATCATAAGATCATGAAAAAAATTGAAAAATTGTAATTAATTATTGTCCAACTAAAGAAAATTACTAACAATCTTCCCCCTTAGACAAAAATTAATTACAACAGTTCTAACAACAAAAAAAATGGTAAAAAAAAGGTGACATCAAATCAATGTATAGATTAACCAAGTTTAAAAAAGCCATTTGATCTTCATTTTGTCCTATAAAGATTTTGATACCGAAAAATATCAAATGTATGCGTCATATACGACACAAATCTATTATAATCACACATATCTAATATCTTACTAACATGAATGAGAAAATGGAGTGTTACAAACTACGATGATACCTGTATAATTTGAAATTTATCATCTTTCTGTTTGTAGATGTCAATTTCTTTGAACTTTATGCTAAACTAAACCAGAGAAATTCGTCTTCTCTCACTAAATGCTAGACAATATTAGAGAAAACTTTTATGGGATTAAATGCTTATATCCTCTTATGTAATATCATAACCATGGATTTACATGTATATATATATATATGTCCTGATAACATAGGCTCAAAGTCAATTTGTATATATATGCCCAATGATCATTTACAATGCTTAAGATCGACACTTATATCATGACAATGTATAACAACTTGTATGATTGAAAACAAAACGATGATCACCTATATTGATTAAACATACTGTCATAATACATGCAATACCTAAATATATCAAGAGCAAGCAGAGTGATCTCTAACTAACAGTGTCTAAAAACTTAATACACCCATGTTATATACATGTCTCTAAAAAACAAGTGGGTTAAAATCCTTTAGTCAAAAGATCAGTAAAAATATCCTCAATCCTCATGTGCTCCACCTCAATGCTACCTTCTTGTATCAATTCCCTTATGATCAAATATTTGACCTCCAAATGCTTAGATACTGTGATGTTCTTATTACTATTACTGAGCAATACATAAGAAAGATTATCATTATATAATCGAACAAGTCTAACCTCTGACAACTTAGAAATTAAGTTCCTGAGCCAAACCACATATGAAGCAGCCTCATAGCATGCCATAAACTCTGACTGCATAATCGAGGTGTCGATTTTAGGAGGGCTGAAATGGGTTAAACAAAAATTTTTAAAACCAACAAGAACCTAATGATTTTGTCTTGCAACTAATTCATAAACCAAAATAGTACAAATCAAAGCATATAAACCATTATACCTTGAACTTGGTCTCCAAACCTAATAGAAGATATCACGGTTTCACCTCCTCGCTCACGACTTCAGCTTTTTGCTCATGGCTTCACCTCCTTTGCACCAAATGAGATGCGCTCTAAGGTTTCCACCAGAGATCGATTGGAAAGCCCAATGTTTCCCTATGCTAGATGGTACTTCAATGGCTTATCTTTGATCCTAGAAAATCTCCAAAATAAACAAAAGGATGGGTGATTAATTGCCCAACACATGAGCTAAATGGCAAAGCTTTTTTGGTCTTGTAAGAAGGATGAAGAAAATTGGCAGCCTGGAGGAAGATAAAAGAGAAAAGAAAAAGCTGAAAACCGTGGGAAAGAAGAAGATAAAAAATAGCTGCAGTTGGAAAACCACACCAAAAATGCCGAAAGTCCTCTCCCTTTTGGACAAATTGGGGTTAATTAAAATCCTCTTTAATTTTCTAAAATGCCCTTGTGTAAATAAAGCTAAGAAACAAAATGAAACAATAACTTAGTCATGAGCCTTTAAACACATCTTTGTGTTAATTTCATGGACACCTCATGTTTTTACAAGGTTGGCCATGCAAATATTCATTTAGATAGTCACTTTGCCATTTATCTCATGTTTCAAAATAATTAAACATTTGACCTTATTGCCATATAACTATACCATATAATTATATCCATTATTTTGTTAAGCATTAAATTTATATAACATGTCATATATATCAAATAAATCTATCTAGGATTAAATTTGTTATCTAAGAACATTTATTCTAATACTATATGACAACCAAAATAATTCTAACACTTATAATTAATTTTATCCTCATATTCATATCTCCATATGATATACTAGAATAATTGCCCTTTTCTATTCAAATTTTTTCTAGTGTGACCTATTGGGATCTATATCATGTTGACAATAGAATTAAAACCCCTATCATAAGTGGTATCTAGCAAAATACATTATAATTACTCAAGTGACACAAATGATAAGTATCGTACACAAATCATGATCCTGAAGCAATAATTCCCCATGTCAATTCTCTTGTCTCATAATATCTTGAATAAATGCAAGATTGGAATATATCATTCTTGCTAATTTATTCTTTCTTGATTTCCAAAGTAAATCGTAAATATGATTAAATCCTTAATCATATTGCATGCATACAATATTACTTTATCAAGGGCCTATAGACATTATCGCTCATATCATATATGAGGGACAACAGTATTCTAGATGAATATTTATCCTCTACACAAGTCACGCATATTGTGGCATTATTTGTATAGCTACCTGTTACGGTCAGCGTTGGACAATGCCAACAAATACACATTTCTCATATAAAAAAATGAACATCTCATACCATAGAATTCAAGAAACGTATGAAACATTAATAACATAAACACAATCTTAATAATGTTTCATTTAGGGTCTATAGAATACCATATTCTCTATTATGTATATGTGTGATTAAACCGATAACTCCTTATCGAATGGTTTATAAAACATCCCACCATTTAATCCACAAACTAATCTTTTAGTGGTTAATTAATATTCCATGTTAATTATCAAAATTAGCGACATTTCAGAATAATCATTATTTTCCATTACAGAGTTCTATAATTTAAGTCCTCAACTTGAATAATCCATAAATAATGAAAACTTATGGAAAAAATGATATAAACCACCCAATTCATGAACATAACTGTTAGAATACAACCATCTAATAATTGGCTTCTAGATCATAACACTAACATGAGGAAGTGGCCAATGTCTACTTGACATTCTTCCATAATACTGCACCATCTACTCACACAAAGATGTACCTTGATGTAGACTTTCTATCATCTGGACATATAGTAAAATCTGAATTCGTATAACCTATAAGGTTTAGATTGTTTACTTTTCTGAACGTTAACATATAATCCTTAGTTCTCTTTAAATATCTCAACACTCGTTTGATGCATTCTAGTGGTTTATTTCTAAATTAGCCAGATATCTACCCAACAGTCCAATACTAAATGCAACATCCGGTCTAATGCACACCTGGAATACATTATGCTGCCAATAGCACCAAAATAAGGCACATTCTTCATAGTCTCTCTCTCTATGTATCATTCTTTGGACATTGTGCTAAAGATAATTTACCATGAAAGATAAGTGTTACAATTGATTTACAATCAACCATATTAAATATTTGCAGCACTCACTCAATGGATGCTCTCTATGAGAGATCTAACAATTGTCGAGACCTATCCGGGTGGATTTGAATACCTAGGACAAAAGATGCTTTAACAAGTTCCTTCATGTCAAAATGTTTGGCTAAAAGTTGCTTAACCTCATGCAGTAAGGTCAAGTCATTTGATGCGAGCAAAATATCATCCACTTATAAAAGTAGAAAGATGACCTTGGTCCCCCTTATCTCGTAATACAAACATCTTTCAATTTATTTTTTATAAAGAAAAAAGAGGTAACAAACTCATCAAACTTAAGTTACCACCGTCTGGAAGTTTGTTTCAAACTATATATTGATTTTCTCATTTTACAAACCTTGTCAACTTTTTTTTATCCTAGAATTCTTTAAGTTGTTCCATATAGACCTCTTCACAAAAGTCTCCATTCAGGAAAGCTATTTTAATATTCATCTGATATAGCTCCATATTATAATGAGTTACTATTATCCTAATCACTCTAGATGCATCCTTAGAGGATACAGGAGAAAAGGTAACATTAAAGTCAATACCTTCTCTCTGAGTGAACCTTCTGGCAATTTAAGCTACTCAGTTTTACCCTAAGAGTTCTTTTTGATCTTGTAAATCCATTTACAACTGATATATTTGTAGTTCTGAGCAAATCAACAAGCTTTTGTATCTTATTATGTTTCATAAATTACTTCTCATCCTTCATTGTATCCTACTACAAATCTATATAAGTCCGGAAACAACTTCTGTAAAAGTAATTGGATCTACAACTTGTCTAATATCATAGTCTTATTCACCTAAATAGATTATGTAGTCAAATGAGATAATAACTCTTCTCACTCTAGTGGATCTTCTTAATTGAATCGGTTCTCATACCTCAAGTGTAACACCCCCTCACCGTAGGGTACGCACCGGAACTCCCGTAGGTCATTCCGACACATATCCTAAGATAAGGGAGCGCTACGTGCAATCTCTACAATACTCCACATGGCATCA
>JANIIA010000002.1:32724908-32736224 GCA_027478495.1 Erythroxylum alaternifolium | reverse complement strand
ACGAAAAAAAAAACTTAAAAAGGAAGAAAAGAAAGAGACAAAAATTCGAAGGGCTTACATAAACAGGAAGAACAATAAAATTTAAAGGGAGCAAATGGGTTCAGCTGAGGAAAATAAAGAGTTTGAAGCATAGAAATAAAAAAGACAAGGAAGAGAATAAAAGCAATGGAAAATCGCAAACAAGAGATAGATATGAGAAAAAAGGGAAAGAAAGATACTTGTGTATTGCAATCCAGAAGAAAGTAATATGTATGTAACCAGACTTCGCCCTTTCTTCTTCTTCTTCTTGAGAAAAAAGAAAGGAAAAGAAAAAAGGGGGGATAAATAGATAATTCTTTTTCTTTTCTTTACTGGGTATGCGAAAAGTGCGTTATATTGCTCGAAAATTGAACTCAACCTCAAGGATATAAAGAGATTAGATTGGACACTATTCAACAAAGAGAGCTGAAGTGAAAGAAAGGGATAGGGTAAAGCTTTAAATTACAACAGCCAACTAAGCTATTACTACGAGAAAATTTAGTGGAGACATATACCGACCAGAGAAAACGAAAGATTAAGAGACCATACACATCCTAAATTTTCTATTAAATAATACACGAATTTTTCCTCTGCAAAAGGTTGTATTTATTTATAAGATTGGTAACAATTCTAAGGCAAGCAACTAGTATTTTTCTTTTTCTGTATGTATAAATTATAATAATAAGTATTAAAATATGATATCAGAAAATATTAGAGCCTTCCTTTTATTAATTTGAACGTGAAAGCCAATAGCATACGCATTGATATTATTTTTACATACAATAATCACCAGGTATTTGTAGGAGAAACGTGTTAGAAAACTAGCTATGGACCCTTTTACTTCAATTTTGGACATATCAAAGGAGCCAGAGAGTGAACGGACCAGGTGTCATTATTGGAAAAGAAGAGAGACTACTGGAAGAAAATAATAGAAACACGACAGGCTATGCGACTAGCACACATGTGTACATTTCTCCATCTTATAATATTCACAACCACAACCAAGTATAATTTGCAACAATAACAAATTTGAAAAAAAAAATTATTATATAATTTAATAGATATTATAAATTTTATTATTTTGAAAGTATTATTAAGTCTACTCATACTTGTATTTATAGTACCTTATAATATATTATATATGCTTTTACGGCCAATAGTCAATACTTAATGAGTGTTTCAGTTTATAATTTTTAATAATTATAGAAAAACGTTTATTTGAAGCAACTACCTTCGATATTTGTTGAGTCTAAGTTTTCCCTAATTTTTAATTTTGAAGTACCTCTTACAATTTTAATTTATTGTTAAATCCTCTTAAAGAATGAATTAAATACGCTAAATTGCTTGTCATATAACTATTTATTTTTATCATTTTAAGATTAACGAATATTCACTTACATTTAACTGTTTATTTGGAGTTTTTGACTAGCAGTTCGTGGATGGACACGTTGCTTGCATTTCAAGTAACTTATTTAAATAAAAGAAATAATTATCTACAGATATTTGTTTTGTGTTTGGACAAAGTATTTGAGAGATTTTGTTTAATATGAAAAGATGTCATGCAAAGAGCTATTTCGCTTTATTTAAGGAATTGGTCTTTCTTATATGATCACATGTGTTAAGGAAGTAAAATAATGTGTTATTTTGTACCTTTTATTAAAAATACATAATAATAACAAATTAAAGAATTTTTTAAAATAAATAATAAGTATAAAGTGTATATGATAATTTATTTTATTTTGAGGGGCAAAGTAAAACAAATTAATTATTACGTTACCAATAATGTGATGAATTTACTTATGAAATATTTTAAAATTTTAATATCATACTAATAGAGATTATATCTATATCATATGTGGAACTATCAAAAATAACTTCTTTATTAAATAAAAATAATATTGCATATTATCGAACCTTTTTAATCTTTTTGTATGAGCGGGACTTCCAAGTTAGTGTCAACATATGAAGACCATGGTGACTAATAGAGATTATATCAGAAGGGATGGAGATTATTTAAATTTCTGAATTCCACGTAATTTCTTTATGGAAAACTGAACCTATGTGAATTCCATAGCTTGTGAAATGAAAGAATCGTACTGAAAAGAACACACATGCTAAGTTAGGATAGCAGTTTGAATAATTAAATATTCAGAGAAACTATATGCTTTCCAATATTGTACCAAAGTACATTTCGAAGATGAGTTGGGTTAAGGTGAAGAAATTAATGTTGTTTGTTATAATATTTAGATTCTGAAGGCATTTGCAGCGCAAAAAGTAATGAATAAATTATAAACTTTCCCCGTATTTTAGCCCTAGAAAAAAAAAATCTCCTTGGGCTCTGAATTTGTTTGTCTTTAAAAGTAATCCATAGGCAACATGTTACTAGAAAATGCACAAAGTGGGAACTAAAAGCTGGTCAATCGATCATGCCAATGTAGTTGGCTAATTCATGTTATTTCAAAGGCTAGTAAAACAAAGGATATGAAAAGAAAAAGAGAGAGACTGGCCACAAGCTGTTAAAAACTAATAACAAAGAGCATATGACGGCCATCCACCCCTTTTTCATAGCTAAGACCATTTCCTCTGTCTCCTTATCTCTCTTACAATGTTGGAGGAATTATAGTATACACTAATTAATTGTAATCGTTCTCGGCCAATTTAGAACTAGGAAAATATATGTCAAACTCTACGAATACATAAAACACTGGTGTTCTTGTGGTTGTTAATGGTTATATTTATAACTGGAACTTGGATTTGTTTCCACAAGTTCCTCTCAATCTTAGAAAATAACCAAGTCCACAACAAATCCACTACAGCTGTTGGGGATTGCACATTATCCAATCAATCTCTAACTCCCTTTCTCTCTAATCTCCTTTGTTTTAACTTCCATTAACATCACCTCCCTTTCCTTTCACCTTTCTCTGTCACAAAATTCACACTCACACTTTTAATCTTTGTTTATAATTTTCTTCTCCATTTTAACAAGTCCCCAACATCTCCACCATGTTTCTTTTGTTCATGCAGCTTTAATATTATTCTGGATCGCTCTGCGTTCTCTCAAGTATGTTGATGACCATTACGCTTTTGTGGCGTTCTTTTCCTCATTTGTTAGGTTTTGTTCTTGTTTAAAAATGAACAGAAATATGCTGACATTTCTTCATCCTCCATGTCAAAAGTACGTAGTAGAAAATAAAGAACATTGGAACGAAAACTAAAATATTGTGTAGTTCAGAATCTCTATCTGATTGATATGTACAATACGGTCAATGGATTATTCGCAAATCCTAACTGTTTTCAGGCCTACGTGCATACCACACACAGATGATGACTAAAAACAAGCCACTAGTTTTGTTGATAATCATACTATTTCGTTTTCTACGTCACAGTTTACATTAACTTCTGGAATGGAATGGAGATTTCTATCAGTTTCATCTCCGCTGTCTCAACTATAATTTGCGTGCATTGTTTCATTTTTATAATATTGCTCGTCGTAGACTTATTTGTTTTGTGCACCAACTAGTAGTGGATTCCAATGTAAATATTGTGGTTGGTACTGTTCTTAGGAATTCCTATTACGAGGGTATCCTAATTGCTTCGTCGATATCATCCAATCATTTCAAGAGGCCGGTCTCTCACACGGTCCGTACTCCAACTCAATTAACTTGTCTTAATTATTTGTCTGTGTCTTGGAAAAGAATGGATCTTTCTGTTCCATTGGATATGGATTATGAATATATTCACACATGCTTCTCATCTTAGGCTTATACACTAATTCTGGTTTCCTGCCTTGCTTGCTTTATTGTTAACGTTCAAAACAATCCCTGTAATTTCTTGTTCTTGTCTTTCATCAGATGAGCTATATTACAGCAGAAGAAGCAGAATGTGAATCCAGAAACACAAGTAAACAATTTTCTTCTAGTCAATATCCCAGGAAGACAGATGGTTTCAGTTCATCAGCAGAACCTGCTTTCTCCAAGGTTTCAGATAATGTGATTACTAATCCCGTCTTTGATCCCAAAAAGATGGATCCACTGGTCAAGCATGTTTCTAATAACACGAGAGCCCCATCAAATCCTCAACGACCAAACCCTTCGGCCAACACAAATTCGAATGATTCCAAGACATTTAGTTCCAATATCAACAATAACAACCTTGGCAATCGTAGCAACAGCCTAGAGAGCACAAGCGCACACCTCAGACCACACACAGGTGGTGACATTAGATGGGATGCCATCAATATGATCAATGCCAAAGGTGGGATCGGTCTAAGCAACTTTCGGCTGCTAAAACGACTTGGATATGGCGATATTGGGAGTGTCTATCTTGTTGAACTAAGGGGAACTAACACCTACTTTGCCATGAAAGTTATGGACAAAGCCTCTCTTGCTAGCAGAAACAAGCTTTTGAGAGCACAGACAGAGAGGGAGATTCTTGGACTTCTTGATCATCCATTCTTGCCGACTCTGTATTCCTATTTTGAGACCGATAAGTTCTATTGCTTGGTGATGGATTTTTGCAGTGGAGGCAACCTCCATTCTCTCCGGCAGAGACAACCAAACAAATATTTTACCGAGGAAGCAGCAAGGTATATGTGGTCTAAACCTCCTTCAGATTCATCATTTAAACATTTTCGTTTCAAGAAAGCCTTGCTTCTATCTTTTTCTGCTCTAACTTTCACTAAGACAAGGCATTTCGTCATTTAGTGTCGAGATTCGGGAAACTGCCAGGCACAACAAAATATCATATTGACAACTAGTTACGTGATTTGGCATTAATGTCACAGAATTTGAGACTGGATTGTGTGCTTATTAAGATTTTTATGTGTAGAAATTTCCTTTATGATGTTTACATTTTTATATGCAGAAGTTAATCGAGATTTGAGTGTACACACTTGCACACTGTGCCTAACAGACTCTGAACTCTTTTATTTGCATACTTTTGCTATATGGAATGCCAATAATATACCACAATCTTGCCGGTTCTCGTACAACAGATTTGGTGTTCACCATGGTTCTCTACAAATAGAGATAAGAGTTCATGCTCAATCATGTTATCAAGCCAAGACAGAACAGCTCCAAGTTGAGTAAAACACAAGTACCAAAAAGAACAGGAAAACAAATCCAACATGATCTAACAGTTAGACATAATTCTTGTGTACTGCATTACTCAAATAGTAACCTTTAATTGTGTAGTTCAGCATTACATTGTTTATGCTCGCCCGTAATTGGTGTGGCGTCAATCATAGAATTAGAATAGACACACACACACACATATCTCTCTTGTGTGTGTGTGATTATCTTATGCTGCTAGTTGTTGGAAACAGGTTTTTTGCATCAGAAGTGCTGTTGGCACTTGAATATCTGCACATGTTGGGCATAGTTTACAGGGATCTGAAGCCAGAGAATGTTCTGGTGAGGGATGAGGGACATATCATGCTCTCAGATTTTGATTTGTCCCTCCGTTGCTCTGTAAGCCCAACTCTGGTGAAGTCATCGTCTATACGTGAAGGCAACAATGGTGGAGGTGCGGGGATTTTGGATGATGAATATGCAGTCCATGGTTGTATGCAGCCATCAACATTCTTCCCACGAATTTTGCCAAGTAAAAAGAGTCGCAAATCAAAATCAGACTTTGGGACGTTGGTGGCAGGTGGTCCTCTCCCAGAATTAATGGCAGAGCCAACAAATGTGAGATCCATGTCGTTTGTTGGTACGCACGAGTACTTGGCCCCAGAGATCATACGAGGTGAGGGTCATGGGAGCGCAGTGGACTGGTGGACATTTGGGATATTCTTGTACGAGTTGCTGCACGGGACAACACCTTTCAAAGGTTCAGGAAACAGGGCAACGTTGTTCAATGTTGTTGGGCAGCCACTGAGATTTCCAGACACCCCACAAGTCAGCTTTGTGGCTCGTGACCTCATTAGAGGTCTGCTTGTGAAAGAACCACAGAAACGTATTGCCTACAAAAGAGGTGCTACAGAAATAAAACAACATCCATTTTTTGAAGGAGTGAACTGGGCTTTAGTCAGAAGTGCAGTGCCTCCCCATATTCCTGAACCTGTAGACTTTTCTCAATTTGCTAGCAAAGAGGCGCCACCATCAGAGAACAAGGCGGCTGATGTCGGAGGGGATAAAAACATTGGTTCTGGTAGCCCACAAGCTAATCATTCTTCTTACATAGATTTTGAATATTTTTAGGTCACTCCTTTCATTTTGGGTGATCAATTTATTGCATTAAGTGTACAAATTTTAAGTATAATTCATTTATTAACATAATAAGACATTTTTTCTTGTCCTGGGATGAAAAAATATCAGTAATTTTTCTTTATCGTGTTGGCTGACTGGGGAATCACTACTAATTAGTAGGTATAGGAATCTTTCTTCAGGTTGAATTTGAGCCTTGCATTTGTTTGTTCGTTAGATGGAGTCATCAATTTCATTGGTAGAACAGGTTTCCGTTTTTCAGGTTGCTTTTCTTTTGAGAATTTAAAGAAAAAAATAGATTAAAGAACAGAGCCCCTGAAAGGAGCTACATGATGGGACAACAGAGAATTCGTATTCTTTGCCTAGCTACGGAGATTTTTTTTTTATAATAGGAAGAAAAACGGTACAAATTACATAAGTGATCGGGGGTACCTAACCTCCGACTCATCCTCTGCGAGGATATGTAAGCACTCTGTAGGCGGGTGGTCAAAAGTAGTGATTCCTAAGGAGAACTGTTCTGTATGATTTGCAATCTAGTCCGCACTCTGATTACCTTCCCGGTAAATATGCCGAATAACTATGACCCAGTTTTGGGACAACAATTCATGAATTCCCAACACTAAAGGATTTAAGGAAGAAGTGCACGTCGTCGACGAGGAGAGCATATCAGTCACTGTGCGTGAGTCCACTTCTAAGATTATATGGCGGTATCCCAAGGACCAAGCCAACTGAAGTCCCAAAAGCACCCCTCACAATTCCGCTATTAGCGGGGAACACCTGCCAATGTTTTGGACGAATCCTCCCAACAAGCGCCGGAACTATCGCGCAGCAGGCCACCTGTTATGGCTGAATTGCGAGATCTTTTGTTGGCCCCGTCTGTATTTAATTTTACCCAACCCTGAAGAGGTTTACGTCATCTGACAAGTTGTTCCTGGAGTGCCATTGCTCAACAGAGTCCTTCGTTGCCAAACTGCGACCATGTGAATGTTGTGTACATATGCCAAAACCTATAGCTCAGGCGAGAGAGGCCAGGAGAAGTGATCCTCGAAGAGTGCTCAATTTCGCTAGGACCAGAGAAACCAGCATGCTGTGCCAAAGATAACAAACCAGGTGAAGCCCTCTACCTCTCGGTGTGTGTGTAGGTTCTGTAGGATCCACGTTTTGCTATCCATGGAAAAGAACTCGGTTGTGATAACCTGAGAAGGAAACCTATTCCATAGGAAGCGGGCTTTGGGACAATCCTGCACCACATGAATAGAGGATTCCTCAAGGTGGCAATGGTAACAAGTTGCATCCGTAGTGAGATTTCTGTGGACCAGCTGAAGATTAGTGAGGAGCTTATCATGCAAAAGAAGCCAAAGAAAAGCGCGAATACGTTGAGGACCATGCCACTGCCAAATAGTCCTCCAGTCGACTCTAGACATGGCTTCCTCGTGGTGCATGAGCAGGGTATAAACTGATGCCGTGGTGAAATGGTCGTGCTCTGTGCGGCCCCAAATGAGCTTATCGGGTCCTAGGAAAGGCTTCGGTGGGAGGATACCTGCGATAGCCATACAAATCGTTAGAGGGAGTAGGTGTTGAAAAGCAACCCAATTCTAGTTACCAGTGGTGTCTGTGAAATGGTGCACTCGGTGATCAATCGTTCCAAGAAGAATCGGGGCCACTGCATGGTGGAGAAGGGGACCCCAGTCATCGACCCATGGGTCAAGCCAGAATCTCGTTCGGGACCCATCCCCTAACATCCACTTCATTCCTTGCATAATGAGCGGCCAAGTCGCTTTAATACTTCTCCAGATCATCGATCCTCCTGTAACATCAGAGCAAAGGGAAAAGTTGTTAGCATCAAATTTATATTTAGCAGAAAGTACTTGGACCCATAGAGCGTGAGGTTTAGAAACCATTGCCCATCCGAGTTTGGCAAGTAACGCATCATTGGTTTCCCTAATTTTACGAATGCCTAGACCTCCCAACTGCTTGGACAGGCACACTGTGTCCCAATTGACCAAGCTGATCGTCTTCTTATCAGGTGTCGTGCCCCATATGAACTGGCGCATGGTTTTCTCCAGGTCATCACATAATTGTCTAGGCAGACGGACCGTCTGCATCATGAAAGTGGGAAGCGCTGCAATGACTGACTGGGTTAGAGTGAATCTACCAGCAAGCGATAGAAGGTTAGCCGACCACCCAGAGAGACGATGTTGAACCTTGTCTAGAATATGCTGATAAGTTCGTTTATTAATCCGCTCGTGTAGAAGAAAAAGCATCGAGATTTGTCATGACTGACCTTTTGACCTGAAGCTGAGCAGAATGTATTTAAGGTATCCCGTATTTCATGTATCTGGTCTAGGGAGGCTTCAGCGAATAGAATGAGATCGTCGGCAAAGAATAAGTAGGAGAGGGGAGGTCCGCCTCTGCTTAGTCGAATCGGCTTCCATCGACCGTTAGAGATAGAGTCGTTAATTAAATGGCCCAGTCTTTCCATACAGAGGACGAAAAGGTAAGGCGATAGAGGATCACCCTGCCGAATACCCCTAGAAGGATAGAAAGAGTCACTGAGCTCCCCATTCCAGGTCACTTGCATAGACACCGAAGAGAGACACTTTATGATCAAATTAGTCAACAAGTCCGGAATACCTATCTTGAAAAGAGTATCGAGGATAAAGTCCCAGGAAAGTCTATCATACACTTTCTCGAGGTCCACCTTTATTGCAATAATGCCTTTTTTGCCGTATTTTCGTTTCATAGAGTGGAGCACCTCTTGAGCGATAATGATATTGTCAGTAATGTGACGTCCAGGAACAAAGATGCATTGGGTCGGCGCCACCAGGTCCTCTAAATGAGGTTTGAGACGGGACACAATGAGTTTGGTTATGGCTTTGTAAAGCACGGAAGAAAGCGCTATGGGCCTAAAATGGGTAACCGCTGTGGGCGTGGGTATCTTCAGGATAAGCACTAAAATGGTCCGATTAAGTTCAGCGTCCCAGACTTCATGTCGAAAAATTCGTTGGATAAACAAAGTCAATGAAGGTCCGACAGTGGCCCATTGTGATTGGTAAAAAGAGGCAGTAAAGCCGTCCAATCCTGGTGCCTTGTTAGGAGCCATGGAGCTGAAAATAGTCCTGATTTCCTCTGGGCTAGGGGTAAGTTGTAAGTCCATAGTAGCCTGGGGTGAGAGGCGGGGAAATGTGCCTAAGAGTTGGGAATTTGTAGGGGTCTGACGATCGCGAGTGTACAGCTGGGCCAGAAAAGACTGAGATATCCGTAAAATGCTCAGCGTATCTGATCTCATAATTCTCTGCTCATCGGTGAGGGTTGTATGCCTAGCTTTCCGCTGACGGATCGAGGTAATGGTTTGATAATACTTCGTGTTTCAGTCTCCCTGACTTAACCATTGACATCTCGAGCGTTAGTGCTAGAAAAGTTCTTCCTAATAGAGAACCTGTTCCAACTCTGAGCGGAGATACTCCTCTAGATCCTGAAGAGAATCCAAGGCGTGAGTTTCCAGAGCTGTTTGAATTCCTTGCAACGGAGCCAGAAGCCGCTTCTTGCGATGAAAGATATTCCCGAAGGTGCTAGCATTCCATTCTTGCAAGGAACGAGAGAGAGTGGTAAGAGCGCCACTGATATTATTATTACCCGGCTACCACTGTTGGGCTATAAGTTGATCAAACCCGTCGTGTGTCAACTAGGCGGTTTGAAAAGGGAAAGGTTTCATGATGCGAGGTAACGGGGAATTATTTTGAATGTGAACGAGAAGTGGACGATGATCATATTTGAGGAACGGTAGATGCTGAACTGAAGTGGTTGGGAAGGTGGAGTGCCAAAAGGTTGAACAGAGAACTCGATCAAGTCGGGCTAATATTTGGCCTCGCTTCCAGGTGAATTTGGGATCGGAATAACCGAGATCGTGAAGCTAACAATGCTGAACACAGTCCCGGAAGTGGTGATTGACGACTGGTAGTAGTCTGGAGCCCCCTCGTTTATCCGTACTGTCCAGTTTGGCATTGAAATCGCCCCTCACGATCCAAGGTTTAGAAGTGATTCGAGCAAATTTGTGGAGATAATCCCACAGAAAGAGCTGCAAGGAATGGTTTGGGTGAGCGTAAATAGCAGTAAAGTCAAAATTGTATGATCCCCAGTCAATATTAATATGAACGAATTGTCGGTGAGCTAAGAGAATTCAGACCGTGATAGTATCTTTCCATAATAGCCAAATACCGCCGGAGAACCCTGAAGCTTCGACTCTGAAAGACTGCTCAAAGCCCAGGCTCCGGATGACCCTCCTGGCTCGATCACCACTGATTCTCAATTCAACGAGTACCGTGAGAAGGGGATTATGAATCCTGAGATAATTTTTTATGATCGGCTTGAAGGATTTACCTCCAGCCCCTTGACAGTTCCAAATGAATATGGACATGAATGAAGCCTGAGAGCGAAGCAGACACTAAAAGGCATTAGTGTTTGCTGGGAGGATGTCCATTGCCTTCATGGGGTCAGGCGTGGAGGTCATCTGAATCTCGGAAGTCTGAGAATTGTTGACGATACGGAACTCGCTTACAGCTGCAGAGATGTTAGTCAGCTTAATAGTTGTTTATTCCTGCTTTTGCTCAACTTATCATGTCAACATACTGTGAATCCTCTGTGGATGTTATGTTGAGTTCCAGTCCAAGGCTAGCCCCACTGCGCTTCTAGTTTGTCCCTGATTAGCCATAAGCATTTCCTTAATATGGCAAAAGGTCTGTAGATCAAGGTTTGAGTTCTTGACAATGTTATGAATACCATACTAGAATTGGTATCGAATTGAGTTTTGGTACGGTACTATACTAGTACCGGTCAATATCGGATACCGTTTCAGGTAATTTTTTAAATTTATAAAATAGTCCCTGAATTTTTTTAAAAATTGCAAAATAGCCCATTATCATATTGTACAGTTGTACTGTATATTTTTAACCCTGTTTCTAAAATTCAAAATAATAAATAATAATTACAATTAATATGAAATAACAATAATTTTAAGATATTTCACATATAAATAATATCCACAATTTATATGAAAAAAGACAATCATTATCATATAAATATAAAATTAAGA
>JANIIA010000002.1:32703405-32714988 GCA_027478495.1 Erythroxylum alaternifolium | reverse complement strand
ATATATATATATATATATATATATATATTGATTAATCTATTTTTTTGTAAATTACCTTGTCTAATCATTTTAAAAATATTTTACATAATTATGGAGAAGTTTTTTGGGGAATAATGTTGGCTAAGGATTGGAAGAATTTGTAAGGAAAAATGAGGAAAAGGCTTAATTTTAGTTAAACAAGACTGATCATATTCTATGACATGTTCGTGTTAGAAATTTGGTGTTAAGGATATGACGTACTACATAGGCAAAGAGAGATTGTATCAAGTGACAGAGAAGAATAAAAACGATGCACATCCTAAAATAGGGACATACTAAAGTCTATATTCTTTTTTTAAAAGACTTGTAAAGAAAAATTAATGTGTTCTGTATCATGTTTGTGACAAAAGTTCTATTTAAAGCAAACACATAAACCATAAAAAGACATGTATAATTTAGTCTATTTTAGTTTTAGTTCCTACAAGTCTATTTAAAGTAAACACATAAATCATAAAAAGACATGTATAATTTAGTCTATTTTAGTTTTACTTCCTTTCAATTTGTTATTAGGGTTAAATTAGTTTAGAGAGTAAAATCCTTAAAAGACACATATGGTAGTCGTTTTCATTAAGTGGAAGATCAAAAGTTATTTTAAGAAAGAAAATTACATCAAGAAATCAAAAGTATTATTAGAGGATACCTTTGTAATGAGTTCTTTTCTTTTAATTGTTATTTTTGTTGTTTTAAGAATGATCACTGGCTAAAAGTTTTTATATCTATATTAGATGACACCCTAGAGTATTTTAGTATAAATTGATTTTACTTTTTATAATTAAAGAGTTTTAGGTTTGGAAATATTGGCGTTGTTCTTAATGATGGTTAGGTACAAGTGACTTAATATGAACTTACTTTTAATGTTGTCAAAACAACCTATATTTAGATTAAATTAGGCACCATTATTAATAATTAAATGGGGCGCTAGGAATAGACATGCATGATGCTTCTAGTTTATGTTTACCATCTATGAGATTTCACAAATTTTAAAGTATATTAGATATGTTAATTAGATAGGGATATCAGTTAATCATTTTAGGGATAGGTGAATGTGCAGTGGGATGTGACAATTCATTATATTAAGGATTTCCCTGGTCCAATCATAAAATCTCTAAATAACTAAAATCAAGGATACAAGATGATGCTAGGGAGAAGCCTAGTTTAGATGTATCACTATTTGACTTTTCTTGTTGATTATTTGTTTGAGTATGCCTAGCGACAATTCAATCTTTTAATTTGATTTTTAATTAACCAATAATATCTTTATTATTGACTAAATAATAGCAGGAAGGGTAGACTTAGTAGTTTCACTTTTCCCCATATGAAGCTAGATTTATGTGTGTACAAATTTGTTGGTTAGGAAAAATTAACGAAGGCATACCTTAGGCATGTATATGAAAATATTTAGTTAGTTAGCATAATTATATATTGTATTTGTTATTGATTACTCTATTATGATGCATTATTAATACTTCTTTCCACGGAAGGGAGTTTGAAGAGATTGATAGTGCCATTTAGGCATATCAATTTAGTTTTTTATATATAGTGATGATTAATAAGAATTTTTTATACTTACATTATTTTGTTAAGTTATGATAATAGGTATTTAGCCTTGGCTCAATTTTATACCTAAGAATCTGGGTTTTATTACTACTTAGCAATATGTCACAAGCCTAATATTTGAACTTAGGCTCGAGGTGTGACGTATTTTTAGTATCAAGCTCTAGATTTAAAATTAAGAGCAAAATCCTAGGAAATTGTGACATGATGGAGGTAGAATGAGTTTGTTTATTTATAACTTTATGAAAAAATTATTTTATTTTCTTTAGAGTTATACAAACATTTTTTTGAATTATGTAGGCACTTTAAGGAGGTCATATATTAGAGGATAGGTTATATAATAGAGGGATAGAGAGGGGTCATTAGGGATGGCCATTAACCATTTGTGTCCAATATTATAGGCCTTTCTTTGAGCTTTAGAAGAACAACCATAAGGATGCAACAAAGGATTGTTGAAGTTTGTGAGTTTAGTTGACTTTTTTCAATTAGAGCTCTACAAATCAATTAAGGCAAACATATGGCTAAAGGAGGTCAAGAAGGGTTTCAAGGCTCAAACAACAAGAGAGGACAACAAAGGATCTTTTACTAACTACCTGTTCGAAGGGAAACAAATAACTGGTAGGAGACAAAGAAATAGATGATTCCAACTCTAATTATTTAGGAGAGGTTAAGAGACACTTTTTTTACCGAAGTACTTCAACTAAATTTTTTCTACTATCCTAGTATAATACTACGAATAAGTGAATCTATTATATTGTACTAGTTTATTAGTTAGTAGAGATTGTTCCTTCAAGGAACACCTCAAGCAACAAAATGGTATATGTTTCATTATAGCATCGTCTAATTTGAATTAGCTAATGAACCCATACATGTCTAGATTTGGCCCTAAATAGTGCACCTCGAGTAATGGAATAGGTAAACACATAATTATAGCATCAACTAAGGCTCTAACCAACCATACTCATCATTGTGTCAAACATATTTTTATAACTTCACCCTTTTAGGATCTCAAAAATCACACAAGATTCAATCATATAACCTTTTGAATATGCATATAAAGCACCGAACTATATAAATGAATCCATAATTAATTTTGAATTAACTATAGGTATTATATAAAATCATAAACCATATGCCTATTAATCTTTATATTTATAAATATCATGCAAACACACACAATTAACATAAATCAACTCCTTGAAATTAACGTTTCATGAAAACCTAATTATACTAAATGCGCCAAATCAAATCTCTACATAGATTTACTTCAAAAGAAATTTTAAAATATGCAAATAGTTAAGAACACCCAATAAAATATTTAGTAAGGACAAATAACAAAACAAGAAACCTAAGCATATGCTACCAACTTCTGTATGAAAAGTACCTTAAATCTCTTTCCACAGCACAAAGGTCTTCTTAGGCACTTCTCTAAATGTGTAAAGTTCAAGAAAATTCCTTTGATTATTATCTTCTTCTTCAAAATAGCTTCTTTCATTGCCTTTCCTCTCTCCTTCGAGTTTTTTGGTTAGATTTCTCTTTGAAAATTGTCAATTTTTTTGAAGGTTTAGATGCTTCTAAATATTAAAATTTGGAAGGTCCAACTAGCTTGTCTTAGAGATCCAAATAGCCAATATTTACTCTAGGTTTCTTTATTAAAATATTTATACAATCTTTTAACTTTCTATAACTTATTGATTCACCTTAATTTGACATTTCCATTAAAAGTTATATCAAAATATTGAATAGTGTACGATGGTGACAACATAATGAACTTACACTCTTTTTTTAATCAAATTATCCTACTTAGGTTCAATCTCTACTCCAAATGTCTTTTTATAAAATTTAGTTATTTCTTTTAACTTTCTATATCTTTTTTAATCACTTTAACCTGGTGTTTCTATCAAATAATAATCTTAAAATACTCAATATTGTTCAATTTTGAAAACATTTATGACTAATGTATCCCTTTATCACATTATACTATTTGAGTTTACATTATCTTAACTTTTATACTAACTCAACAATTCAATCAATCACCTAAATCATAAAATCATCATATGTAACTAAAATAAATTATAATATAGATAAAAAGGAAAAAATTTTAATTTTACGGTGCAATATTAATTTTAATTTAATAAAAAATTTTAAAATTATTGAACTTGATGTGAAATGAATTATACTAATTCCAATTTAATAATATAACTCAAAATTATATCAAAAATTTTATTGTAAAAATAAAGAAACTCACGCTTATTAAGCTTGCTAACCTTTAGAAAGCATGTAATAATTCCTTTCGAGAAATTGAAATCTTGATTCATAAAGCTTTTAAATATATTTAAATTTTAGATAATTACTCTTTATAATAGCTCAATTAACAAAAACAATAATATGAACTTTGACGCCTTTGTTTATAGCGTTAGAATGCAAAAACTCATTAACTTACATTACATAAAATTATAATATTGGAATCCTCTCTATAGCCCTCTCTCTCCATTTTTGTCATTTTCAAACTCTTTATTGGGTAAGACTACTCTTGCCTAAGCAAGTCCATGGTTTCCTTCCCAAATGGGAAAGGAACTACCCTCTACCTAGCTTCCTAACAACTCGCCTTTGGTGTATAACATCTCCTCTTCCTTTATCCTCATCTTTTCACCTTTCTCATCGTTACCTTAAATTCCTCCTCACCTTATTCTTCTAAACTTAAAGACTTCTCACTTTCTCCAACCTTATCCTCCTCTATTTGATGTCCCTTCTCTAACCACCAAGTCCCAATTTCCACCTTTTTGTTACTTCCATTTGCTTCCCTTTGTTAGTGATTCTTTCTCAAACCACTTCCCTCCTCTCTCTCCTCTACTCTTCCAACTTCCCCTTACACTACCTCCAGCTAGCTTCTCTACCCCAAATCCTTGTTCCCTTAAAGAAAATATAACTTAGTGCACTGAATAGGAATGGTAATCATGGTAAGCTCTCTCACTTTCCCTCCTCTTATAAGAATGAAGTAGTTTTTCCCCCTCTCGAGATGTTGCAAGTTAAAGTTGTATGTCAGAACTCTTCCCTATTTGGTTACTTTCTTGATAAGATGCAATCTTTTCCCCTAAATGAAACACTAAACTGTGTCAAAGTAGGGTAATCTAGGCTTAGAGAAACCCTTGTTAACTGAAGATGGTGTTTTCATATTTAAGTTCAATAGTGAGGATAGCTTACCAAGTAATTTGGAGAAAGCGTCGTGGAATTTTATTAACAAACTTGTAGTGCTTTAAAAATAAAGACATGGGTTGGGATTAGACATGAAAAAAAGGATGTTAGTCCCAATTTGAGTTAACCTTTACAATATTCCTTTGGAATATTGGATAACTTTATGTTTAGTTTATCTGGCTAGTGCCTTGGGTAAGCCTCCATTCCTTGATTCTTAGATGGACAAACTTGACAAAATTAGCTGTGCAACAATATACCTAGAAGTTGGAACAGACAATGAACTTTTAAATTCTCCAACAATTAGCAAACTAATAGAGTTTGGTGAGATGTTAACCATTGAAATCTTAGTTTCTTACAAATGGAAACCTACTATAGTCCAAGAGAAACATTGGAGAGCTAGGACATAGTTTTCAAAATTAGTACTTATATGGAATGGATGGACCTGAAGGGTACTTCATCTATTAAGCAAGCTTATGTTAGATGTTATTGAAGTTACAAAACAAGTTCAAGTTAATGAAAATGTTGAAAATACTAAAACAATGTTGAAATTGACTTTGAAGCCTAACTCTTTATCCCTGCCCAGCATAACTAATGTCTTACCTCATCAAGTGTGAAACCTAAATACCTTAAATAGTTCTTATCCTATCATTTAACATTAAGATGCAATCTATCTTTTACCTGAAGCTACTTCTCAATTAGAGAATTCCTCTGAATTCAATCAAAATATGACTTGCCTCAAGTCATTTGGTTCATCCTCAGAGCTAATATCTTAGAGACCTTTAAAGGCATTTCAAAAGGATTCATTCCCTATATTACTTTAGGGGATTGCTTTAGAGAAGAATCTTTTCTTACTACTGAAAAAAGACTTGGTAGAAAACCTAAGAAAAAAACCATTTTTAGGGTCTACCCATCTAATTATCTTTAAATGTCATTTGTTCCTTAAAAATTAGAGGACTTAATGCTCCTCATAAAAATAGGTTATTAGGAATCTTATTTTAAATAAAAGCCTGTTTGTTTACGCCTTTTGAAAACCAAAATAAAAGAAATTGCCTTAGGTGACAATCTCTAGTTTTTGGGAAATTTTGTTGCTATCTTTCAAATCTATAATTCCATTATAATGAGAGGATCATTATTATACAACTTAGATCTTATCCAAGTCATTAAGTTATTCATCTCAAATCAAGCAATTCACCTTACTTGCTCTCTTTCTTTTCCCGTTCACTTATCACTATTTCTTTTATATATGCAGTAAACTTGGCTTTTTAGAAAGAGCAAATATGGAATGAATTAAAGAGGCTTTAAGCTAGGATCCAGTGTAACACCCATAAACCTCCTAGGAGAATATATGGATGCCACATAAAACAGTACAAACAAATCAAAGCATTCTAAATCATCCTTAAAAGCAATTCAGCAAACGTACATTATATTTCATTACAAGTTGAGTTACAAACAAAATACGCTATACATATTGTACTTTTCACAAACATGTCTTAAATCCCAATCCATCCTGTATTATAGTTATTAAAAACCTTCAAACAAAATACAAACTGTCTCATTTATCAGATACAACTCAAAAACAAACTCAAATATACATTTTGTCAAAACAAAATTCAATCTTCTTGGCCACTGCAATTGACATTGTCCCAGTCTCAAGTCTTCTTAGCAAAACCTATACGAGACAAAACTACCGTGCTAAGTATAAAGCTTAGTGGGGAATAACTAAATCATAAATAAACTAGCAACTGTTTAACAGTCACCTAACATCCACGTATACAGAATCAAATTATATCATAAGCAATCATTAAAGGTTCATATTAAAGAACAATTCAAGCATAATGGATTTCAGAACAGAATATGATTTATCACTAGAGAACATTTCTCATGCTAGTGCCAATCATTTAAGTATCAGAACAGATTGTACAGATGTCAGAACTGATTATCAAAATAGGGTATAAACCCTTCAGATCAAAATATGAATTGTATCAGAGCAGACTTTGTTTTGTATCAATTCAGAGTTTATCTTATATCAAATCAGAATTTGTTTGTATCAAAACTGAACATGTAACAGAATAAAAAACAAGTTAGACTGCTAATCCTTTTTATAAAAGTGGGTAACGGGACTAGTACAGAAGAGACCTTGTTTGGTATCTGAAACAGAAGAGACTTAAGTCTCTGAAACAGAAGACATAGAAGTGTCTAAAATCAGAAGACACCGGAGTGTCTAGCCAGAAGACACCTTAGTGTCTAGTTATAGAAGACACCTTAGTGTCTAATTACAGAAGCAGCTGCTAACCTTTCTAGACATGCCTATTTACCGATGACTAGGACTCAACAACTTTAAAACAAACCATTTCATAATCCAAAATTTTATGCAAAAGAAGAAGTACAACATATGTCTTTATTCAAATGAACTTATTCATTGACATTTGATCAATCATAACATACCTCATAAATACAAACATGTGCAATTATGCATCAATAGAAGTGTTGAGTCACACATTAAGTATAAACTAAGGTTTCTGGGCAATATGTTATTCTAAACAAATATTCCTATACGTCTTAAGTTTCTAATAAACTAAAGTTCATACAATTTGGTTCATTATTTCTAAAGTTATCCCCAAAATACTACAGACTGTTCCCAACCACTGACAGAATCCTAAATTCAACTTTAGGCCAAATTTCAAAATCTTTCGGGATAGAACCAAAATTCCATTCCTTTATGAACATAGTAAGTATATGTGTTTAGTTTAATCCGTAATGAAAATAACCTCATTTAGATATCTACAGGTCAAGTTATAGCCTAAATATCGATGGTTGTTCAGTAAAACTAGTACAATTCGTTCACATCTTACACCCTCAATGCCCTTACTCTAAGGTTCATCCTTTTCACTACAATTACACCTTATTCATACCCCAATTACACATCGATTTTATGTCCAGACCTCAATTCATCATCAAGTTAATAAATATTTTATCCAATCAAACATCAAATAATTTATATGATAACATACAATTAAGATTAGTATTCTCATACCTTCTTTAACTCAATTGCCTACTTCAATGATCAAGCCACTCTAGCCTTTCAAGCAAGTATCACAATTCCAAGATTAAGATGACCAAGAGGACAGCAACATAGAAAATTGTAGAATCTAGCTTCCTTGATGCAGTATCATGCAAATACTTTAAGTGACAATGATGATCCAAAAAGCAAGAAAAAATTCCATGAGGTGTGAATGAGAGAGTTTCCGGTGGAGAGAGAACAAAATGGTGAAGAATAAGCCAAAACAGAAACTCCAGCAGAAACTCATCTCCTTCAATGCTAGGTGTCAACAAATGGTAACATGTGTCTTCATTCATGTTCTTCACTTGTCCCATTTAGGAGCTGCAACTCATCCACACAAAATGCTGCCATTTGTTACCAAATAATTGGTACACTTATCTCCAAATTAAAATGAATAAACTGTATTGATGTAGGCTAAATTTGACAAAGTTTTCTTCATAAAAGTTGTAGCGTATCCTCTTAGCTTTCTAATGATATAAAGTTTGTAATTTTTGGACATCGGAATCAAGAGATATGACTCTTACAAGTTTGAGTGTCACACAAGGGTGCACGATCGTGACAAATTGAACTTGCTAAAATCAATATAAACATGGGTTTTTAAGTACTTACAAGCCTTCTTTTCACTTAATCTCCACCCAAACCTTACGTAATGTAACCATGACATATGTTCCAAAACCTGGGCCCAACATTAATACCTTAACTCTCTAACGTTGACAATTAATTCCAATTCACTACGTATGATTCATTAAACTAAAATTCAAGTCATATGCAATCCTCACTCTTGTCACAATTTTTTTTTAAAACCTATCTTACATGTTCAATGTAACATTCCAACTAGGGTACAATTTGGGGCCTTACATCCAAACTCCTTGGCTACTATTAGGGGATCTTAATTGTATTTTAAACTCACAAAGGATACAGGAAGAAGTCTAAAATTAAGAAATGTGAATGATGAACTCTGTTCTTTAATTACACATATTGGGGTTCTTAATTTGAATTTTGGAGGGCAATTCTTCACTTAAAATAATAGACCACATGGTGACTGGCTCATTAGGAGGAAGCTTGATAGGTTTGGTTAATTCACCCTAGTTGGACAAATTTCCTTATAGTCATGCCTATTATAGTCCTTCACTATGCTTTACTCACTCTTTTAGAAAGGTTTTGGATTTTGCCGCTAGAACCCATACCAAGCCTCGTTCAGATTTAACAACTATTTAACCAATGTAGTAGATTTTTGAAAGGGACGTCAAGAATGGTCTACAAGCATAATTTGTTATATGCAACGCTTACCAGATGATGAGGAAATTGAGAGAAATAAAAATGAGCTCAAGAAACTTACCAAGAGACTACTTCTATATATAGAAGCAAATGTTACAGAAACTAAAGAATTACTTATTTCTATTTGGAAATGCTACAAGCATCCATTAGATACTTTGTTTAAAAATCAAGAGCACCAATATTAGGGAACTACATCCAAGATCATGTTATAAATAATTCTTTATTAAGGCCTAAGTCAAGAATATAATGGATTAAAGAGGATGATTAGAACATAAAATTCTTCCATAACTTGATTTTAGCCCAAATGAATCAAAATAAGATCTTCTCTCTACTTGATGCTTTAGGGATTTTATGTATTGAGTAAGGAACGCTTAAAACCATATCCTTTAAGTACTTAAAATCTCCTTAGGGAATAATTAAATTGTAAATTTTATATATAAGAGCTTAACTACTCTGTAAACTTAAGCTTAGACCATTCTTAGACTAGTTTTCTCATTAAACTTTTTAATGCTTATGATGTACAAGTTGCTCTCTTTAGCCTTAATCCTAACAAAGACCTAGGTCTATATGTCTTCAGTGCTCCATTCATCTAAAGAATATGGAATCTTACTGGAGACTTAGTTGTGGAAGTTATGTTGAAATTTTTTAGGAGCAAGAAAATGCTCAAAAAGCTTAATAAGAGTTATATTTGTCTCGTTCCTAAAAAACCTAATTCCTTCTCTCTATATGACTTTAGACTTATCTCTTATTACCGAATCTTGAAGCTACTCATTAATCCCTATCAAAGTGCATTTATCAAAGAAAGAAATATCAGTGATAATATTCTCTTCAAGAATTCTTCAAAGATTATAACACCAAATCCTTAATCAAATGATGCACCCTAAAGATTCATTTTAGTAAGGCTTTTGATTCATTAGATTAGAGATTCATTATTAAAGCCTTCATGGTTTTGTCTTTCCTAACTTATTTATTGAATAGATTCAAACATGTGTAATCACAACTTCCTTTAGCATTATAGTGAACAATGAACCACCTATGATCTTTCATGGTGCTAAGGGCCTTAGGTAGGGGACCCTTTATCCTCTTATCTATTCACCCTAGTCATTGAAATTCTCACTCAGCTCATCGCTAGAAATAAAGAGATAAGACATCACAAATACAAAGAACTTAAAATCTTTAATTTGGCTTTTACTGATGACTTCTTTCTATTTTGTGGTGTTGATTCTCCTCATTTGATATATTCATGAAATCTCTCAACTTTTCTCTAAGTTGCCAGGTTTGTCCATTATTTTCAGTAAAATTATTATATATGTCTCATTAGGAGCCCTAAATATAACTTCTCTTAGCAATATCTCAAGTCGCCTTCCTAACAAGCTACCTTTAAATATTTAAGAGTTCTATAACCATTAAAATGCCCTCTTTTAGAGATTGTATGCCCCACTTGAAGTAATCAAGAGGAAGATTTGTAAGTAGTAGAATTTTTTTCTTTCATATGCGAGAAGACTTTAACTTATTTATCAATCCTTGGAAACCTTCACATTCATCAGAGCTCCAACTTGGTGCTTCGTAAAATCCTTATCAAAGATATGAAAAAATGGTCAAGAATTTTCTTTGGTCTAATGATGTTCTAAAGTCCTCCTCTGCTAAGGTTAAATAGATTGATCTTTATTGCCTTAAAGATGAAGAGGGGTAGAATTGTATCAATAAAAGCAATGAACCATATGCTTCTAAAAAAGGATATGGAGAGTATTCAATGACAAATAAGTAATAAGGGTTAGATGAATGCATATATATACTATTTAGCCAATAGGAAGTTTAGAACAAACAAGGAGCATTCATAGACATTAACTTAAATGCTAAGGATGAATAAACAACTCAGTTTAAAATTGAAAAGTTTGATTGGCAATGGACAAGATACTTAGTTTTGGTATGATAACTGGTGCAATTATAAGGCCAGTGCATACAAAAGCTTATTCGAATTTAGTGAGGTTAAGACTATTTGGTATTACAAAAGTGAAAGAAATAGTCGATAAAAAGGAGTGATGTGGCAGCAGAAGGAGTTTATCCCTGATAGGGGTAAACTTCCCTGGTTACATGCTTGATCTATATTCCTCTAACTCCATAATCTAGTTGAGAGATAAATTCAATATATTCATAAATAAATCTTAGTTGAAAATATTCAGGAAATTACATCATAAGGTTAATTGTTCAAATCTGGTATAGTTCAAATCTCACTATCCAAAGTCTTGTTTATATTTTGGCTAACTTTTAAGCAAATATTGAAAACCAAAAATAGCCTTAAAGGTTACTTAGACCTAACTTGCCAACTTTGTAAGCTCCTTTGAGAATCAGCAAACTAGTTATTCTTTAACGCAGTGTTTGGTTGCTGTCCCCGTGGGCAGGGACAGATGACAGGGACAGGAAAATCCTGTCCCCCAAGGTGTTTGGTTGTTGTC
>JANIIA010000002.1:32642376-32668790 GCA_027478495.1 Erythroxylum alaternifolium | reverse complement strand
TCAGGAATTCAATATGTGGCTGCTTGGACTTGGATCCATGAGAGAAACGGGTGTATACTTGCAGTGGTTTGGTAACAATAGGCTAATATGAAGTTTGAAAGTTTAGAATACGAGATGGCATTTGATTAATTAAATATGTAGCAATCATAACTGCTTCCCCTTAAAAAAATTTTGAAACATGAGTTGCCAACATTACTGAATGTGTAACTTCTAATAGGTTTCTGTTTTTTTCTTTCTGCCACACTATTTTGTTATGAAGTATCAACACTAAGATGAATAATACCATGTTCACTAAGATATTTCCCAAGGATACAGTGAAAGAATTCTCTTGCATTATCAATTTTGAGAATTTGGACTTCAGTTTGAAATTGTGAAAGATTTGAAATATTTGTCCCACCTCTGACTTTTCCTTCATTAAGAAGAGCCAGGTGATTCAGGTATGGTCATCAATGTATGTGACAAACCACCTATGCCCTGAAAGGTTCTTTGTCTTGGATGGTACCCAAATATCACTATGGATGAAATAAAAAGGATGGGATTTATCGTATGGCTAAATAGGAAAATAGCTTCTAAGATGCTTAGATACATTGATCAAATGTGGAAGGAGTTTTTTCAAATACATAAAACTAGGATGACCTAACTTATAATGCCATAGCATGGCACTTTCTTTATTCTAAGTTGAGATAGCACACAAGGTTTCACATCTAAAGGCTTCAGTTCTTAGGAGATAGAGACATGCACACATTTTAGCATTGCTGATTGCCCTCCCTGAACTCGAAGCCTAAAATTCACACAAGGTAGAATAGAACTTAGTGACACAATTAAGATCCATTGTGAGTTTACTAATAGAGAGTAGATTGTAGTTCAAGTTAGGTGCAAATAGAAGTGATTTTAGTTTAATTTCTTCTGATATGTGACTGAACCTATGCCAGTTATTTCTGAATAGGTATCATCAGCAATTCTAACAATGGTTCCCATTGTGGCTGGTTTTAGATCACTGAATGTTGTAATATCTCCCATCATATGGTCGAAGGCTCCCGCATCAACAATCCATTGCTTGGAGTTTTTCTTTGCACTTAGGGCAGTGTATGAGTTACCTCTTTGTGCAATAGTTGATGTAATGCTTTCATTAGGATCGTGTACACTCTGCATTGAGCTTTGTATCATTCTCTGCAAAGCTTCTATTTGTTCCTGGTTGAATGGACTGGTTTCCTCAGATTTTTGAGTTTCTAATGCTGCAAATATTCCCATGGCTTGCTTGAAATGATTCAGAGGAAGACTACCAAGTTGCTGGTTTTATATGTATTTTCCAGCATGTTTCCCTTGTACGCCTTGGCTTCTTGCAATGGTCACAGCACGGGCAATTATTCCACCTCTGGGAACTACTGTAGCCTGACTTATTTGGCTGTTGTCCTGATTGATATAGTTGTCCTCCAAGAGTAGAGCTCGAGAATTGCCCTTTTATTGCAAGGGTAGATCCGTATAAGTTGAGTTGTCCTGTGGATGCTCCTAACATCACTTTTCTCCGACTCTCTCTCTTTCTTGGATCTTTTCGTATTGTTTGCCATCCTCCACACAGCTCCACAAGATATCCTCTAACGTATCAAGTTGTTGCTAGTATGTAATTAGTTGGGTGAAATATTTTGTGAATAATGACTCGTCTTGTCTCAACTCACCTAGAATTCCTTTTATTTCAACACTACAGACGTATTGTCTTTATTGTAATGTGTGTCATGCGCTGCCTCCCAAATTTCTTTTGTTGTTTTGTAATACAAAGTTTTCACCTATTTCATTGGTCAAGGAATTTAGCATCCGAGACATTACTAGATTATTTTCCACCTTCCATATTGATATTTAGGGCTGTTTTCCGCTGGTTAAACTGCAGCACCTGTAAGATAGTCTTCCTTTCCTTTTCCACACGAAAATCATCACTGCTTTAGACTACAAGCTGACATTTTGGCCATTAAGTTTATGCCCAGTAATCGGCATCAAACTACTTTCAAAAACATTGGTAGAATAGGTAGATATGGCCATAGGCTAGAATTTGGGTTGGATGTCCCAATTTTAGATTCACTTGCCATGGCAGATTTGATGAATTTTGTCATCGGTGTACGATAACAAGAATGGAATAGGGATTGGTTCATATCTGCTCTGATACCATGAAAAAGTTTACAGGAAGTTTTATTTTCTTAAAACTTATTCAAATGACTACTCTAGTTGGGTATTTAAGCAGAACCTCGAGGCATTCCTCATAGTTCTTAAAAAATACACCTAAATTAGTCAAGATTATCTCCTTCATTAAGAGAAGATTTTTCTGAACTGAATTACAACAACCTGCCTTTAACTAAGAGGGTTTAAACAGAAAAAAAAAATCCTAAGAATCTGTCCTAATACCAAAAGGATCTTGTAGAGGTATTATTCTTTCCAGCTTTTCCACAAGTACAATAGAAGAAGTATATTTTATAGCAGAATTTGACAAACTAAGTAAAATGATAAACCAACCTTAACTGCTACCACTTCATGATTTTTCAACACAGCATGATGCACTTGTGCAATAGATGCGGCAGCTATTGGTTTTTCATCAAATGAGGTAAATCTGAAACTCATAAAGAACCCTGAAGTTAGGAAAACATTCTTCTTCCCACACACTTTTAGAAAGAAATGCAACTTATTTATCACACCACCTACCTACCTCATGATTCTAAACTAAAGTAAAAAATACAAAGAACAATAAATTTTCCATATGTATCTGCACATGCACAACCCTATAAAAGAGAGAGAACCAAAATACTATGTGTGGAAGGAATTTACCAATAATTAATGTTCAAGGTGCTAGAGCACTACTCACATTGTTGTACCTTTCAAACAAGAAGGAATTTTTTGTCTTAAATATAGACGGTTTCTTAATTTGAAGTCTCATGGTGCAAAAAATGATAATATGAATTTCATACATACTTGAGTGCTTTGTACATCCTAAGAAGCTTAAACAAATGATTAGGGTTCATAACAAAATAAGCAGAGTTAGCAGGCTCTATATTCAATCTTTTAATAAGCTCTAATGATTTCCTTTTCTCCTTTTCCTCTTAATACATAAGAGGGTTTCTAACCACAATATCGCCGTGAGAAAACTCTAGGCTCTCTCTTTAACACCCTAACTTAACAGTCAAATTATGGCTTCTCCTCAACAAATTTTGGCATGTAAAAAACTGTTTGGCAAACGTTTAAGGAAACTCAAAGAAGATAGAAATCAATGGAGAAATCCCACTTGAGATCTGAGAATTGTATAACATTCATGCAAAAGCAGATAACTGCGTGTTGTTAACTCTTAAGCCCACCAGAAGAAAATGTTCCTGATGAATGGCGTAAATGAGATAAAAATTAGAATGACTTAATTATTAAATACGTTTGGCCTATTTATTTCTAATGTGATAAGTGTTCATGACAAGTGCAAGCTGTTATCCCTCTTGTTCACATATTTCGTATGTGAAATCAAAATGAAATGCATCCAATTGAAGAGGAACGTTTAAGATCCTAAACATCCAATATTTGAAATTGGAAACATTACTTGTATCTCTTCTAATGGAAATCATAGACATCCTAGCTAGGAACATTATTGTTATTAAAATGTACTATCTATATAAATAAGAATTATGTTTGTTAAGACACGTAAGCCTAATAAAAATGTAAGCTTAACGATTTTATACCTGTGGTGGAACCACATTAAATCTCTTGTTTATATTATACTCTATCCTACTTTACTATTTTCACACCTTCCAATTAGATTTCTTCCAAAAAAGTGATAACAAGACTACCTAATTAGCATCAAAAATAAAATTCTCCAACAAACTGATGGAAAACCTGCCCAATATAAAAAAATTCACCAATAAGCTGATAGCCTTTCTCAATCAAAATATAAAATAAGCAAACTCAATCCATCTAAGGTTGAAACCTTACACTCCTCACTTGAAAAGAGATTTGTTGAGACCCACTGTGTTTTCAAACAAGCAAAATGATTCATGGGTCAACTACTTTAGTCAAAGAGAAAACTATATCACTTCCCCATATTAATGTCATATAAGAAAGATATAGTATCTTCTAGATCCCTATTATCAAATGATGAGCTCACATAAACGTACTTGGAAAATAGATAGTATAATTGATGCAAAAGAACTTAGAATATATATAAACAAAATAAAAGAGGACACATTAGTCAACCACAAGCATTAATTTGATGGAATGAAGTGTGGAAATTGAGGTTACAACACTATGCTAAGTTTGCCTTATCAGATAAAGAATATGAACAAATATGAGGATAATTTATGTGTATTATTTCTCATAAATGATAGAAATACATATAGCGAAGATAAGCAATTGTTCTGCTATTCAATCCCTTGGTTATTGCCTAGAAAGAAGTAAATAAGATCCCAAGAAAATAGTGACTAGAAATGGAAAAGATAAAACGATATTTTAGGAAATAAACTATTGAGCAAATAAGGAAACAAATAAAGTAATAAAACTGAAAATATTCTTCCAACAGCTATTAACCTCAGTTTGCAGAAGTTCATTTATCCTTCTCTCCCTCTGATTCAGCTCCGTTTCACTCTTTGTGAGGTCCTGTTCCAATCTGGATATAGTCTCCTGTTGTTTAGACATGAGACTTTTAACTTCTTCTATCTCACCTTCCTTGACTTTCAGTTTCTCCTGTTAGGGAACCAGGATGATATGTAGGGGAAAGGATACAAACGATAATAATAAATGATGATAAGCATTAGATTTCAATATTCAAGCCATGTAAGAACAAGACTCAAAACTACAATTTTTAGAGTAAAATCAAATGACACCCATGTATTTGTTTTAGTGACAACGTCATAAAAGTGCTTTAAACAACTTGATTCGACAGATACAAATTGCAAGAAAACCCAAGGAAAGATATTATATTCATTCCAAGTATTTTAATATTAAGAGATCAAACATCTAATGAATTTTAACCAAAAAGAATCAAAACCTTAAAAGAAAAGTAAAAATTTTTCCCAAAACAAGATAAGTATAATATATACCCATACCTGCAGTTGTTGAAGATCATTCTTCATCCGATCATAGTCTTCTACATCTATATTTCTACTACTCTCAAGCAGCTGCAGAACACCATTTTGAAACCTTAACTAAAAAGAAATTCTCAAAGAAAAGACATTTTGAAAATAAAATACCTCAGAGACTCTCCTTTCAAGATGACCTTTCTCCACCCTTTCCAATTCAATCTCTTTTCTACAAGCTTCTATCTCAATTTGTCTTTCCCGCAATATAGATTCTAGACTGTCAGAATGGGCCCTAGCCTTTTGTGCTACTTCACGCAATTTCTACAACATAAGGTAACAACTTGAAATCGTGGGTACAAAAAACATCAATAGTAAAGGAAAAAGTTAATATGGAGATGGCATCTCAACATCACATCTCATATAAGCTACAAAGATTACCTCACATTCCTCAAAATTATGTTTATTTTCTTCTCTCAATTGCATGTTACTTTCACGAAGTAAGTTCATCTCTCTAACCTGCCAAAAATTTAATACAAGCTTATAAAGAAGAAGATTGCAAGTGATTTCATAGTTAAGGAGGATATGATGAAAGAACATGCATAAAAATTCAAGTTTCAGAACTTGGAAAGAAAAACCAAAGAATAAAAGAAATACAGCAATGCAGTTACCTTTTCCTCGCTCCAAAAATTGAGACAGAGAAAGCCATACCTGAAGTTGAAGAGAATTGATTTCTTCTTCCGAGAATAATAATGCCCTTGAATTTGCTCGCTCAGTACGCAGTTTAGCTTGGGCAGTTTCTGCTGCTTTAAGAGCACTCTCAAGCTACATATAAATGGAAAGAAATATTAACACTCACAAATAATAGCAACAATGACTGCAATGTCCGTCAATGAAAGTGCAACATCATGTCAAAAATCATACGTCCAGTTACAAATATAAAAATGACAGCAATTTCCACTCCCTATATCACATCACACAATACGCAAAATGGTTACAGGTCTTATTCAAAATGGGATGAAATGGAAAATCAAAAACAAACTACTGATTTGAAACAAAAACCTTTAATGCCCCCAACTTTTCCCAATGAATGTGTAAAGTCACAAACATGCATAGTCAAAACAATAATGGAACACCTGTAAAGATATAACTGACAAAAATGGGTGTCAGTTTTGATAAAGCATACGATCAATAAACGCAAATTATCCCAGAATGTGTAACACGACCCAGTACAGGTCGTACGTTTTAGGATAAATCAAAATGTAAAATGGCAGAGTACAATAATAGCACATCGAAGAAACAGGAGGTACTCTGATGCAGTGACACTTCATGTACATGGCGGCAGATTACATGACAGTAACAATGATAAAATAAATAAATAATGGGGAAATTGATTCCAACAAACATACTTGTGATTGCAGTCTCAGTTTTTCCTGCTTCAACAAGGAAATCTCAGTTTCCGCCTGCAAAACAAAAAGCAGAAGTCATGGAAATCCATTTTCTGTTGGCCAACAAGAAAGAAAATTTTGAATAGAAAAGACTTACGATTTCCTTTGACCTCCGAAGATAGCTAACTACATTCTGCAAACCAGAATCACTATATTGGTCAGAAGCCCTTCCAGAAGAAATTCCAGCAGAATTGCTTTCCTTCTCAGCGATATGAATATGCAAAGCCTCAAGTCGACCATGCAATATTTTGTTCTGCAGGAATAAAGATAGAGATGTTGATAAAGAATACAAATAGATAAACCAGACAGGCAGTAAACTCACATCCTAGAAATGCCGAAGCCAAAGACAGACTAGCTAGTCCGTATATCAATTGTCAAAAATAATAGTGTGTTGCTAGCAATTTTCCAAATATCTGTTAGATTAACCAAAATGGAACTTTATATTGCATTACATTGATTGAATATTGTGAAATCTGGAATACTTAAATACCTCAAGAGCATCTATGAATAAACATGATCAGTTAAAACATCATCTCAGCAAAAGAGTTTGAGGTGAATAAAACAACATAATCTGTGAAATGCAGGCAAGTATAGTGACTCAGTAAAATGCAGATAAGAGAGAGAGAGAAGGGTGGGTGGAAGTAAAATGATGTGAAAAAATTGTCCTTTCTGCAAACCTTCAGAACACATCAACAGATATTAAATATTACAAGTATGACTATTCCAAATTGACCATGACATTTGTTAAATATAAGTAGACAATCAATAGATTTGTTTAAGGTCTCAAACAACTAACGTGAAAAAACTACACAACAAACAATAAACCATTCAATCAGAACCCATTGTATGTCCATGGGGGCCATCCATAGCTTTTATGTAGATCATTGAAAATAAAAGAAAGTAGAACACCAAGAAAATTAAGCATATATATAAAGTAAGAACCTGCTCATTGAGTTCTTCATATTTTTTCTCAGCTTGTTTCTTCGCTTCCTCAAGCAACAATTTCTCAGTTTCCCAGTTACTCTTCAGTTCATCCTGTAAGTTATAAGAGTACAAAGAAAGAATTAACAAAAGTTTGCAGACAGACATTTGAGAATCGATGCAGGGATAAGTGTTGAACACTCAAAAGTATACAAAAACATGTTTTTCTATCCATCAGTAGCAAATAAGAGTAGAAGGTAAGAATTAACAAAAGTTTGTACAACTGACATTTGAGAATAGATGCAGGAATAAGTGTTTTGAACACTCAAAAAGTATACAAACACATTTTTTAATCCATCAGTAGCAAATAAGAGCACAAAGTAAGAATTAACAAAAGTTTGAAGAACTGACATTTGAGAATCGATGCAGGAATAAGTGTTTTGAACACTCAAAAGTAAACAAACACAGTTTTATCAATCAGTAACAAATTCAACAAAAGTCTGATCTAAAAAAAATAACTTTTGCAGGCGCATATATATATATATATGTTAATTACAATATGAAAAGAATAATAAAGAATCCGCGTCCTGGATAAAGGCTTCACTGAACAGCTTAAAACCTCTTCACTCAATGATTCTTGATATAGCATTAAAGCTTTAACTGAGAAGCCTCAAGTTAGATTGGGTACCCTTGTAATGGGTTCAACTTTTAGCACAAGATATGGTGAGCTGTGGTTCTTGATGATTAACCCTAATCAGCTTCTATGCAAGAACAATCACAAATGATCGGGCTTGGGTTTCATCCAAACCTTAAAAATTTTGGTACAGCCAAAAGAGGCATGCAATATTAACTTCAGAAATCATAGACAAAAGATAGCAGGTAATGAGTATTAAACATGTGAAAGAAAACAAGTAAATGGTAGGAAAAAATGAAGCTGAAGCAATTAATAAGATGCATCATATGTAAAGCAAAGTTACATTTTCACTCTTCAGTCCATCTGCCAGTTTGCGCATATCAGATGCTTCCTTTTGTAAAGAGGCAAAAGCTTGCGAAGTTTTTGCCAATTCCTGGATTGTCTCAGATTGTAAAATGACCTGACAACGACAACAGTTCAGTTCAAGATCACCACTCAGTGCAAATTTAAATTGTGATTATAGTGAATAGTACGTGTTATTCTCCAACAAACGCATTATCATGAATCTCATAAATTTTTCCAGAAATTAACTGTTCAAACAGAATTGTGATAGGGAAGGCTATAGAGATTGTATTATTTACGTATAAAGTAGGGTTACAGCAGTAGAATACCTCCTGGAAAGAGTTTCCAGGCCAATAAAATTAACTATAATCTGAATAATGATCCTCTCTCTCCCCTAGATTCCATCTATATGCTGTCCTCCTAACAACCTGCCTATGTGGCAATTGTCCCCTTCCCCATCTTACCCCTATGCATATAAGTTTGAATAGGCTTAAGCTCCTGCACTATGGGCTGATCACTAACATGTTGATCACTAGGGGGAATGCTAACAAATTGAAACCCTAGATCTTTTCCATCTACCCAAGGACAATTTGCGAGCATCATTAATTATAAGAGTGTGTCTTTATGTAGTCAAAGCCTAAATATGTACAGCTTTGAGACATCAAGCTGCTTTAAATGCAGTTAAAAGTTTAGTGCCTCAATTCCAGCAGTTGTACTGCTTAAATAATAATTATTACATTATTAGTGTAAGCTTAAAGCACACAATTATTAGTCGTACTACTAAGGGAAACATTTTGACCTGTCTTTCATAATTGGCTTGAGCAACCTGCCAACGCTCATGTGCCTTCTCCAAATCATCTTTTAGCATAGAGATTTGAACTTCCAATGTCACAATTTGTGAACTACAACAAAAGGGCAAAAATGAGAGACCTTAAGGAATATAAAATTCAAAACATAGTGCAGAAGGCATAACTTACGTCTTTCTCGAGCTTTCGTCCTTCAAACCAGTAATTTCTGCAAATGTAGAAGCCAGAGCCTCTTCTTTTCGTGCTTCTGCAGAGGCAATCTCTTCATTCTTCAAATTCAATACCTTTTCAAGTTCTGAAACCCTCTCTTTGAGTGAAAGACGCTCAGCTTCTAATGATTCTTTCAACTTTTCAGACTAGAAATTTTTTTTGGAAAGTACAACATGAGAAGATATATCTGTGTGCTGTCCAATCAAATTCATGCATGGTGCAATAAAGGGAAGTCCTAAGCTACAAAACATTGGGAGTACCTCAGCTTTGAAGTTATCATGGGCAATTTCCATCTGCTTTAACGCAGCTTCATTTACCTCTGCTATACCTTTATACTGCAAAGTAGTACATAATAATGTCATGTTAACATTCACTGATATACAAATTTTTTCTTGACGAAAGACAAGCACCTGCAGCATGTGCTCTTTGTTAGCCTGTGCCTCCTCTTTTAATTTTGCAATTTCCTCCTTAGCCATAAACAGATCCGTTACAACCTTGCGAAGGAGAACCCAAACCACAAATCAGATAAAGATACTGACAATCAAAACAAGAAAAAAGTATCACCAGAGGCAGGATTCATAAGATCTGCCTCAAGCAATTACACTTCCATATTGGACACTTTCAGCACAAAGCATTTGAAAGAGATAATACTGACACTAAAAAGGCTTTTTTTTATCCAAGATGTTCAATTACCTACCATCAATAACAGTTCTCAAGTAGCCATCACCATCTGACTCATAATTTATCAACTACCAACATGCAGCACATAGCCGTCACAAATCAGGAACAAAGCTTAAGTCCAGCAAATAGTGAACTAATAGGCAAATTATTCTTAATTTTGTATAAAAAGGATCATCACGGAAATTTGCACTGAAAAAATGTAACCAGCAGCCTAAAATGAAGATTAACTGCACGATCTTCTCCCTTGGTTCAGTTTCAAAGTAAAAGGCAGTTAACTAGTGATATGCAATGTCATCATAAACAGCATTCTATGGAAGCTACAGTTTCAGAGAATTTCACTGACCTCAGTTGGTGAGACAGAAGAAGGCATAACATCATCATTAACAATCTGCAATGATAGGTTGGAAAAGAACAATAAATGTCATTTAGAATCATACTTAAAACCAGGACAGCAATAAGCAAAAGTACATAATCATTGTATTAATTCAGTAATATCCTGTCATCATGTAGCATGTAACTAGCTAGGACAAACGATTCACATACTGCATCACCAAGTTATATTTATTATTACCGTGCATAAAACTGCCCATTAAGTTCAAGGAATTTGTAGGCTTTTGATTGAACCCATTTTGAAAGAGAAGTTAAAGGCCATCCAATGTTCACTAGATAACAATCTATAATCGAAGGCCAACCTACTTCCATTCATTTAATGAAGTGTGCAACCATTTCATTCTTTCAAATGATGAAAAACATTTTTACAAAAGCACAATCAAGTTCTCAGATATCTATTTCACATTGCCTTATAATTGCCATGTCAAGAGACAAAGAGGAAGAAAAGAATAGGTCCAAATTCGGTAGCTTTTACCTTTTCATGTCCCAAAAAGAAAATTTTATTTATATGCAAACATTGATTGATATAAATCTAACTGTCATTCAAATGTAGCTATCAGTAACATTTTTCAGTAGTAATGATGTGGAATTTTAGTCATCACCTCAACTGCCAAAGTTGTAATTAATTTTTGTTGTCTTTCATATCTTGATGGAAAATTAAACAATAATATGTGTTTATATTTGACTGATGCAAGTACCAATGTTTCATGCTCTAATTGAAAAATATAATAGGTCCACCACATACTGGATCATTATCCCAAACAAATCTTTTGCCTCAATTTCGGGTTAGGTTGCCATTGGATAGAAACCTTTTATTTTAGCAAAATCTAGAAATGAAAATTATTTTTCTTTTCAAATTTCCAAATATGACAAGTGAACCAACTTGTGTAGAAACCCAGCAATATACACACACATAAATCACATAATCAATTATTGTTGTAGGTTGAACAGAGGACATTCTAATTATTTGATAAAGCACATATAACTTGTAAATCCTGCTCTTGTGCCGGAATCCAGAATTAGGGATGGAATTTATAAAATAAGGAATTAATACAAGGGGAGGTCTAGAAATCACTCCAAGGGTATCAAGAACTAGGAATCACACACAGGATTTGAAACAAACAGAACTATTGGAATTACATCAATAGTTTCTAGAAATCACTTTTAGAATTTAGGATTCACCCCTAATTATAGAACAATCACTCTCAAAGAAAGAAACCCTCACATTTAAAAAATCATTCTTCTCTTATTCCTTGAATGTTGAAACACACACACACACAAATATCGGAATTCTAACCCTAACCTAATGTATGGAAATTCTAACTAACATTTCCGGAAGATATATAGAATCCTAATCGAACAAGAATCCATATTATTCCTTCAACTTTAAATAATAAGAACAAACTAAAATAGAAGTATTTCAATTCCTTTCTAATAAGGGAAATTAATAACTAGTAAATTGTATTAATCTATTCCTCATTACTGATCCTGCCAAAAATAGTACGATTAGATGTCCCAAATATTTAGGGGTTAATTTTGCACCTCTGTAGTCGTAATTCCTTGATATTATCAGATTTTACTTTACCTGGCTCCATAAACAGTCAAGGCAATTAAGTAACCAACAATTTGCCGGCGCATATTTTGGCTTAATACGATTGCCCAAATCTCATGATGTATCAAGTTGTAGCATCCCTCATCTATTATTGAACCTAAGATTAGCTTGAGAATTGTGTTTTTACTCTTCAAACCTCTTGAATTCATCAACTCTTTCTTGTTAAGACTAACTTGTGAGACTTCAGTCTTTAGACCTTCAAGACAGCCATTTGGTGAAAATATATGCTCCAAATCAAATTAAAGTTACAAATATTTCATAACTGTGCTAAGAAATTTTTCAAATTCTGATAATCACAACTAATTTTAGAAACTTGTTGGTCACTAGGACTGTCTTAACAATTAATATACAAAGAAAACCAAGTCAAACAGATGTGCTGCATTGCAAGAAGAATGTGGTTTCAACAAAACAAAATTGAACTTTATTTAGTTATGGGGAACGTCTTGACATGCATACCTTATTATCTAAACTCCTGATCTTCTTTTCCACATCCGAAAGCTTGGCCTGATATAACATTACCAAAAAGAAAACAGTTAGATACTATGTTAGACGACCAAGGAAGTCCTTATATTTCACAGTATAAATAAGCAAAAGCAAAGGAGGAATCTCTAAAACCAAGGGATAAGTTTTTGAAATCAATGAACCTCAGCAATACGTAAGTTTTTTACACTTTCACAATATAAATAAGTAAAAACAAAGGCGGAATCCCTAAACCCATTGGATAAGGTTTTGAAATCAATGAACCTCAGCAATAATGGCCCTAGTCTCGGCTGCTGAAACAGAACGCAAGGCATCAGCCAACTCCTTCCCCATTTCTTCAACTTGTTTCATTGCATTCTTCAATGTCTCTGCACGGTCAGATGAGAGAGCTCTTACATTGTCCCGTTCTTGCTGCAGTTGTTTCTTGGCATCAGCCCATTCTCTCTGAGAGTAAAATTTCAGAAAAGGAAAACAAATTTTCAGTATCACCTTGAATTATTATATCAGACAGCCAATTATCCTAGTCAGAAACAGGTTTCTTAACCAAACTCTAGCAAACTGTAACCATAACCCAAAAAAAAAAACACAATTTAAGAAGATTCTCAGAAGTTTAATGAGAAAGAAATCAAATAGTATCTTTTTTTAGAAGTAGGTTAATCAATGATCTGGGACTCAAAATAAAAAACCATCAAATTGCAAGACAAATTTTCTTTGTACAACTTTCAGCAAAAAGAAATTACATCTGGCATGCTTAGTCTAAAACGATTAGATTCAAAAAAATTTATGACGTGAAAAGGCAGTATGGGTCAGTAACAAATCAAAACTTGCCTCGATTTGTTTAACATATTCCTCCTGTTTTCTCCTTTCAGCAGCTCTTGCTTCCTTCAAAAATTGATAATGAAAATGAAGATAAGTCACATTGTGGTATGAGTTCTAGACAATCTAACCACACATAAAGCAATCTGAATGACATACCTCACGAACCACCTCAGCACTCTGGATTGTATCCAAGCTGGCCTGCACCCACAGTTACAACTATGTAACAAAAAGTAGAACAATTACCAGAAACCTAAAATTCGACCTATCTATATCATGTCCCACCTGTAGTCGATAGACGCGCTCCGACAAACTACGAACTTCATCACAAGCTCTTTTTTCAGCATTTGATAGCATATCTTTTTCATGTTTTAGGACAGATACCTGACAACAAACATTATGTAAAGAAACAAATATAATGACTAATTCAACAGGTGCAAATAATAGTATTTACCTCCATAGATAATTTCCGGTAGCTCTCCTCAGATGTTTGCAACGTTGAAGAATTTTCACGTAGTTTTCTTTCATATTCAACAATCAACCGAGAGAGTTCCACATTTCTTGCTCTAATGCCGGTGAGTTCATTTCTCTGTATACACAATCATTAACACATACATTACACCAATTGGCTTTCAATATATGGACAAACGGAAATTTTTTGGGTCATCAAAAAATTCACCTGGTGGTCAAATTCTTTCTTAAAACTATCCAGTCTCTCATTTGCAAATTTTGCATCCAGAGCCAACTTGTCACGTTCTGATCTTAATGATACAATATCATTCCTAACAACAAAACTCAGTAGGTATCAAATATACCAGCATACATATCATTGATGGCAGCTGGTACACACAGAAGAGAACTAGCAAATTAGTCAAAAAGTCAAGCATGCATGGAAGCTTTCTTCAGGAATGTTCGCCTCACATTTTCAGTTGAGTGGTTACAGGTTGCAGGTGTGTGAGTACAACAATCCCTAATCTAGATCAGAAAACTTCGCAACTAAACTAAAAGTTCATAAGATGAATATTTATAAGCAATACAGGAAGAATACACTACTGCCCAGCATCAGGAAACAGAGAAAAACAGTGGGAAATAGAAACAAGAAGTTTACCTATATTTATCCAGTTCTTCTTCAAGGGACCTCAGTCGTTCAGCAGCCTTTTCTTGTGCCTTCTTACTAGCTTCCTGGATTGAATTAAGCATGGAAAATGGTTGCATGTCAAACTGGATTGATATGATGGAAGTATCAATATTCCAAGGAATAACAAGAAAAGCTCAGCCCAATCATACCTGTGATCCTTCTAGCAGAAGGAAGAAGTCCTTCTGCCCGTTCTCCGGAACTGTGAAGTAACAAAATCAAGTCAAAGCATGAACATGAGAAGAGATAAGATTATGACACTGATGAAATATGAGCTCCTGTTTATTCCTAGGAGAAAATCCAATCCCACCTCAGGAGATCTTTCCACGTTTATTCCCAGTCAATACTAGTTATATCAAATGTACCTAGACTATTTTCATCCTACTGGCAATAAGAAACCAGCAAAGGGATATCAGCATGCAACGGAACATTGTGAATGAGATTAACCGCAGAACCTGTAACTGTGTCTGAAGAGGACAAATGAGAGGCATGAAGCTTGTGTTCCTCTTCATACAACCTTTTATACATTGCAACCTATGTGAATTAGAACACAATGTGAAACAATGTTAAAGTAGATATATGAAAATAACGACAACAAATTGGACAGGACCAAGCAAATATCATTTAAGAAGATTACAGAAGTATGAAGCGATTCAATCATCTGGCCCTGTTCTTCAGCTCTCTGCAACACAGTAGCAACTTTAGAAGCTGCTTCATCAGTATGCTTCCGAAGCTCCATTTCAAGTTTTTCCTGCAGTTTAGTAGCAAGCATTTTGACTAAAAATTGTCTCCTACATGTTAAAACTACACAATACCAACTAAAGAGAGAAACTAAAGATTTTTTTTAAGCACCTTGAACTGCATCTCTGAATTTTCGATCTGATCAGAGAGGTTGCGCACTAGTCTCCTTAGCTGAACATTCTGTTCAACTAATCCGTTAATATCCTTGAAAGTCAGCTGCGAAAAATAGGCCAAAATAACACGATGTCAACAATCCATTTGATAATCTGTGGTCAAGAAATGTATAATATCATAATCTGATCTTTTAGATTAGATATCAGTATCTTATAGATATACAGTATCCTAGGATTATATTTCTATATCTGTACAGAGTTTCTGCCTTTTTTCTGTAAACCCTATTCGTGTATATATATACTTCAGTCTCTAATAACAAGATAAAGAGCAAATTAGCTCTGATTCACATGTTATCAGAGCCACGTGATAGAGAGAGTGAAACCGAGGAGACAACCCCTGAAAGTCAAGAATTAGCTTCCAATCTTGAGGGATCCTCCACGGCAATCCCAATCTCAAACTAGACTAGAGGTCAGTCATCAATGACCTCTGGTATTGATGGAGTTTCAGTTATCATTGTTTCTGATAAACTGAATGGAACAAACTATCGAGAGTGGGCTCAAGCTATAAAACTCACCATTGGAGGAAGAGGGAAGCTGAGCTTTATCATCGGAGATGGGAATGTTCCAGACTCAACAAACTTACAAGCTACACAACAATGGGAGACAGATAATTCCATGGTCTCGTCATGGCTTATCAACGCCATGATACCACCAATCAAACGGACCTTTATGTTTCTGCATGTTTCTGCCAACAGCTCGAGAAATTTGGGAAGGAGTGCGACAGTCCTACTCTGATGAAGAGGATGCGTCACAGATTTATGAGATAAAAACAAAGTTTTGGCAAATGAAACAAGGTGACAGAGAAGTTACAGAATACTGGGTTGAAATGATAGCATTGTGACAGGAACTTGACTTGCCGTCAAATGAAGAGTGGAGGTGCAAGGAAGATGCAGTGATGTACAACCTAAAAATTGAAAAGGAGGAGTTTTTGAATTTTTGGCTGGTCTCAATAAAAACTTGGATGATGTTCGTGGAAGAATCTTAAGTAGAATGCCTTTGCCTACAGCTAAGGAAGTATTTTCTGAAGTTAGGAGGGAAGCGGAAAAGAGGAAAATCATGCTAAAAGAAGAATCAAAAGAAAAACTAAATGTAACTCCAATATCTATGAATGAAGCTTCTACCCTATTATCACGTTGTGAATCTAGTAAGAAAAATTATAAGCGGTGTAAGCATTGTAAACAAAGTGGTCACACCAAAGACACATGCTGGGAAATTCATGGAAAGCCTCTAGACTGGAAATTGAAAAAGGGGAAAAAACGAGGCTATCAAATATCTAGTGAGGAAGGAACAGAAAAATCTGAAGAAAGTCAGATACAACAAGGAGGTGAGCTGAATATTACACTAAGGAAACTATTGGAAGTACTACAGAACCTTCAAATTGATAGCAACCTGATGGGTCTCATCCTGTCCAGGTGTATACATGTAGGGCAAAACGGTATTTTCCAAGAGGACAAATGGACACCAGCAAGAGATTGAAAATATTACAAGTGTTGGAGCAATATGGGGAACTCAAGGGATCAGATATTCTAGGATTGGGATAAGAAGATTGCAGCGGAAGAATTCAAGGGATCAAATATTCCAGTTTCAAATATAAAGGATTGGGATAAGAAGATTGCAGGGGAGTTTGAATGAGAAGCTGCATGGTGATTCTCCCATAATTTATGTTTCTAGTTTTGAATAAATTGAGAACTTTCCTCATTTAATAAGAAGCCAAGCATTATGATTATTTCCAGTGAGGCTCTGCAGGGTTCGTATACCCAGGGTGTCTTATAGTTCTGTTGCTTGTATTTACCCCTTAGTTGTTTAATCAATTCAGTTCAGTGTTGTTTGTACACTCTCAAAGGCCACTTTGGTCTATTCAGTTGTAATAGCAAGAAGATTTCCATTGAATAAAGGTATCATTCAGTAACTGGTTGCTTATTTATATTCAATCACTTATTGAATTCTGCTGGTCCCTATCAAATTGGTATCAGAGCAGGACGAAACTATGGATTTAGAATGGTTCAAACAAGTTCAAGTGATCAATTCGATAGCCATGCAATCAGTATAGAGGATGAAATCAACGGGGTAAAAATAAGTGTGCAGGAATTGACACGAATAACGATGGACTTTATAGCAGAGATTCGAGAGGAAAAGAAACACGATGGAAAGAAGAAGGGTCTGTCGAAAATGGAAGGAAATTCCCATATGACAGAGGATGAGGCGCATATCAGAAGGGATTCGGGCACTAAGCATAGAAAGATTGATCTTCCCTTATTTAATGGGGACGATCCTTAGAGTTGGATATTTTAAGGCGGAGTGATTTTTTACAATCACTCAAACTACTGATGCGAAAAAGCTATGGTGGCCTCTATGTGTTTTGAGGAAGAAGCTGTTACATGGTTCCAATGATGCGAGTCACGAAAACCGCTTTGTACGTGGCATAAATTGAAGGAATCTTTGCTCATCCGATTTCAAATGGGAGAGGTGAAATCAATATACAACACCTTGATGAATCTAAAACAGGAGGGTACGGTAAGACAATATGTATCTTAATTTGAATTGTGGTCCAGATTAATTGCAGAAGCGTCTGATGAATTATTGATGAAATTTTTTACTAATGGACTTCGTAAGGAATTATAGGCAGATTTAAAAGTTTTTCAGGCATATTCTTTATCTTCGTTGACTGACATAGCTCAAAATTTGGAGGAACGTTTTCAGTTATTAAGCAATCCACAAGGAACTAAGGGGCAGGTAGGGCGGTACCCACGGAGATCTGACCCATTTCAGAAGTCTTATGCTACAACTGAGACCCATTTCACTTATGGACAAAATGAAGGGAATATTTTGAGGAATGAGACCCTAAAATCACAATTTGTTCCCAACTTTTTCCAACACAACTGCGAAAGCAAAAAAACAAAGCATCCATCGCCACGAGATGCTCAACCAACAAACAGCAGCACCGCCTCCACTAATAGCTCTTACAGCGTCTTTCTGAGAAAGAAATTCAATATAGGCGTGAGCACGGCCTCTATTTTAAGTGTGATGAAAAATTCGACCCTAGACATGTTTGTAGGAGGCGAAGTTTAATAATGCTGATTCTTGATGGTGAGGAAGATGACGAGGAGAAAGTGGGAGACGTTTCAGGGGCTGGTGATCAAAATGAAGTGGACGAGAACAGTGAGATTGTGGTGTCTAACACGGAGTTGTCAATAAATTCAATAATAGGGATTGAACAATCGGGTAAGACACTTAAGTTGTGGGGAGTCATACAAAATCAGGGGATTGTTGTTCTTATCGACAATGGAGCATCCCACTATTTTGTCTCCAAAGAGTTGGTCCGAAAGTTAGGGTTGGAAGTTGATATTGGTAGGAAGTTTGGGGTAAAGGTTGGTGATGGGTATCGTGTTCGTGGAGAAGGAATATGCCGACAAGTTGAGCTGATTTTTCTAGATTTGGTGGTGATTGAAGCTCTCTACCCGTTTGACCTTGGTAGTGCTGATGTTGTTCATGGAGTAAGTTGGTTAGAAAAATTGGGTGATTTTTTTGCTAATTACAAGAAGTTAACGATGACGATTAGTTCGAGGGACAAGAAAATAGTCTTGAAGGGTGATCCATCGTTAAGCAAAACTATTGTTTCCTTAGAGGCTATGATAAAAAACCTATAAAAGGGAGATTTCGGGTTTGCTGTGGAGTTTTCTGAGTTACGATTGGCTAATGACAGTCAAAAAACACAACCTGTTTCTGGTTTGGGTAGTGATTTCTTGAGTATTGGAAGGGAGGCAGAATCGATTAAGCCAATTCCTGGGAAGATTGTGGAATTACTGGCCATATATGATTCAGTTTTCGATTAGCCTTTAGGGTTACCCATTTCTAGAGGCCAGGATCATGCCATTAGACTTTGTGAGGGAGCAGCACCACCAACTATCAGGCCATACAGGTATCCTTTCCACCATAAAAATGAAATTGAAAAAATTGTTAGAGAATTATTATTTGCGGGTGTCATAAAACCCAGTCTAAGTCTTTATTCTAGTCCAGTGCTCTTAGTAAAAAAAAAGGATGGTAGGTGGTGTTTTAGTGTAGATTACAGGGCTCTAAACAATTTAACTATTCCTGATAAGTTCCCTATTCAAATTATTGATGAGTTGCTAGATGAGATTAGAGGTGCTAAAGTCTTTTCTAAGCTTGATCTTAAGTCAGGGTATCACCAAATTAGAGTCAGACTTGAGGACACCGAAAAAACGGCCTTTAGGATACATGAGGTCATTATGAATTTTTAGTTATGTCATTCGGCTTAACTAATGCTCCTGTAACTTTCCAATCCCTTATGAACGAAATCTTTAAACCTTACTTAAGAAAATTTGTCTTAGTTTTCTTTAACGATATTCTTATTTATAGTCCTGACTTGAGTTTACACTTAGATTACCTGCAGATAGTTTTGTAAACCCTGTTGGATAATCGATTGGTGGTCAATAAGAAAAAATGCTTGTTTGCCTAATCTTCGATCGAGTACTTGGGTCATGTGATTTCAGGGGAAGGGGTTGCTGCTGATTTATCCAAAATTGAGAGTATGATCAAATGGCCAGCACCTACAAACATCAAAATTTTGAGGGGGTTTTTTAGGTTTGACAGGGTATTATAGGCGTTTTTTCAAAGATTATGGAAAGTTAGCCAAACCTCTTACTGCTTTATTAAAAAAAAAGGGTTTAAGTAGGGTGAGGAACCTCAAAAGTCTTTTGAAAGACTCAATGAGAGTACCTTTGTTAGCAGTTCCAGATTTTAATCAACCCTTTAAAATAGAGACAGATGCTTCAGGTTTTGGGGTGGGGGTCATCCTTACACAACAGGGTAGACCTTTAGCATTTTTCAGTCAAGCTTTATCACCTAGAGCCCAAGGTAAATCTATTTATGAGAGAGAATTGATGGTTGTGGTTTTAGAGGTGCAAAAATGGAGACATTATCTCATTGGCATCCTTTTATCATCAAAACTGAATAGCTTAGCCTCAAATACCTTTTGGGTCAAAGAGTGGTTAGTAAGGGACAACAAAATGGTTATCTAAGTTAGTTGGCTCTCAATTCACCATTCTATATAAACCTGGGTGGGAAAATAGAGTTGTTGATGCTTTATTTAGGTTGAATCTGGAATCAGGGGTACAGTCCGCTCAATTAGTAGCCTTGTCATTAGAGAGGTGTCATGCGATAAAGGGAATTAATGAGGAGATTAGGTGTGATCCAAAGTTAGGCAAAATTGTGATTGATTTATTACTTGTCCCTACAAGTCACAACGATTATTCTCTTAGGCAAGGGCATTTGATGTGTAAGGGTAGATTAGTTCTCCCTAAGAATTCTCCTAGGATTCCTGAGTTGATTAAGGAGTTCCACTCTACACCTATAGGAGGGCATTCTGGGTATTTTCGAACCTACAAAAGGATGACTGCCTTTTTTTTTTGGAGGTATGAAGAGGGATATACAACAGTTCATAGCTTCTTGTGATATTTGTCAGAGGAGTAAGTACTTAGCTCTCACCCCTAGTGGTTTATTGTAACCCATTCCAATTCCACAAAAAACCTGGGAGGAAGTTACTATGGATTTTATTAAGGGTTTACCTAAGGCTTAAGGTTGGGATACGATTTTAGTAGTGGTGGACAGGTTGTCCAAATATAGTCATTTTCTAGCCTTATCTCACCCTTTTTCTATCAAAACAGTTGCGAAAAGTTTTGTGAAAGAGGTTGTCAGATTACATGGGTTCCCTAGTTCCATTATTACTGACAGAGACAAGATATTTATGAGCTTATTTTGGCAAGAGACTTTTAGACTTTCTGGCACCACTTTAAAAAGGAGTACAGCCTATCACCCTCAAACTGATGGGAAATCTGAAGTGGTTAATAGGGAGTTGGAAACTTATCTGCGTTGTTTTGTTGGAAACAAGCTGAAAGTTTGGCCCAAATGGATTCCTTGGGCTGAATACTGGTATAATTCTACGTTTCACAGCTCCATTGGAATGTCTGCATTTAAGGCTCTTTATGGGCAAGATCCTACTCCACTTCTAAAATTTTCAGATGAGGGTTCCGTTGTTGAAGAGGTGAATAACCAATTAATAGAGAGAAATATGATTTTACAAGACTTGAAGACACATTTGGTGGCTGCTCAATCTCGGATGAAACAGTGGGCAGATAAGGGGCGTCAGGAAGTGGAGTTCCAAATTAGTGACTTGGTTTTCTTGAAGATACAGCCTTATCAATTTAAGTCCTTGGCTAGATGGCCCAATGAAAAGCTCAGCCCTAGGTTTTATGGTCCTTTCCTATTGAGAAAAAAATTGGGGTTGTTGCTTATAAATTAACTCTTCCACTTAAAGCTAAGATTCACCCAACTTTTCATGTGTCACAGCTAAAGAAATCCCTTTCATCAACCACTATTTGTCAAACACTACCACATTCTTTAACAGAAAATTATGAGTTATGTGGACCTTAAGGAGGTTCTTCAGATGAGGGTTTGTTCCTTCGATCAAAAAGAAGTTTTAATCAAGTGGAAGGGTCTTCCTAGTTTTGAAAACTCTTGGGAACCTTATGAGTTAATACTAGATTTATTTCCTTCTTTTCACCTTGAGGACAAGGTGTCCTTGTTGGGGGAGAGGGGGGAGGAGTGTTGATGAGTCTCATCCTATCCAGGTGTACACATACAGGGAAAAATGGTATTTTCCAGGAGGACAAGTAGACGCCAGCAAGGGATTGCAAATATTACAAGTGCTGGAGCAATATGCAGAACTCAAGGGATCAGATATTCCAGGATTAGGATAAGAAGATAGCAGGGGAGTTTGAATGAGAAGCTGCTTGGTGATTCTCCTGTAATTTGTGTTTCTACTTTTGAATAAATTGAGAACTTTCCTCATTGAATAAGGAGCCAAGCATTAGGACTATTTCCAGTGAGGCTTTAAGGGTTCATATACCTTAAGTGTCTTATAGTTCTATTGCGTGTATTTCCCCTTTAGTTGTTTAATCAATTTAGTTCAGTGTTGTTTTTTCACTCTCAAAGGCCACTTTGGTCTATTCAGTTGTAATAGCAAGACGATTTCCATTGAATAAAGGTATCATTCAATAACTGGTTGCTTATTTATATTCAATCACTTATTGAATTCTACTGGTCCCTATCACAACCAATAGAAGGCAAGCACAGTTGCTAATGCTACTATGAGAGGTAATATCATAAAAGCTTTTTTATCCTCATGCGGTAGGAAGAAGTGGATAGTTGATTCTGGAGCTTTGAATCATATGACAGATGATTTTAATCTGTTTCATTCATATGTTTTGTGTGCTAGACATGAAAAAGTTAAGGTAGCAAATGGTGATTCCTCTTCATTTGTAGGAAAAGGAGATATCAAAGTAATAGATTCTATGAAACTAAATTCTGTTTTACATGTTCCTAATTTAGAATGTAATCTTCTGCTAGTCAGTAAATTGACAAAAGAAGCTAATTGTGGTGCTCATTTTTTCCCTACTCATCGTGTTATACAAGACCTATCATCAGGGAAGATGACTGGCAGTGCTAGAGAGGTAGATAGAGTGTACTACTTTGAAGATGAAGAAAGTCAACCTACTCCTTATAGCTTGGGTAATAGTGTGATTGTTCTTAAGACTGATGAACTATTGTTATGGCATAAAAGGTTAGGGCATCCAAACTTTCACTATATGTCACGGTTATTTCCAAATATCTCAATAAATAAAGATCTTTGTGTTCATTGTGACGCTTGCAAATTTGCTAAAGATCAAAGAAGTTCTTTTACAAGGTCCAAATACAAGCCTATAAAACCGTTTTCCCTTATCCATAGTGATCTTTGGGGTCCATCTCGTGTTCTTAATAGAACCAGGTGTACACATGTAGGGCAAAATGGTATTTTCCAAGAGGAAAAGTGGACGCCAGCAAGGGATTGCAAATATTACAAGTGTTGGAGCAATATGCGGAACTCAAGGGATTAGATATTCCAGGATTAGGATAAAAAGATTGCAGGGGAGTTTGAATGAGAAGCTGCTTGGTGATTCTCCTGTAATTTGTGTTTCTATTTTTGAATAAATTGAGAACTTTCCTCATTGAATAAGGAGTCAAGCATTAGGACTATTTCTAGTGAGGCTTTGAAGGGTTCGTATACCTTGAGTGTCTTATAGTTCTGTTGCGTGTATTCCCCTTTAGTTGTTTAATCAATTTAGTTCAGTGTTGTTTTTTCACTCTCAAAGGCCACTTTGGTCTATTCAGTTATAATAGCAAGACGATTTCCATTGAATAAAGGTATCATTCAGTAACTGGTTGCTTATTTATATTCAATCACTTATTGAATTCTACTGGTCCCTATCACAACCAACAGAAGGCAAGCACAATTGCTAATGCTATTATGAGAGGTAATATCATAAAAGCTTTTTTATCCTCATGCGGTAGGAAGAAGTGGATAGTTGATTCTAGAGCTTCGGATCATATGACAGATGATTTTAATCTGTTTCATTCATATGTTTCGTGTGCTAGACATGCAAAAGTTAAGGTAGCAAATGGTGATTCCTCTTCATTTGTAGGAAAAGGAGATATCAAAGTAACAGATTCTATGAAACTAAATTTTGTTCTACATGTTCCTAATTTAGAATGTAATCTTCTGTCAGTCAGTAAATTGACAAAAGAAGCTAATTGTAGTGCTCATTTTTTTCCCACTCATCGTGTTATACAAGGCCTGTCATCAGGGAAGATGATTGGCAGTGCTAAAGAGGTAGATGGAGTGTACTATTTTGAAGATGAAGAAAGTCAATCTACTCCTTATAGCTTGGGTAATAGTGTGATTGTTTCTAAGATTGATGAACTATTGTTTTGGCATAAGAGGTTAGGGCATCCAAACTTTCAATATATGTCACGGTTATTTCCAAATATCTCAATAAATAAAGATCTTTGTGTTCATTGTGACGCTTGCAAATTTGCTAAAGATCAAAGAAGTTCTTTTACAAGGTCTAAATACAAACCTACAAAATCGTTTTCACTTATCCATAGTGATCCTTGGGGTCCATCTCGTGTTCCTAATAGAACCAATTCAAAATGGTTCATTACATTCATTATTCAAAATGGTTCATTACATTCATTGATGACCATACTCGTTTGTGATGGGTGTTTCTTTTGAAAGATAAAGCTGAAATCTCTACCGTATTCATCAATTTTTATCAAATGATAAAAAATCAATTCCAAACTAGTATTCAAATCCTTCGTAGTAACAATAGTATTGAATACTTTAATCAACATCTCCATACATTATTTCAAAAACATGGAATTGTCCACAAAAGTACTTGTGTCAATAGTCCTCAACAAAATGGGATTGCGGAAAGGAAAAATAAACATCTTCTTAAACTAGCTAGGCCTTGATGTTCACTAGTAATGTTCCAAAATATTTTTTGGTGGATGCTCTTCTTACTGCTACCTATCTTATTAATAGAATGCCTAGTCGTGTTCTTTCTTTCAAAACACCACTTCAGAAATTTCAAGAAACCTACACTACCACACATCTTGAAACTAACCTTCCTTTAAGGGTTTTCAGGTGCACAACCTTCCTTCATAGTTTTTCACACAATAAGCTTGATCCAAGAGCCAAAAAATGTTGTTTCTATGATATTCTGCTACATAAAATGGGTATAAATGTTACAATCCTATCTTAGAAAGGTTGTTTGTTAGCTGTGATGTCTCTTTTTCCGAGACAGATTTCTCCTATCCGAAGTCTTTGATTCAGGGGGAGTATTGGAGTGAGTTCAGGGGTGATGAATCTCAACCTCAACCTGAACCTATATCTGTTCCTGAACCCATCCCAATGCCTATGTCATCTCCTATAAAGACAAATCCTAATACAGAAAAAGCTATACCTGATCATACACTTAAGGTGAATTCTCAGAGGAAGAAAGCAAGTAGTACACTTCCTATCCTTAAAGTTATGCCAATTTTTGAACCAGTGCATGTCCCTACCAAAGAAAGCTAACGCAGTGAGGATCAAGGAGACAACATGCTGGAACCCCTCCCCGGGCTGGTCACGGGCCCGACGTCCTACGTGACATCTGGACGCGTTCCTACGAGGAAGGGATTCCCCACCAGTGATACTTAAAACGAACAAACTCATTCAACTCATCTCCGAAAAAAAATTTGAGGTAAATCATAAAAAATTTCAACAAGTGTTGACCCCGGGAAAAATGCGTGGTGGGATCGTAAATTAAGCATAGACAATAAAAATAAATCAATCAAGAGCAAAAATTTCAGAAAAATATTTAACACACAATTTAATAGATAATAAAGATTTAATTAAAATAGCTAACAAAGAATTTCATATGTTTCAAATTTTTTTGAAGGGTAACAATATTATCCCCCTATTTATAAAAATAATTCCATGTCCAAAAATAGTCCAAGGGTATTTAATTTGATAGTAAGATCAAAAGAAGACATTTTGAAAAATCAGAAAAGGAAAAGAAACAAAATAAGAATAAAATAAAATAAAATTCGGATTGGGAGAGTTGCGATCGTTCAAGAAGTCGCTAGTCGTGAGCGTACCTGAGTATGCGCGCGACAGCGAGAAGGAAGCAGCGGGTCTCGAGCGTTCCTTGGAACGCTCACGATTCGCTCTAAGGAAGGAGCGACTCGCGGTCGTTCCGCGGAACAACTGCGAGATGCTGGGGAGGAGCGGGGGCTCGCGATCGCGAGTGGTCGCGCTCTCGACGCGGGTGCTTCAAAAATTTCCAGAACCTGATTCAAAAACAAAAATTCCTATCTTCTTACACAGAACTCAAAAAATTATAAATTTGGTATCAATAGAAAGCTAAAAGAAAACTCTACAACTTTCATGAAGGATTCAAGAACCAGTTTGGCCTCTAAGACCCTCAAAATCCATTGCAAAAAGTCTGCCTCATTAGAGAAAAATGAAGAACACTTAATAGCAGCAGAATTCTAAAAACTCTAACTTTCCACCCTAAGGTCCAAAAATCACATACTTCATATCATCAGAAAGATCAC
>JANIIA010000002.1:32626753-32642276 GCA_027478495.1 Erythroxylum alaternifolium | reverse complement strand
CTGTTCCTGAACCCATCCCAGTGCCTATGTCATCTCCTATAGAGACAAATCCTAATACAGAAACAGCTATACCTGATCATACACTCAAGGTGTATTCTCGGAGGAAGAAAGCAAGTAGTACACTTCCTATCCCTGAAGCTATGCCAATTTCTGAACCAGTGCAGGTCCCTACCGAAGAAATTCAGAGCAGTGAAGATCAAGGAGACAACACAGATTTAGAATGGCCAATTGCCTTAAGGAAGAAATCTAGATCATGTACTATGCATCCGATTGAGAGGTTTGTCTCTTATAAAGCTCTATCTTCCCAATATAAAACTTTTATTGCTAATCAGGACAAAATTGATATTCCAAAAAATGTTCAAGAAGCTCTTAAAGTTCCAGAATGGAGAGAAGTTGTTTTCGAAGAAATAAGGGCATTTGGAAAGAATGAAACATGAGAAGAAGTTGATTTGCCAAAAGGAAAGAAACCCGTGAGGTGTACGTGGATATTTACAGTCAAATATAGGGCTGATGGCACCATTGAAAGGTATAAGGCGAGATTAGTAGCTAAAGGCTATGCTCAAACCTATGGGATGGACTACAAGGGAACATATGCACCTGTGGCCAAACTAAATACTATAAGACTATTGTTATCAGTAGCTGTTAACCTTGACTGGCCACTTCAGCAACGTGATATCAAAAACGCCTTCTCGAATGGACAACTAAAGGAAGAAGTGTATATGAAACTTCCTCCAGGGTTTGATGAGGAAGGAGGAAACAGAGTATGTAAACTAAGAAAATCTCTATAAGGACTGAAGCAATCACCACAAGCTTGGATTCGAGAGATTTGCCAAAGTCCTTAAAATAGAAAGATACCCACAAGCACAGTTAGATCATACAATGTTTTTCAGGATTAGAGAAGATAAAAAGACAATTTTGATTGTGTATGTTGATGATATTATCTTAACTGCTGATGATGCAGAGGAAATCACAAGACTTAAGACAGCGTTGAAGAAAGAATTTGAAGTTAAAGACTTAGGAGAAATGAAGTATTTTCTAGGCATGGAAGTAGCAAAATCAAAGAAGGGAGTTTACATCTCACAAAGAAAGTACATTCTTGATCTCTTAAGAGAGACTGGAATGTTAGGGTGCAAACCGAGCACTACTCCTATTGATAGTACAAAATTTGGAGATGAAGATAATAAACTTGTCAATCGTAGAGAGTATCAAACACTAGTGGGAAGACTAATGTATTTGTCTTATACTAGACCAGATATTGCTTTTGCCGTAAGTGTTGTTAGTCGGAGGCAATCTATAAGATCCTACGGTATCTAAAAGGTACTCCAGGGAAAGGACTGCTATTCAAGAAAGGAGATCAAAGAACAATTAAAATATATACTGATTCAGATTGGGCAAGTTCAGAAGAGGATAGATGATCAACCACTGGATATTGTACTTTTGTGTGGGGAAATTTGGTTACTTGGCAAAATAAGAAGCAAAAGGTGGTAGCCAAGAGTAGTGCTGAAGCTGAACTAAGAGTTGTTGCAAAAGGGATGTGTGAAAGTCTCTGGTTAAAGAGAGTGTTGACAGAATTGGGAATCAGTTTTGATATACCTATAAAAAACTATTGTGATAACAAGGCAGCCCTAAGCATGGTACACAATCCAGTCCTTCATGACAGAACAAAACATGTTGAGGTTGATCGACATTTCATCAAAGAGAAGATAGAAGATGGGACAATATGCCTAACTTATGTTACAGCTGATGTGTTTACCAAAGGACTTCAACGACAAGCATTTGAAGAGTGTATTAGCAAGTTGGACATGATAGATATCTATGATCCAACTTGAGGCGGAGTGTGGTCAAGATATGTATAATATCATGATCTAATCATAATCAGATCTTTTAAGATTAGATATCAGTATCTTATAAATATACAGTATCCTAGGATTATATTTCTACAGATTTTCTACCTTTTTTCTGTAAACCCTATTCGTGTATATATATACTTCAGTCTCTAATAAAGAGATATAGAGCAAATTAGCTTTGATTCACATAATCTTACCTGAACTTAAATGTTTTCAAGCAAATCAATCAAGCTTTAACAAAATGAAAGGAGAAACATACAAGTCGTTCTGAAATTATTCTTTCAGTAGCTGACTCAGTATCCAACTCAATAGCAACTATTTCAGTATGATCATCAACTTGATCATGCTCCACAAAGCCACAGCGAACTTGTATGTCACGGCATTCCTTAAGGAGGACAGTCACCTAAAACATACAACAGAGTCAAGTGATAGGTCCTGTCAAGCACAACATATAATAAATGCTAAAAGTACAAAAAACTGGTGCTCGCATGTTAATTTGGGATGGCATTTTACATATCCATGAAAATATATTAATAAAGAAAACACCAACTTACAAATTAGCCTTGCTCATTGTTTTAGTGGACAGGAGTGTAAATTCGAATTGGATTTAGCATCACAGCAAGATAATAGCATTAAATAGAGCAAGAAGGATTAACCACTATATGGAAAAGAAAAGGCAAAACACAACAAATTGTTCAATACATTCATGCGCTTATGTCAGTGCATTTTATTTCAGGCGAAACACTATTTCTTATCTTTCCCTAGCTGACCGAACTTTCTATGCCATCAAATCTGGAAAACATCAGTTTTACAGTTATCTACTGGCTCTGGTGTCCAAACAATATAGAATGCAAAGCTGAAAATGATACACAAAGCAAGCTCTGTATAAATTACGACCACAATGTAACACCAAGGTGGCCTAGTGGTGATGAGAAGTTTCATCCACTACCCAGGTTAAAAATTCTGGGAGGGGATTTTCAGGAAAATGGGAGGAGTACCCACTGTTATATAGCCCAACATGCCCAATAGTTCCAAGATAACAAAAGTCGACAAGACAAGCCAGAAAACAGAACTAATCCGAACCTGTTTCTGAAGGTCGTTGATCTCCTTCTGCGCAAAACTATATTCACGTTCATGCCTCCTCAACTCTGCCTGCAAAGAAACATGATCTTTTAGCAACAGAAAACTAGCTACCAACATGTGTACGATCAAAATTATGTCACATACCTTCAATTCTTGAATTGTTTTCTCTAAATTTGCCCGTTCAGAAATTGAGTGCTGCAATTTTTGGTTGATAACAGAGTATGACTCGACCATTCTTTCATATTCAGCTGCAGAATCAACAATTAAAATGGTCAAAAGAATATGGATGAAAAACAAACAGATTCAACTTAATCAAGCCACCAGCAATTGTCTGGACAGTGAGCAAAAAAAATGACTACGCAACACAAAATGGAGAAACATCATCCTTCAGTATACCTTCAACACAATCTCCAATAGAAAACTATTAAGTTCTCAAAACATACAATCAAACCATAACTTTTTTTTCATAGAACTATCAAATTATCAAGTCTCACTTCTACATGACATAACTGCTTATTCTCCTCAGAATTCACTAGTTTTTTTTTCCTTTTTCAATCGCTCATGCCCTTGAGTAACATTAATAGTTAACAAGGACTAGAACTTCTGAAGCATCCTTGCATTTGATGAAAATAAATGAAGAAGCACAATCTTCCAAATCTTCTAGCATAACAAAAAATTGAAAAGGTAAAACTGAAAGAAGAAACAAATGGCATCAAAATCAAAACTGAATTTCTTTCAGTCAATTCAATCATATACCTCTTTCATCTAAAATAATTCCAGCTTTTTCCTCGAGTTCACATAAGACCTGCATTATGAAATCGTCTTCTTAAGGAATCAAAAGTGTAGGAAGAAAAAGATGAATATTACTCAAAGTGAAGACCTTTGAAAACAGGGAAGATGATAATTATCTAAACAGGAAGAAAACCAAAACACAAATAACATCAATAAAGTAGGAAGCAACAAAAAAACACAAACTAAAATTCTCTTACTACTGGATGTCAACACCAACAAATACTACAAAAATAGGAAGACATACCCGCTGGAGAATTGCTTCAGACTCCTTCCTTCCTAATTGCTCATGCCGAAGAGCATCAACAGCTTCTTGATATTTTGCATACATTTTAGCAAGCTAGTAGTAAAAAGGAAAAGAATCAAGATAATGCAGCCACAAGTGCAAACATATCCGATTAACACAAGTCCAATTGAGAATAACTCACACTCCAGCCATCTCGGAGCAGAGATGCAGCTAATGCAGTTCCTGAAACACCAACAGGAATCTTGGGGACAAGCATTCTGCTTTCATCACCAACATCATTTGTTTCATTCAAATCTGTCCATCTGCAACATGAAAAAGTATTCTCAAATAAGTTGCATGCCTTACTGACAGGTTACCGCCAAAATAAAAGAAGAAATGCATGTATAAGAGTGAAGGAAATATTTTTGATAAATGAAGATGGGGCCAGAAGAATTTAAAAAATAGGAACAAAAGAAACAGGGAGGATAAATTGAGACTAGAATTCGTTGATAACATGAAACAAGATATAGAACATCTAACAAAAGTAGAAAGTTTAAATTTTTAAGTGGGACCATATGATTCTCGCCAACGGATAACGTGGTCCTATTAGAAGTAAAACTAAACCCAGTGTTAGAGATACAGAAATATAAGGAAATATAAAGCAAGAAACAAGTAGATCCGTGTAAAGATGGTGGGTACTATTGAAGCATTCAAGATGGAGCGGCCACAGCAACAGCACAGCTCTTAATAAATAGCTATAAAATTTCATAGAAGAGGAAAATGAGAGAGAAGAAGGCAAAAAAACATGGAGTGCCATAACAAAGAGATACACTATGTTAAGCTCTCATTAATAATTTGTCTCTAATAGACTAAAAGAAAAGGAGTTGTGTCAAAATATATTGGAATAAAATTTCCATGTCCTATTTGAGACCTATAAACCAATGCCATCATTAAGGTCAATAAACCTAGGTAGAGGTAATTTCCACTAAAAGGTAAAATGAGATATAACCAAATCGTAGTAAGAACAACACTGACATACATCACCAAAAAATTCACTTTTTATTCCTATAGCTATACCTTTCCATGGAGAAACTACCGAATGGAAGAAGCTTTAGCTCACAGGCTTTCCTACTACTTTCAACCTCAGCTTCACATCTTTCAAGTTTATCTTTCAAGTCCATTGCATCCTGCAATTCACCAACAAAATTAATCAAATACCAGCAAGAAACAAAAGAAAAAATGAAACAAAACAGATATCTTCAAATTTTTGATAGAACAACATCCCAATGCTCAAGAGAGTGAATTGCAAAGACCAGCCTTTCAGAAGATAAGAAAAGGTAACCTTTTTGTAAAGAATTGTACTGAGAAAAGGAAGAAACCTAGAAATCATAAACAAGAAAGCGAGAAGCTAACTTGTCCAATAAAACCATAACTTTGGAGCAAGCAAACATGATTCATGGGTATTATTCCAACACGAAACAATAAAACACGACACAAAAAATCATTTACACGCTTGATATGAGTCACAAAGTAGAAAAGAATTAAATTCTTTGAATCAAGTGCCATTATGTATTCTACATATTAATCAAAATCTCCTTATGTCATTCCAGTTTTTAAAAATATTAACACTTTAGGAAATCTAACAACCAAAAATGCAGATATCCTATGTGATTCAGTAGTCTAGCCATACGTAGTATAGTTACTAATTCTATTTAGACTCTTATGTTTTAAAGGGCATAGATATAATTTCATTTCTTAGGAGGTATACTAGACACAAGAATTAAGAAATTGAATTCCATCAGATTTTGCAGATACTGAACAAGCTGTCATACTAAAAAGAACTGTTTGCAGATATGTATAAACCAAACAGCATGTATTGACAGACCATACAGCTTCAAAAGTGCAAAAGATTGCAATGAATCTTTCTACAGAACCAAAAACTAATATTTTAGATTAAAATTTTATTACTTAGACAACTCGATGTTGCCAATAAGATAAAATGAGTTATTTGAGGATAATGATCACAATCTAAAACACCAACTTTTTAAGAACATGTTGGACAAAGTTTGAAAAAGAGCCATTAAAAGAGACAAGTACCTCTTGTTCTATTTTTTATTTTAAACTAAAAGAAGACAAAGATTTGAATTGGAATCAAGAATTATATGTTTTTAGATGCGTATGAGAATTTCTTCACAACCAGTCAGTGAACAATGAAACTATTTACAAGAAGTACCAGAATGGTCATTCTCAACAATAACAAATGCTGCATACCTTCTCTAGTTGTTTCCTTGCAGACACCTCCTTCTCAAGTCTTTCTTTGTAATCATTTTCAACTTGACTCAAGTGACTCTGAAAGTAATCACCACCAAATTACCGAGAAGCAAAGAAAGTTTACTCAATCGTTCATAGGGAAGTTTTAGAGAGAAAAAATAATTAAATTTAAAGAAGAAAAACTCACTTCCAAAGCTTTGATCACACCCTCAAGCTCTCCAGCCTTCCTAGACCATTCTTCGGAACTTTCCTTATATAATTCAACAAGCTTATTCACCTAAGGTAATAAGGAAATTTCAATATGATTAGGAAAGATTAATATAGGTCAGCATTTCTATTAGCAACACATTGATGTTTACATGGACAGGTGAAACAAGAATGCAGTGAAATGATACATGCTAAACTGAATTGCAATCATGCAAAAACAAAGAGTAAGCAGCTTTTTCATTAAATAACATGACTAGGATTTTGAAGTGGACAAGTATTAACCGAAGCAGGAGAAAGAACGAGAAATAAAGTGCAAATCATAAATAAGAAACTGGTTCATATCCCCAAAACTGGCATAGAAACATGTTAGGATCAAGAAAGCAGGCTAAAGGAGAGTGAGTTAAGATAGTTTGGCCATCTACAACAAATATTTGTTCAGTTTTGTGATAAAAGAATGGTCAAACCAAACCAAGAATTGTAAAAGCTCCCACATTATCATCACAGTAGTTTCCCCTGAATTATCCAATATTGCAGAAAACAAATGCAATCAATTTGATATAAATTCTAATTGAGTGAAGTATAGTTGTGTTTTATCAAACAGTTGGCATATTATTTGTCCATCCTACAACAATTTGGTGTACCGCATCAGCTTTAACAATGTTTAAAGTAGAGCATATTATCCAAAAAATACCGAAGGTTCAGGAAACAGCAAAACAAAGATGTGAAGTTTTACCAAGAGAGGGACAAAATTTGGTGAACCAAAACAGAGTTGAAAGACATAACCACTGAAGATATCACTAACAAGGTACTTGTTGTGGTTCCTAAATTTGTGAGAAACTTTGATCCACACATGTTCTTAGATTAGACAGGAGCCTATTTTGATTGGTAAAACAAATCAAGATCAAAAGGTACACTTTATAAAGATGATGTTGACGGGACATGCTAACATTTAGAGGAGTCAGAAGAAAATGGATGGCAAAGAACTAGCCAATCACCAATTGCTAACTGGAAGGGGAACAGATGAAGCTAAAGCTAAGAGAAAGGTATTTATTCCTTCCCATCACCAAGATGACCTCCAAATCAACTCATAACACTTCAATGAGGATCTCTGCACGTTATGGAGTACAAGAAGAGATTCAGCAAAATTTTCATTCATTTTGATGGGATGCAGACTGACAGACAATTAACAGAAACAGCTTAAGAGCAGGAATTAGGAAACAACTAATTATGAAGGATTTGCAGCGTTTAATATGCTCATCATCTAGCTTCCCAGTGAAACAATACTTATGGATTCCTTCTATCATAAAGTTGAAAAACCAATATGAATAGTCTCAAGTGTAAAAGGCACTGTTAACATTCAGATGCCATCACCTATAAACCTTGATAGAACTCAGATATTGTTCAAAATAAAGGACAAAGCAAAGGAACTAATTGTTTTAGATGCAATGGAAGAGCTCATTATGCCTATCAGTGCCAAACTAAAAATCTGCATTTGGAAAAAAGGAAGAGGCGAAAGATTGTAAATAATTGACTACAAAGCTGAACTTGGAGAATAATTAGGATCAGACTCTAGTAAAGGACCAGTACAAAGGTATACTTACTGTTGAGAGTTCAGCAGAAAATCGTTCCTCATTTGCCGCCGCAGCATCTTTTGATGAGTATAATTCCTTCATTAAAAGCAAACAAATAGGTATTGATAAGAAAACTTACCTTATCAAACAACATAGAACAAAAAAATTCAAGAGCAACAAATAAAATATCCGACCTCCTGTACGGATGTCAACTTCATCTCCAATTCTTTTACCCTCTCCTCATTCCACTTTAAAGACCTAGAGCACTCGGTTAGCTGTTTTTCTGCCTATAAGAGTTTGCAGATCATTGGATGAAGAGGCATACTAGAATAAAAGCAATATATACTTGAAGAATGAAAAATTACAATGACGTAAGCACTTACATCTACAAGTTTAGCAGACATACTTTCCTCAAGATCAGCATGCACCCTGCGTAACTCAATAAGACCATCAACTTTGGCTTTCAACTCATCGTTCAGCCATACATTATGCCTCTCAATGAGTTCTTTCTCCTGCTCACACCAAGATTTCCAAACATTACACCTTGAGCAATAGGAAGGATACCATATCTTATCATAAACTTCATAAAACTAAAGGTCCCTCTCCAAATTGCAACTAATGCACCTGATTGAATCACTTAAACAAAAGGGGAAAAATATCCAAGACCTTTGATGAGTATCAGATTATTTATTAGTGAAAGCCCTTCATTTGTTGTTTCCAGTAGTCTATACAAATATGGAGACATTGTTTGTGGAACCCCAAAAAAAAAAAAAAAGAACCTGTGATAAACGAGTGCAGGTAGCTTGAGAGCGTGCCAACTCGGATTCAACTTCACATAAACGGGCCTCCTTCTGTGCTGCTCTGTCAGTCAAATTGACCTACGAATCCATAAATGAAAGGATCAAGTTCATGACAAGGTGTACGAAATGAAAGCACCAAGAATTAGTTTAAGAAAAGAAAAAGGAACAAACAATTTTTTCGAGATAGGCTGTGATAGTGGCATTCTTCTCACTAATCTCCAAATCTTTCTGCTCCACCAACTCTATCAACTGCCTCTTCGACTTGTGCAACTCTGATATCTCCATCGCTAACCTCTCTATCTCCCCATCCTTTTCAATCTAAACAAAAAAGAATAAAAAAAACAAGTTTGTTGGTTCAGAGTGAGAAAGGAAAATGAAAGAGAGAGAGAGAGAGAGAGAGAGATAACGCAGATAATAATTACAGATTGCAAATGGAGCTGGTGCTTCTGACACTGGAGCTGAGCGACCTCGGAGAGGCGATCGTCAAGGGAGGATTGAAGCTGAGAGGAATGAGATTGCATATTAGAGAATTCGGAGGAAAGCGATAAGAACTTCTGCTCGAGAAGCGAGCAAGTCTGCTCAGCAGTGATGGAGGCGGCGTCTGAGGCGGCCTTGACGGTGTCGAGGTCAGTCTGCAAGGCTCTGATGAAGTCATCGGCCTTGGAGACAATGTAGGAGGCATCGTCGGAGTGGCGGGCGAGGTCGTCGTCGGAAATAAACAAGGGCATAGTGAACAGAAAGAAAAAATTGAAGGCTCTTTAGGTTATGAAGTTGCTGTGTTGTGCCCTAACCTGATAATAATAATACAAAGTGAAAAAGAAAAAACAGAGAAAAAAGAAAGAAGAGGCGAGAAGAGATGAAGAGAGCGGAAAACCAGACAAGGAGGTGGGGGGTGGGGCTCGGGGGGTGGGAAGCCAATGGGAATTTGAACGCAACACAAACACAACAAATGGGTAAAAGCCCTATTCGCGCTCGTCTCGGAGGCTTGGACTCCTCCTGACTTCTGTAAGTTCTGTTACATATGTTACATGAAAAGACCGATTCCTTATTTTGGGGTCTTTGGGCCTATTGAAAGTTGGGCCACACCTTCTTCTACCCTCGTCATGTCTCCAACTCACTTTGTTTTTCATTATCCTATAGTTAAATTTTCGAGACCATTCATTTTCTTTATTTATGTATAACAAAATATTATAATTCAATCCAATTTCATTATTTATAAATTCATTTTTAATGGAATAGTTTTCAGAGGATAATAGTAGGAAATATAATTTTCAACTAATTAATTTTCAGAAGTTCATACACAATAGTTATATATAAAGAATATAGTTTTAATTTTAAAATACATAAGACATTATAAAATTTCAATTTTACTTGAAATCTCAAGAATTTGATTTTAATTTGAAAAGTATGAAATAATTCTTCTAACCAAACTTCCCATCTCTAATACATTATACAATATATGAATCTTTAAAGTTATTTATGTTATAATAAATTCATATTTTCATAATTACGATTCATAATTAAGTTGAAAATGTTCATAGTCTAACTACTGATCCATTGTATGTCACCATATGCCTTATCTACTGGGTTCTCCGCTAGACTGTAAGAGAAAGACATTGGATGCTCGACATTGACAATATTTCATGATATGATCTCGTATCTATCTGAACGATGACTTCTCTATTCCTAGCCCCACTCTTTGGAAAAGAAAAAAACAACCCCTCTTCCTTCCATGCTATTTATCTTTAGAATTTAATATTTCATATTTTTTACATTTTTATCAATAATTTTATAACCAAAACCATTACTAATATTAAAATTTTAAAGTAAACAAGATATTGACCCGTAACTAATTTTAGTTAAATACGTGTATCAAAATATTTAAATTTAATCTCATGTTTCTTAAATTTAAGTCTAAAATCACTTAATAAATCATCTCAAACACATAAGACCTAATTGAAAATACATTTAAGAAATTTGTAAAACATTTTGAATTATCAGCAATATGGTATGTTTTGTATTGGAAAATTTAAAAGTTGGTATAAAATGTTAAATCTATAAATCGTAATAGCATAATTTATAAGAAAGATTTAAGTGATTTAGTAATTATTAGTATTCTAATACAATAATTTTAAATACAAAGTGTAATATACTAGTAGGGGTGAAAATAGGCCAGGCTGGGCTGGTCCCACCCAGGCTTGAACCCGATCCTAAAACTTTTACCTGGGCCTGGGACAAATATGAGGCCTGACCGGACCCAAACAATCAGCTTGAACTCGATCAAGTCTGGGTAACCTGAAGCATAACTTGAGTAGACTTGACTCGATTTTTTTAATTTCCAAATTAAAAATTAAAAAATGACGTCATTTTACACAAAATGACAACGTTTTTGTTATAGCTATTGGATATCGAGCCTTGGCAGCTCGACCTTCACTAGGCCTCAGCCCTTGATTGCCAAATCTATATCGTTTTATGTAATACGACAATTCCTTATAGGTATTGGGCCTCGATCATGAGCAGCCTGAATTTCATCAAGCCCTAAGCCCTTGATTGCCAAATCTATATACTGGATTTCTCTCTTCCTATATTCTTCCTTTATTTCTAGCTTTTCGGGGAAGGTACAACTAACCATTTTGATGCTGCTTCTGAACACCCTCATGCCTATTGAGTTTAATAAAAGAGTCAGGGCCTTAGAATCCCATTCACAAGAGGCATGTCCACTCGAGAGATTTGTTCCTAGTTTGATTTCAAATACCAAAGAGATGGGTAATACTTTTTTTTGGAATATAAAGAGGGGTAATACTTACCAGAATGAACAAGCTTCCTCTGGAGATTTTAACTAGCGCAGTAGATAAAGTATTACATATGGAAGAAATTTAGGCAACAATCGATGATTTACCATTGCCAAAAATTCAAAATCAACAAGAAATGAAAAAATGAAGTAGAAAAGTTAGGAAGTTTGCTACCCATCGTGTTGGATTACAGTACTAGGTACATAATGTTTTCAAGGTGTCCATTTTATATGCAGAATTTGCAAGTAGACATGGGTAAATGTTTCTACTTGTTACCATGTACTATTGTGGATGATTTCAAAATGGCCCTGAATGTTGATCCACTTTAATCACACAAACACAATATCATATCATTGTTCGACATTCAACACCTTAGTTAGTGCCATATATAGTCTATTTACAAGGCTGGATATGCCTTTAAAGACACCCACCAAAAATATATGGTGTTAGAATTCTATTTACAATAGAAACTTTTGAATTGATTAGTATAAATTAACATAATTAAATGGCATTTAATATTTTAATTATCTACATACGAAATTAGGATCTTTACGAGATATATATTATATTGCTAATCATATTATTAGTTCTTGAATCCATTCATCAATCATGGTCAAGCTTACTTATTAGGTTTGTGGTCTTCCACAAGATATAATTTAACTTAATTGATGCATTCTTGTTAATTGTTAAGTTGGATGTTGTGTCTTGATGTGTAACAAAAATTGGTGAATGGGATTCAAAGAGCCAAATTTTTTTCAATTGCATCAATACATGTCTTGCAATAATCTATCGAGGAATCACAACTTCTAGTCATTTTTATTGCCTTTAAGAAATATTCTTCTAATATTAGTGCAACATCCCACCACCATAGGGTATATATCCAAATTTTTAGGAACATAACCTACGATAATAATATGTTAGAGCAATAACAAATCTAACTTACACATGGCATCATCTAACATACTCGAAAATCACTAAATTTTTTAAAAACATTTATTTATAAAGCTTACACTGTTTCCATCAAACAAATATTTACAAAATCTTTTGCAGGTTCTAGCAAAACTACCAAAATAACAAAAACTATATCACTTCTGGTGTCAGCTGACAGACTTTTGAGACATTTCTCTATCCAAAAGATTCCTTAAGTCCTAACTAAGGAACTAGGTCTTCTGTCTCGTACCTGAAAAGCCACATTGCAAATTTTGATGAGTTTTATAAACTCAATTAGTGAACCATCATTGATGAATTAACCGGATTACATATACATATCACATATATTACAGATATTCATTCAGAACATATAATTATTTTTCAGATACTCACACATTATGGCATAACATATGGTCACTCATTACAGCTTTGCAAATCATTCATGAATTTCAGTCTTATATGAACGCTATATGCATGAGACTCACATTCGTTTTTATTATTGTGACTAAGTGCCTATCACATACTTATACAAAGATTGGCCCATAGGGCTCAGTCAGAACAGAATCATAGAGCATAGCTCTACGTGCAGAACATATATCACGGAGCAAAGCTCTATATGGAAGTGCTTCAAACTGTCTACTCAAGTCACAACGCCTTTATCTGAGCATGCATTTTATGAAATGCATCAAATACTGAATATGTCATATATCACAATCTTATACAAAAGCTCAGACAAAATTTTTCACAGTCATCAGACCTAAGTTTGGCATTCAACTTTTGTTGAGAATCAAATGCCCTTCAGAAATTCATATCAAATCAGAACACTTCCAATACATGCCCAATTATTAAACTCCTCGAACCTCAGGTCCGGAATCCAGAAACAACACATAAACAATTCAATAATATTGGAAGTTTAACAAATCAAATTAAATTCAAATCAAATCAATCCTAGGTAATCATCTAGGTTGACTCACATTACGCTCCAATAAGCTATTGCCTGGATGGTCCGGTAATATCAGACTGGCGTTAGATGTGCTCCTCTAAAACATACACAACACATTCACAAATAACACATTTTTTTCAATGTATAGAAAGTATGCACAACGCACGTTCAATGACAAATCTGGGTATCTTATTGTCATTATCATCGCCAAATCGATCAGATATCAAAGCCATCATTAATATCATTTGGTACTTATAATTTGGACCAAAATAAAACAATGTGAAATCAATATGATAACCTAATTGACAACTTAAGATTTTCTACCCATATACTTTCGGGTCAACTTTGCATAATTAATCTGATAGGGTAAATGACAAAAGTAGGCAAAACTTCCTTCGGAAAAGTTGTTCTACAGTGTCTTACGTTTCTAATGACTCCAAGATCATCCTCGTTTATTAAGTATTCAATGAGTTAAGCACAAAATACCACAGATTGTGCACAGTTAAACTTTTGGCTAGTACATGATCATATCCTCTAATTGTACAAGCCATATCTTTCAGATCAGATATCCAAAAATTACAAACTTTATAACAATTTAAAGCTAAGAGAATAAGCTACAATGTTGGTGAAGAAACCTTGGTATAATTCGGAATACATCAATACAGTTTATTCAATAACTACAGGACATGATTTCTGTCCCTGGTAGTGCTTCAGCTTAAGCTACGACTCAATTACATGCCAATTTTTCAAATCTTAGAGACAGAATCAAAATTCGACTTCTTCAAGAAAGTTGTATACTTATGTCTCTACTATTAATATGAATCAAGAATCAACTCATTCAAAAATCTACAGCTCAAGCTATAAGTAGAATACCGAAGAATGTTCATGAAAATTTACCAGTTCATAACATTCCAGCAGACTTCCACACTTTCATCCTATCAATCACTTTCAAATTAATTCGTATAGCTCTAAATTTTTGTGGAGAGAAATAAAAATGTATTAGTAATCCATTGATCTAAGTTTCAAGTCATTTTGAGTTTGGATGAAAAAGTTATATCTAAAAGACTTAAAGTTGTTCAGTAAAAATACTATGGTTCATAAACTACATGCAACGCATTTCCTTCTTTCTCTCTCTAAAATGCAGGTTTTCTTCTTCTTCACTGAACACCGCATATTCTTCTCTCTTCTTCCTTCACTTTTTTTTAGATTTCAAACTTATATCTTCCCTAACTCTCTTCATTTCCACCCCCAATTTAGTTCAGATCATCCATATAAAAAAATCCAAGGTTCAACATAAACATCAAAACAAATCACTATTCACGCATGCATGTTGTCATGTTTCGGCATTTCCAAATTTCTTAACTCTCCATCTTCTACGTCTTCCCACTTAATTATTCAGTCTTAATTCCTAGTTTCAGCATTTCTATACCCAAAAACAGAACATTACTCACAATTTTTCATCACTTTCTACATAATTTCTGCACTTTCATTTTTTTGCAAATTTTCTTTTCTTCTATACATTCTCTATTTCATCACCGAAATCCTATCCCACTCATGCATGTAAACACTCAAACATCATCATTTATGATACCCTTACCTCTTTCGTTGGTTGGAGAATAACGAACATGAAGAGAAAAAAAATAAGATTCGGATTGAAGTGCTTAGTTACAAGGTGTAAGAAATAGAAGCCAAGTGTCCAAACATAAGCACTCAACTGTTTCAGTGTTTGATGAACAAAAAGAGAGAGCAAGGTGATGTTGGTGTTTACGGTGAAGAACAAACACGAAAGCTAAAGTTATTTCTATTTATCAAAAACAAGACCACATGTAGGCATAATACCTCTCCACATGTCACCTATGCATGTGGGGCATTTGTCGACATCTAAGACTACCACATGTCGTGATGCCTTTTGTCTATTTTATTCTTTTTCTTAATTTACGAAAATTTTCTAAAATTCACCAAAAATTCTAAAATAATTATAATACTCTCCAAATAAATTTTCAACACAAATAATCCACAATTCACATTTTAATCGTATTTATAAATCAATTATACCCAGAAAAT
>JANIIA010000002.1:32581938-32626653 GCA_027478495.1 Erythroxylum alaternifolium | reverse complement strand
CTATCAAGATGTTGGAAGTCTTGAAAGACATCAATCAATATATATCATATTATGAATTCTAAATTTTTTTCTTAATTTTAAATATATATATATATATATATATATATGCCGTGTCCGTGTCCACCAAATTTTAGAAGTTGGTGTGTCCCCGTGTTCGTGTCCGTGTCGTGTCGCATGTCCGTGTCTGTATCCGTGCTACATAGGTTACATTGGAATAATATCAAATGCTTAGCTGTTTTTACCTCTGATGGCTTCTTATTTTGTCGGAAGATAATTATGCCAGCTCCTGGAAATTGATTTAGACAAGGGACGTTGATTAAAATATATTTTTCTTTATTTAATCATTTCTTGTTTTGAGGTCTGTTCTAAAAAATCATATATAGAGGTTAACAAAGATGGGAGTGGATCTTCTGTTTCAATAAGTATGTTCCAAATCAGTTATGCCGCAATTGGCTGAAGCTAGAAGAGAGCCGATTGATACACAACAGAAATAGGTTTTATTAAAACGACATCTTTTTGTGGCGGATCAGGGTTGGAATAGATTTATTGAAACAGAGGACCTCAACACAACAAAGATATTACAAAACTACTAATTTGATCTCTTAATTTTTAGGTTCTGATGATGAATTTATTGTTTCAGGTTTGAGTCTGGAGAATGCTTTTGCGCTCTCCAATGATTGGCAACATCTTAAGGAATATGTCAAAGGCATTGATCCCCTTTTTGTAGTGCCTTCACAGAGAGAGATAAAGAAACATTGTGGCCTGCAAGTTCTATGTTCGCAAATCCCGCTTTTACAGGGTATCGTATGCCTTAGGTGTCTGAATTTAGAGAATTCCCTGGTTCACCAATTGTCTTAAGCATAATCTCTCTTTAAAGTTTTAACTCAATGTGTTTGCTTTTGACATAAGGCGATAAAGTAGAATTTATTGTTTGGTGGCTTAACAGAATTATAGTTGTTTCATGTTACATAAATATCTTTTTGTAAAGCACTTGGAATCTCAATGCCTCTACGCGTGGAGCTCAGCATATATGTGAGCAGGCATGTCAAAATACACTTGGCCCAGCCCGTGGTTAACGAGTTTGGTCTGATCAAATCAGCTCATGGCATTTCGATCTGGGCTGTAGGCTGTGACAAATTGAGCAATTGGGTCCGTGACTCATGACTCGCTCGGGGGGCCATGAACAAAACGATGCCGTTCGTCGTTTTGTCCATGTTTAAATTATTTGTTTCACCGACAAAACAATGATGTTTTGCTTTAAGAGTAAAACATCTTTTTTCAGCTAGACAGTTAATAAAATACGAGACAAAACGGTGTTGTTTTGTTGCAAGCAAAAGCGTCATCTTTTTGATTAAACAAATTTCACGCTACGCCTACCCTATCACCTTGCTACCTGCAGCCTTCATCCCTTGTACTGTTGCACGCTTGTCCCTTCCCATCCGTCAACTTTTTGCCTGTCTCCATCTTTCTTCCTCCTCGAGAACTTACAATTTCAATTTTTGTGAAAACTCCCTTCGTTTTCAAGAACTCACTCCTCTGTTTTTCTTCGTTTCAATTTGTTCCTTCGATCTTTATCTTCTAATATCATCTGTCGTGGCAACGTTGAAGATAAGTTCTCATTCTCTCTTACGTCATTTTGGTTTTTTTTTTGTTGTCTTGAGGTGTGATGTGTATAATTTGAGAACTTTGTATGTTAATATTGAAAATATGAGATAATGCTTGTAATGTGTATTAATCAAGCCATCTTTTTAAGATTGCTTGTTTTGCTTACATATAAGGATCCAATTATCCACAAGTTTTGTTTTTACTGAAGGATTGCTTATTTTGAAGGAGTCCGTAGACTCTCTTAGCAAGTAGAGTCTAACTCACTACTATAATTTGATTGTATGTTCAATCCTCCACTTTTACGGGAGGCACATTGTTTTTCAGCTAACCTTGGCAAAGTTCCTTCTGTAAGCTTCTTCACACTAGAAAATTCCTTAAGATCTTTTCAATTTCCTTGTTAATCTTTTTAGAAACCGTAGCATGGGTGTATGTAGTGGTTGGAGGGGATTGAGGACACTACTCTCCTTGCATATAATAGAGTTTTGTTTGTCCAATGCTTTACCATAATCCTGATTTTGTCAATTCAGTGTTGGCATTCTCTACGTGTGACTCTAGCTGCAGTGATTAGGATGCTAAGATATATGAAAGGAGGCTCTTTAAGGCATAGGTTAGCAAATTTAACAAAAAGAGACGGAAGGTGAGGTGAGTCTTTAGTGACCATGATGATGATGTAACTTTATAAGATTGCTTGAACCAAAAACCTTATGTCCTTAGAGGGAAATTTTTACACTTGTTGTTGAGGCGATTTACACTTAGCATTTGCACTTATTGTTAAGGCCATTTACTATATAATTTGTTTTTAGTCTTTACAAAATGAAAATGGTCATGATAAGATGGGATGGAAGCTAAATACAATCGACTAATCTTATTCTTCTCTTTTGTTTAAGGGTTGTTTTCTCTCTCTTTTTCTTTGTACTCTTCCTTCTTATTCCTCTTAATGTGTTGTGGTCATAATAGCCAAAAGACAAAAACAGTCCAAATCTAAGATGCAACCATTTGTTGCATGAATTAATTTGCGTTGGTGAAATTTGCATCATGGTCTGTTTATGTTCCTTTCCCACGTTGAATAAGGCTGCACTGACTATTCAATGTGATTTAACAATTATTAGTTACAGGTGCGTCATAGTTTTCAACATTGAAATAGAAGTAACTTTGGACTATTGACTAGCTTCTTGTCTATCTCTCTATGTGACTGTTAGTTTTAGTTAGGATATGAGCAATCAAAGAAATGTACCTGGGCAATTAAATGATGGCTAAAGGTGAATTTACCATCCAAACTCTAGTTGAAAGAATTGAAATGTAGGATTTCTCAACCCTTGTTGGTGTAAAGAATGTTTCCCAAACATATAACTGTATCTTCAAATACCAAAAAATTTTTTGCGTCAATTATACTTTTCAATTGTGGACTTATCTAATGTGTGACGTTGGTAAGAAAGTTTGCTACTTTGTGTCTATGCTGATGTTATTGTCGTTTTCAGTTGGTCCCTTTTTAAGTTATGTTCTAGTTATCCTCTCTTAGGGTGAAGGAATGAGTCGACAAGAATCTTATACAATTAACAATTATATCCTAAGAAAACTAAGTCATGAAAAATGGACCAACTAGGCCACAACTTCTCTCCCGTGCTAATATATTATTAGTCATTATTTTGATTTTTTACTTTAAAGTACCTAATTTCGTTTATTGATGATTTGTATTTGAAGGATCTGAGTTGTTTTCAATAGATTGTTTTTGAATGCCATTTATTTTCCTCTCTCTTAAGATGCAATCTCAGTAATTTACCTCTTTTTGTCCATGCTCAAGTAATGATTTACAGGATGAATATCTTTCAATTTTAATAAACCCAACCTAAAAAGAGGTGGTAAAACATTACAAATCAAATACAAAACTGAATTGCAATATTTTATTTCTAACTTCAAGTATTTATATGTTTTTTGTCAGATGGATGAACATATTCCTTCAATTGAGAGTTCTAATCTACTATCAGAGATAAAAGTGTAAACTTCTATTTCGAAACCAAGTGACGATAGAAGTTCAAATAGAATTTAAGTTAGTCAACATAAAAGTGAAGTTTGAAATCATTTTAAGAAGACTCGATCACCGGAATTGAAAAATCAGAGTGCATTTATTATCATAAGTTGTATTCAAGTGGTTCGAAAGGTGGAACGTCTCATTTAAAGAGGCATACAAAATCATGTACTGCAAGGAAGACAGTTTTAGGAGGTCAAACATTTTTGACCTCAAACTTTATGAAAGGAAAGAATGAAATGACCGTAATAACTTTTGATAATGATAGATCAAGAATTTTGATGGCTAATATGATTATTGGAGATGAGCAACTATTGGCTATGGTTGAAAGCAAGAGATTTGAGATATTTCTTAATTCACTCCAACTGACTTTTAAGGTTCCAAGTCAAAATACATTGAGGAATGGTATTTTAAAAATTAATGAGGACAAGAAGAGAGAAATATTAAGAGCATTGTTGAGTGTTCAAAGACGAATTACCATAACGGCGGATATATGGATAGCCGATAACCAAAAGAAGGGTTACATGATAGTGACGACACATTATATTGATAATGATTGGAAGTTGTGTATATAATAAACTTTTGAGGTAATTTATATTCTTTAATATTATTATCATTTACTTTTTTCATTATTTTATGAATTTATGATTCATATTGATATGCTTTTTCATGATAGGTTCATTTATGTACCGACATCACATACAAGTGAAAAATTGACAAACTTGTTGAAAGACTATTTGATGAATTTGAACATCGACAACAAAGTATCCTCTATCACAGTCGATAATTGTTGCACAAATGATACTATGATTGAGAAGTTGAAAGGTAAGATGCAGGTAGGAAGCTTATTGGCTGGAGGTAAGTTATGTCATATGCATTGTTTTGCGCACATTCTTAACTTAATGTGAAGGTTAGGTTAGAGACGATAAAGGAAGCAATAAAGTGTATTCGGAATAGTATTTCATATCAGAATGCAACTCTTAAAAGAGTTGGAAACTTTTGGAGATGTTGCATAAATTTTATGCATTCCTTGCACAAAGAATTTGGTTTTGGGTTATTCTACCAGATGAAACTCAACCTTTAAGATGTTGGATTCAACAATCCTATATGTTCAGCTATTTATTAGACTAATCGAAAGGGATTCTTAGTATACCTGCGTACCATTAGAGGATAATTGGGACTTGGCTAGAGAACTTTATATGAAGTTGAAATTATTCAATAATTAGACTGAATTATTCTTAGGAACAAAATATCTAACTTTGCATTATATCTTTAGCACTGTGTCCAACATGAAGCATGTTTTATCATTGTGGATATTTGACTCTAATGTAGTGATTCGGACTATGACAAAGCGGATGACAGAGAAGTTTAATTTTTATTGATCTAAAGTTGGAGATATTGTTGTAGTATTATATGTGTTGGACCTGAGACATAAGATAGATGAGGTTGAATATATTTATAATACATTGTACAGTAGTGAAGCCCAAGAGCGTCTACATACCATGAAACAATTATGGTATCAATTGTTTCATGATTATAAAGTCAGAATGTAACAAACTCATGATCGGAAAGTAGGCAATTCAACTTAGACTTCAGTTTCAAGTTCGATATTTTCTTCTGACCTATTATTGACATATTCTTTTTCAAATTTTTTGAAAGAGAAAAGGGCTAGGATTTCTTATAATACGATGGAGTTAGATAAATATTTTTCTACAAATTATGTTCCTGAAACTGAAGGTGGGTCGTTCGATATATTATTATGGTGGAAGACGTCTGCATATAATTATCCGATCTTGCAAGCCATTGCACGGGACTTGTTAACTATTCCATCATCAACCGGTGCTTCAGACTCTACGTTTAGTACTAGTAGTCAGGTCATTACTCCTCATCTTGATCGACTTTATTATCGCACTGTAGAATTTCTTATGTGTGCTCAAAGTTGGTTAAATACTGAAGATATTGATGGTAAATTCTTTTCTTTTAATATATTTATTTTATCTATCTTTATATTATCTTATTTAATATTGTGTTTTTTATTTTCTTACAGCTATATGTATTAATGCAGAGGGGACTAGTGAAATTAATCAACCAATTGAAGGTTAATTTGATCAAATATATGAAAATAAAGGTATTTTTTAAATTTCTTTTTATATAATATTACATTACTAAATATTGTTTTTATTTTAATATTATATAACTAAATATAAGGTTTCTACTTACAGATGATTAAATTCAAACTGTTGATTATCTTACTAACAAATACATTTAATCAATTAGATTATGCTCTCTCAGTCTCCACTCTCCAGTCTATCTGGCTACTGATTTTGTAAATTGTATCTTTTTTTGTAAAATAATTTAGATAATCATTCGTGTACAACAAAATTTTCAATAGTTAATAAATTTGGTTTTATCAATTCTCTATTATAATAATTAATAAATTATTTAAGTAAATTAAAAATTTGTAATTAATTGAATTGAAATTCTTAACTATAACTATTAACTTAATGACTTTTCATACTAGTTTATAATTAATTGAATTAAATTTCTTAATTAATCATATCAGTAAATACATCTCAAGATTTAAATTTTAAAATGTATTTTTTCATTAATATATGCAAATGTACGTAGCACCCTTCAATATAAACCTGACTTAATGACTTTTAACATAAATTGTGTTAATATTTAGCTCATTAGTCATTATACCTAAAATATTAATTAAAACATTAAAAAGTTAGTGATGTTACACTTTCATTTAATAACATAGTTTTATTCAAATGAAATATTAAGTGGTTTAAATAAAAAGATATAAATATTTTGTAATTTAATATTCAATAAATTAATAATTTTATTACATCATAATTATATGTTGTTATAATTTAAAGTTATGACATAATATATATATATACATATATATATATATATTAAAAAGAAAAAAGGTGAAAATGCTATAAATTTTATGAAATATGGTATGCTTATAACACTCTAAGGACGAGAAGGATTTAAAGTAAAACTTATATCAAGGTTTCGATTAAGGAATTACTCTTAACAAATTTTTAATTAAAGTGACTTAGGAATGAATCTTCTAATATTAGAATTTAGAAATTAGAAAAAATATGAATATATATTTAGATTAATTAGAATAAAATGATTTAAAAAAAGTAAAAGAACTATTTTCAAAAGTAATAAAAATAATAGTTTATAAAAAACTTCGAATATGGAATTCAAATGGATCAAATAGAAAATGATACTCTGAATCATAGAACTATAATGAAATATATGTTCAACCAACATTTATCAAATTTGAAAAATAGTCAAAAGAAATGGTTCGATCCTCTTATTTTTCTTTCTCGTATTGAGAGATCCATAAATTGGGATCCTAAATGCATGTAGATACAAATGGTCTAATGGGAGCAAGAATTTCTAGGAACATTTGGAACATTTCATTTCTGAGTAGAAGAGTCGTTTTTTTTCAAGTAGTATTCGATCGATTGCGTATTAATCAATATTCAAAAGTATTATAAAATATATTCTAGTTTTATTAAAATAATAGCTACTTTCAATATAATATACTATACGTATTTATTTTTATATCTCAAATACTTATATATTCTTTTGGAATTGATACATTAGAATTAATAAAGTGATTAATTCATTTTAAGATTAGTATAAACACATATATGCATAATGAATATATTGTGTAAATATAAAAATAAAATAAAAAGTTTAAATGCATTAAGAGTAATCATGATATTAATTAATTTCTTATAAAATGTGTAATAAAATATAAAATTTTACAGTGATTATTTAATAATAGATATAATATGAAAAGGCAATAATATTTATACAAATATACAAGAAAAAAAACCAACAATAGCTAAAAGTATGACAACTACATCAATTATTAGTTTTATACATAATTTATAAAAACATTAAAAGTTTGAAAATATTATATTATAAACTCAATAAACGTATTTTTAAAAAATCATATTAAAAAGAAATATAATAATTTTTAAATATGTAAAAATAATATTTGAAATAAAATTCATTTTACTTAGATAATAACTTTTTTACATTTATATTATAATTAATTGTTATAATAAAATTACAAAATTAAAATTAAATTCACTTATTTGAAGGGAATAATTATGACAACATTATCATAGTTACATATTTTAATAAATATATATTGGTTCATATTTTATATCTTTTATTTTCTATAAATATTTTTGTATAATTTATAGATAATTCCATCTTACACTTTACTATAATGGTTATGCTATAATTTATAATTTATGAATTTTAAAAAATACAACCACAACTTTTTCAAATTCTCTTAAAATAAATTTATAAAAAATAAAAAATATATTAAACTGGTTAACTTTAGTCCGCCACGGGCCACGAGCTGTTCTTAGCTCGCCTGGGTAAGACCATACTCTAGGCCCACTCGAAATCGTTTTTAGTCAAGCCCGAGCCCAACCCGAGCCGTTGAAATTCCTACCTTGACTTTTCTTTTCTTGAATACTAATTTTATTACAGACCACTTTTACTCTTCTTTTTGTTGATGTCCTTAATTATTTTGATCTCCTTGATGAAGGAATTGTATAAGGCTTATTTGCGTTGAATTTTAACTATTCATATGAAAAATAAATTAGTTGACTCAAGTTGCATTATTTTCATTTTCAGGCTTTATAAAATGGGGGAGAAGTATAGTAAAATATAAAAAATAATTCTCCTTTTTGATGTTCTTGTTTAAAAAATAAAAAATAAAAAAGAAAAAAGAAAAAGAAAAAAGAAGAGATGATTAAAAAAGATGTGATTTAATTAAGTAAAATTTGGGACTGATTTAAGTTAAAACTTATGTCAATAAGTTTGTATGATTTTCTTTAGTTTGTTTATCCTGAAAACTTATTTTTGTCATACCTTTACCTAAATCATGTTACAACCTTTATCAAGTCTTTTTGATTTGTGTATTAAATTCATTTTTGTTAAGTGGCAGAGATATGATTTATAAGCAAACTTATGGAAATTACTCTATATGCTTTGATATGAAAGCTTAATAAACCCTAAATACTTTGTGTATAGAAAAATCTATAAGAGGGAATTTATAAGCAAACTTATGGAAATTACTCATATATGCTTTGATGGAATGCTATGCTTTCATTCTAAAAATGTGTCTTATTAGTGCTTTGCTCTTAATTATTATTTTATTTTAAACCTTTATTGTGTATTAGCTTTTGAGATTTTTTTGGATAACATGAAAGAAGGTGAGAGGTTGTCACGAGGATGATTGATATATTGAATTGATGCATGCTTGAAGATAAGAATGGGTCTGGTGTGAAGGAATTTAATAAGATATAAGTTGGTTATGTTAATTGGACTTATGTTTTTTTATTTTGGATTGATTTTGGTATTTAATTGGTGAAATTAATATTTGTTTTTTTAGGAGGAAACAAATAGAGATTACATCAAATTGGAGCATTATTTATCAAATTCACAAAATTTGGACAAAAATGGCAGATTGTTGTAGTTAGTAAGTTGAGATCATACCTAAAGCCATATTCACTTTAAGAGTTTCAGTTTAGTTAGGAGACTTATTCTCAAATCTATTATGTAGGGATTTGGATTTGTTTAAAAGATAATCTCTAAAATATTGAAAGAAGTTAGCTTTTGGGTAGGAAAAAGGGAGGAGAATGTTTCACACACTCTCTCTATAATTCTCTTTCATTTCTTTTTTGTTTTCTCTTCATCTTTCATTTTTTTTTCTATTTTTGTGCTGGAACTAAAACCATGAGTGGCTAAATCTAAATTTTATAATTCAAGGGGAGTCAAAACTCTAGTTGTAATCTTGTGAGGTTTTGTTCTAAATTTAGATTTTTACTTTAATTTAAGTATTTCTTGTTTTATGTTCTTTTATTTCATGAATAATTAATATCGATTGATCTGAAAATTTTAATTCAATGTTGGTTATTCTACACCATTCATGAATTCAACAATGTGTAATTGTCATTAATAAATTTAACTTATGGAGATAAGAAAACTAAATTGAATAGTTGTAGCTATTTTAATTATTTAATTTAATTTTTAGTCTTTTTCATTAAGCTTATTGCTATCATTTAATTGATATGGAGTGTGACTATACCTAATTAATTTATAGTAAGTTTTGGTTGAATATTGGATTTGAACCAATTATTTTAGGAAAAATTAGGACTTATTATGGCTATCCTAATAGGTTTTGAATTAATTGCTTGAATTGTAAAAATTATTCTTTTTAGAGCAATGATCAAAGTTATAATTGGATTTGAATATGTTTTAAATTCCATTGAATTTCTCACTTTAATACTTGGTTGATTTATTTTGATTCTTTGTTAAATTTAGTTTATTAGATAATTGAATATAAAACCCATTTTGTTTTATAAATTGAAATTAAGAAACTAGTTTTCAGCTCTCATAGGATTCAACCTGGTTCTATGACTACTATAAGAAGTCAATGAATCAAAATTAATTTTTAGGGAATCGACAACTTATTCAGAAATTGGTGACTCCTTTAATTCAAGTAACTAAAATAAAGTTATATATAGTACTCAAAGCAATTTTTAAATGGGTGTTATAAAAGATGAGGTGAAATTTGTATTACAAAATAAAGTGTGGAGATTACTAAAGTTATCAAAAGGATATAGTTAAACATACTAGTTTTTAGACGTGTACAATTTGGACTTGTTTTGATTTAAAGCTTTATTGAATGGATATGATAATGACTTTCTTAAATGAAGACTTTAAGTGAAGATATCTATATAGTTAAACCTACTAGTTTTGAGGTAGTTAGGAAAGAAAAAATTGTTTATAAACTTCAAGAGTTAATTTATAAGTTGAAACAAGCTTTAAAGTAGTGATATCTCAATTTTGATGAAGTTATCACCACTAATGATTTTAAGAATAATATTTTTGATCAATGTATATATACATGAAGGATAATAGGAATAAGTACATGTTTTTGGTTTTATATTTCAATGTTTTTTGCTATCTACTAATGGTTTTAATCTATTAATTAAGACAAAAATAAATACCATTTATTTATTTTGAAATTAGGATATTGGTAAAGCATTTTTTGAGCATATAGATTCTTCATGATATGCCATTAATGTTTTCATATTATATCAAAGTGCTTATATTAATCATATATTAAAGAGGTTTAATATACAGTATTGTTCTTATATAAATATTATAGTTATGAAAGGTCAAATGTTCTCCAGAGTCCAATGTCCCTTATGCTTATGAAGTTGGTGGTTTAGTTTATACTCTAAGTATCTGCACATCCTAATATTGACTTTATAATTGATAAACTTGGTAAAAGTACTATGGATCTTATTTTGATATGAGGCTTTTAAAGTGGTTAGTTTTAATGATTTTGATTATATAAGAATGTGGATGATAAGAAAAAGCACTTTTGGTTACATCTTTTGATGATAGGAGGAGCTATTTCATAGAAAAGTGTCAAAAAGATGCCTACTAGAAGCAAAGTATATAGCATGTTATGAGACTAGTTATCAAGAAATATGGCCTCGAAATTTCATTTTAGCACTGAGAGTTATAGACTCCATTTCAAGATTATGAAAACTGTATTATGACAATTTTACGATTATATCTTTCTCTTAGAACATTAGGAGAATTTCTCGCTATAAGTGGATTGACGTTAGTTCTACTTTATGAAAAAGAAAATTTTAGTCTCTCATTACAATAAATCATATACTTTCAAGAAGTATGTTATTGGACTCACTAATTAAAGATGTACCTATCTATATGTTTCACAAACATATCTCTCATATAGGACTGTTAGAAGCCTAAACTTCTTTTTTTAGTGGGAGTTTCCATTTTATATATGTTTTGTGATGATTGCTTACAATTGTGTAATCCATGCTTATTACATATGTTTATCACTATTTATGACATTTTATAATTCTATATTTTTATAAGCAACAAATTGATGATATTTATTATGTTGAATCTTTGTTGATGTTATTGTCATGATTTTGGATTAATAGAGCTTAATTATGTACGACCTATAAATCCTATTTATATGCTAGTTATATATAATTAGCTTAACTATGTTTATTACTATCAAAGTACTATGGTATCATTATGCATTTAAATGGGAGAATGTTGGATTAGGGACATGTTTAGCTATATTGAGGAGGCTCATTCAAGTTTATGGGCTCTCTTACATTCTTTTGTACATTCTTTTCCTTAGTTTCTCTCTTTCAAGAAAACCTTAAGCATTCTCGCTTTCTTTTTTATCCTCTTACCCTATGGGAAGATCAATTTGCTCCCTTTGAGGAGCATTTCACTTCCTCCAATGAAATGAAATGTTGTGTTTGCTCTCGCAGCTCCTCCAAAATATATACCTTGTCCATTAAAAGGATCCCTATTAAGGTTGATGGCATCGTAAACCCTTTTCAAATGACATAGTTGCTAATATTATAGTTTAAGCTCAACATTTGAGTAGCTTCCACACTAAACCTTCGGAAGTATTATTCGCGACTCTCCCCCTGTATCATGTCAAAGAGCATAGAGGAATCTTTAGAGCTTTTCTTGTTATTGGAAAAGTAAGCTTTAAACCTTAACTTAAGTTGCCTAAAACTCGAGATAGACCACTTTAGGATGATTTGGTGCCAATCTCCTAGAAATTTGCTGAGGTTGAAGAGAAGGCCTTGCACTTCAAGGTGTTTAAAGCTTCTTACAAGTGTATTACTTCCTAGTATTGGTCAAAATGATTAATGAAATCCATTGTACCCTTATAAGCTTCCAAGTTATGTTACTTAAACTTGGGTAGGGGTGATTCACTTATGATTTCGTAAATAAAAGGGTTATTTAGAATTTATTAAGACATTTCATGTGAAGCCTCAAAAGCAGAGTGTCCTTACACCTCTCTTTAAGGATCCTAAATGATTTTTAAGATTCAATGGTACTGTTGGTCTTTTTATCACTATATGATCCTTCTTTGATCCAAGAACGCAAGACGGTGGCTACTTTTTTTGAGTGTTTTATGTTAAATAATTCTTGAGGCTTCTAGAATTCTTATGGAGTTTACCCACTTAATTTGGATCCAAAAGTAGTCCTAAAATGTTAAAATTACAAAAAGAGTTGTGTGCTGGAAAAGCTGAAATTCATTAGAATTGTTATCTACGGTCTCTGTCACGATCTTTACAAGTAAGTCATGATCAGGACCTGCTTATATACTTCCAATTCTTCTCTTTTCGTCAATTTCCTATTTCCATACACATAAACACACATCACACACCTCTTGAAACATAAAATTAAAATCCAAATCATGCTCAAAACCATACAAACACTTACAATATACACAAACACTACTATTAACATAATTCTAAGCCTATATACATGATAATCATATGAGAAATAATCAAAAGGACACTTAAACATCTATCAAAACATAGTATAATTGACACATATCATAATCTCATACTTAAACTTTTGCTTGTCTTCAAGCAAAAATAAGAACAAAACACAAACTTAAACCCAAACAAACCAAACAATAACATATACATTCATGCAATATGTACTAATGATACAATGACATCTTACTCAGTGAAACCAATTTAACCTCAAACAACAATCATTCACATTGTTCCAACATATTAACTTATGCAATTTATGGCTAACACTTTATATTGGATATACATACTAATCAAGACTTTACATCATATTCATTCACTTAAAGCACTTGTATAGATATATTGATAATTAGTAATCAACCAAAATTGCAACTACTAAGTGTCCCTTCATGAAAATTTTTTCTATTTTCAAAGATCAGTAGGATTTATTTATCAAAACACCATTTTTATTTTCTTTAATGTTAACCTATTCTTTTGATGTGAAAGTAAACATCTTGTCATATGAATGTCCCCCAATTACTCAACTAGGCCACGCTTTATTAATTAGCTTGGTTGGAATGTCATTCTAGTATTTTGAAGCAAAGGCAAACATTTTGTCATGAATGCCCCCGGTTACTCAGCTATGTCATATTCTCAACTGGCTATTAGCTCTATTTGAACACAATAACACAATATTTGTTTCAAAAAGGTTAACAGAATAGTTATTCATTTAATATACATACACTTTTTTTTCATTTCACATAATCTACCTCATTTCTTTTAGTCAATCATCCTCATGAAAGACTGCTAATGATACTAACATATTCAATTGACTTATAATTATAAATGTATGTAACAAAATTTCCCAAGATGAACAAACTAATGTTATGTCCTAATTGACATGCATATTTAACCAAAGATACTTAAAACATAAAATGCACAAGCCAATAAGCCTTTACAAATTCAATGACTATGTTTAAAGCTAAAATACTTCCATCAAGTTATTGCTATTGACACATTCATACAATTCGCACATATAGTCACACCATGTCAACCTAATAAAAAACTAAGATAATATGATATGCAAACTTCATACACATGACATGCCAATGCAAAATTAGGATATTTTAAAAAATTCTCTTCTTGACTTGTGGTTTCTTAATTAGACTCTTAAAGATGACATCAATTAATGGTCTTGCAAAGTTACATTCTTTTCTTGATCAGGTGATTAGTTGTAAACCTACCTAATTGGTTGATAAGTTCCTACAAAACAAGATTAGAGGTTGGCTTTGAAATTAGAATTTTGATGTCTAAGTTAGTTTTTAGTTTTTAAATTTTGAGACAAAAAAGAGATTAAGAATTGAAGATTATATTACCTTTTTAATCTCTATGTCTTACTGTTTTCACTTATTTAAAGTGTGTGATGGATGAAATCTTATATTACGTTTTTAATTTTTATCTTATTGTTTTCACTTACTTGAAGTGTGTGATGGGTGAAATCTTATAACTTCTCTCATGCGTGTCTAAACTTTAACATTTAAATATGAGAGGCAAAATGAGGTGAATATGACAATAGAAAAAGAAATATAGCAAATAATGAAACAAATGAGGTGCTAAAGAACAAGTTTAAATAAAAAGAAGGATCCAACTTGTAAGTTTTATCAAATTTTAAATTTGTAAGAAAGTTGTTTATTTTAAATAATAACAATTTAATGAAAATAGAAGATTCGAAGAATTTTATGAAGAACACTTCTATATTAAAGAATAAGAAAAATATTTCATTATAATATAATTGCTAACTTAAGGCTCTTATACTATTAAGAAAATTAGTAATTTGTCATAGAAACCTATTATTTGACAGTAATATGTTAAGTATAATTTTCATTTTTGTATAAAAAAGATGCCAGTTAGAACTTAAAAATGAAGACATTCTTTCTTAGTGATTAATATATGTCATTTTATCACTTTAGAGATTTTTAACTCTAAAAAATAAAGTGATTTGAAGGACATATTTAGGAGAAAATGTCTTTTTAATTTTATTAATATTTCGGCTTTTATCATAAAGTAATAAAAAGTATAAGAACAAGTATATAAAAAATAATAAAAGGGAAATTTTTATTAATAAAAAATAAAAGTACCTATTTCAATAAAAAATAAAGAAAAATCAAATGTTATTATAAATTTTAAAAAGAAACTTTCAACTTATACAAAAGTCCTCTCTATAACAAATTCTCCTTTTTCCCTTATGTTCAGTCAACTATTTTTTGAGCTCCTTCTCTAATACACCTTCCAACCTAGCTTTTACTTCAGATTTAAATGATAGTTGAATAAAGACAATATTAATCCTAAAGCTACTACTCTAAATAAGTCAATATAGTGTTAATTACGCTTTTTGACAAACTGATATTCATGCCATCTAAAACCAATAACCTAGTTTAAACACCAATAAAAGTTCTATAGGCTAGAGTAATGAAGTGGCAATTCATATTAATCAGCTATTTAATAAAAAAAAGTCCTCCCTTTCCACTAATGTAAAGTTGGGCTTTCTATTCTTTTAAAAAAATCAAGGTTATAGGAGGTTCTTATAAATGAAGATGCCATGTTTTCGTTTAGAGTTAACTTTGAATACGACATAATTAAGGTGTTGGAATCAGCCCCTGACACTTAAATAAGAAACCAATTTTTATTTAGAATTGGTGGCCTAATATGAATTTTTAAAACATTAAACATAAACACATTCCTATATGGGTTAATTTTCATAACATAAGACTCAAATATTGGACAACCTTAGATTAATCTATCTAGCTAGCTCAACTAGTAAGTCTATATGCCTAGATGACTATGTTATAGGAATAAAGAGAATTAGATATACACGTATGTGTATAGAATTGAAAGTGGGAAAGGAGCTCCCAGAGGTCTTAAATTTTGGTGAAGTTGGATGAAGATAGAAATATGATAGAAGCTAAAATTCAATTAAACTATAATGGAAGCCATCCACCTCTTATAAAAAAGGAAAGAATGGAAGCTTAGAGGAAAATGATCTAGATATGGTATTATGCTGACGGTAAAGGAGGACAACAACACTAGAGAAGATGTTTTGCTTAATAAATTCCCCAAGCCTCATAAATAGGAGACATATTAGAGTGTGAGGATCTCGTTTTAAAAAAAGGATGATAGCATAGCTTCATGCTTAAATGTGAAAAAAAAATGTTCAACCATAACTAAGGAGAGAAATGAGTATGAATCTCCAATCTCTCCTAAAGCCTCAAAGAGTACACAAGTTGAAAACTAAGAAGATGTAAGATCTAACCTTAGCAATGTTGTTTCTATAACACTTTAGGGGACTATAGTATCATTTGGAGGAAAAACTAATAATGCTAAAAAGAATCTAGGGAGGAAGCCTAAGAAGAAAAACTTAGGCAGCTCTTTTATTTCCAACCAAGGTCCTTAATTGCTTGGAACATGAAAGGGTTAAATAATGCCAAAAAGTAACGAAATTCTTTAGGACTATCTATTATAAAAAAAAAACCAAAATTTGTTAGGGGACTGTAGTAGAATTTGGAGGGAAAACTACTACTGCTAAAAAGAATGTAAGGAGGAAACCTAAGAAGTAAAACCTGGGCAGCTCTTTTTGTTTCCAACCAATGTCCTTAATTGATTGGAATATAAAAGGGTTAAATAATGCCAAAAAGTAACAAAACCTTTAGGATTATCTATTATACAAAAAAATCAAAATTTGTTAGTCTATTAGAGACCAAAATAAAAATCGTGACATTCAAAGAGGGATTATAATTTGTAAGTAAGGGATGGACAATTACAACCATGAATCCTAATTTAATGGAAGAATTGTCGCTTTTTTAATCCAAATAAGATTACTTTCTACTAGACTTATTGCTTAGACCAATTGCTTTTGTAATCCAAATAAAATTGTTCTCTACCAAACGTATTACTTAGACCAATTCTTATACTGTCAGTTAATAATAAGTCGACTAAATATAATACTCAATATTACATTGGTGTATGTTACGCAATCGGGTTTAATAAGGAAGAAACTTTAGGAAGATCTTGATAACCTAAACTCAAACCCCATTAACCCATGACTGCTACTTGGTCACTTTAGCAATGCTTTACTTGGTTAGGAAGTGGAAGATTAATCCTTATAATGACTTCACTAAATACACTAATAAAACAAACCTCACTGATATAAGATTCAATTACATGGTGAAATAATCAATTAGGCAAATCGATGTTAAGGGAAAAGTTAGATATATGCTTGGTTAATAAAAGGTAGCTTTCTTTTTTCCTAAATAACTAGGCCTTCATTCTAGGGTGAAACATAAGTGAAACCATCCTCATAGCTCAATATCTGTTTAAAAATTACTGTAAAAGAAGAGGGATAACAAGTTATGCCTTGAAAATAGACATCAATAACTTGGTACCATGAATTAGTCCTCTATACTTAATATTCTGAAAGTTTAGGGCTTTTTTTGACAAGTTTATCAGTTCGATCAAATCAATGCATAACAACTCTTACATATAACATTATTATAAATAAGGAGCCAACAATACCTTTTAAAGGAGTCAAGGGACCTAAAAAGGTATATCCTCTTTCCCTCTATCTCTTTTTTATTTTTATAGAAGTCTTGGTTAGGTTGATTGCATAAACGTTGACAACTTAAACTAATTTAGGTATCATAGTAAGTGTGAGACCTTATTTTTGGTGTTTGGTAAACACCAATGTTGCACAAATTTGGCGGCATGATGGTAGCATGCTTTGGCAAGAAGTTGATGCAATAAAGCTATCCAAAAAATTGCTAAATCACTAAAAAGTTGGAAAGTATGCAAGATGTCCATTTTGAAAAAATACAACCATATTCAAAATTGAAATAATCATGGAATGGGTTCGATACAAGCTAAAGACCACTTTAGATTCTGGTCATGATAGTTACAAAATGGCAGTTATGGAATGCCGGTTACTTTCTATTATATCGGTTTGTCAGTTAAGTTAGTTGTAGGTTATTTGTCCTAATTTGAATGTTTGAATGGGTAGTAATGTTTCAAACATCTGCAAATTCGAAATTAGGATAAGTTAGCATGAAAAGATAAGATGGTTAGTTAAAAAACTATTGGAACTTATCCAAATTTGTTGCTCCTATATATGTGTGTTGTAGGCTAGAAAATGTGGTAGATTTTGCCTCTTTCTAGGCCTTATTCCATGTAACCTTTTTTATGACACATCAATAAAATTTTGTTTCATATATATGATCTGAATCCTTATTGTTTACTTCCCAAAAACACTAGAAAACAAAAGGCATAGGACTTGTTCGACAAAATGACTCAAAACAGTAAAGTGACACTTTTACACGTTCAATTGTCCATATTTGGTTATGTTTGTGATTATGCATTTCCAGACCTTATTGCAACATGTTAATATTTCAAAGAGAGTTTTATAAGCCTCTAAAGAGTGGAGATTGAAGGGCTTAACACCTGTTTGACTAAGTGCTTCAAAGTAGTGTCTAGAAGTTGTTTAACAAATTGAATAAGTGAAGTGCACTTAAGTTCTTTAGTGAAATTTCACTAAGAACTTAGTTAAGGGACTAAGTTACGACGTGAGGCATCTATCTAGGCTAAAAAAGCCCCATGATAGTTGGTACCAGAGAAAGGTGTGCAAGGGAAAGTAAGAGATAAATAGTGAGTAGAAATATGGACCAATTGAGGGAAATGATGGCTCAGTTGGAGCAAATTCTTGGACCAATTCTAGCAAAAAAGGGATTCACCATGGCTGCTCAATTGGATTCAATAACTGAGGCATTGGAACACATCCATAAATGATCAGGTGAAATTTTGGGAGATACAAATAGGAGAGTGTCGGTTGTGGAAGATGCATTGGAACTTCTTTGCACCAAATATGTCCAACACAACAAAGGTAGTTTGGCAAGGTTTAAAGTCTTGAAACCAAAGCATTTTGATGTTGTTGGAGATGCTAAGATGTTGGAGAACTTCCTATGGGACTTGGAGCAATATTTTCTTGCAATAAGGGTGTTGGAAGGAGATAAAGTGATGCTAGATAGTATTTCCTTAGTTAGAGAAGCCAAGTTATGGTGGTGTACAATGATCTAAATATGGCTCATCCATGACTTGATGCATGGAATGGGCTAGTGCAGGAGCTAAAGGACCAGTTCTTGCCTTGTAACACCTCTTAGACAACAAGGGAAGCCTTGAGAAAGTTACAGCATGAGAGAATAGTTCGAAATTATGTCAAGGTGTTCAGCTCTTTGATGTTGAATATTCATAATATGTCGGAAGAAGACAAGCTATTCAATTTCCTATTGGGACTTCAATCTTGGGCACAAAGTGAATTACAAAGGCAAGGCGTTTAATACCTCTCAAGGGCTATTATTGTTATTGATTAGTTGGTAGATTTACTATCAAATAAAGACAAAAAATGTTTCCAGTGGTAATGGGTGTGGAAAAACTGTTGGAGAAAATTTCGTTGTACAAAATAAGAAAGTTAGAAATGTGCGATCCTCTTAAAATTTTACCCAACAACAAGTTATTTACTTTTTATTTAGTGGACTACATTATGCAAGGGAATGTCCAAGGAAAACGAAGTTGAATCCATTATTGAGCGAGGAGGAGGACAATAGTGAAATAGTTACAATTCATTGGTGGTAGAAAAGGCACTTGGAAGTAGGACTTCTAGGACCTTTATTCAGTAAATATGAGGAGGAGGGGCTCATATAAACTTCCTTTCATGATGATAAGGGGCTGCAAATAGACTTGTAGTACCACTTTAATTGTTCCATCTATAGCAAAGAGGTTTGTTGTCTATTGAAGTTTTACAGTTGGTAGCAGGGGCTGCCACTAATCTTGATGTAATAGCATACATGACTGTGTGATTTTGGTACACCCAACATGTTTTTTTAGACTTTTGCAGGGAAAAAGGTGATGGATTTGTCAACTTTAGGAATAAGTAACCAAGGAAAAATATGTTAAAGAGATTCAACACATTAGCTATCGACGAGGACATTGACTTTCTTTTAGTAGGGTAGGTTCGTGAAACCTTCTTTTTGAGAGAATATGTATGGAAGGGAAAGGAAGGGAAGTGCTTAGGAACTAAAATGAATTGGGCTCATGTATCTATCTATAAGTCAAAAGATGACTTGGGCATAACATATATAAAAGTTATTAATATAATTTTATTGTAAAAGAAATTATGAAAGTTGTTAGTTCAAAATTAGTCTTTCTACGTAAAGTAGGTTAATTCAACTTTCATTAAAGGCCAATGCCTATGGAAAATCAAAGCCAAGCAATCAATATCTCGAACTTTGAAGCAAATTCTAGATTTAAGAGGAAAATTGAGGGATTGTTTCAAAACCAAAATTGAAAATGGTATTAGTTTTGGTGTGATCTAATAGCATGATTTTGGGCTTTACACTTGGTGAATAACTATATACAACATGAGGAGTATAATTCTTGACAATGCTAAGGTCAATTTGATTACATATGAGAGCAATTGGTCCTAGAATGCCCAACACTTAAAAGTGTTCTCAGCTATTTTAGTAGCATGCCTCGTTATCAACCAAACTAGGAGGAAGAAGACCATTATAACTATTAGATAAGGCATAGTTGTAAAAGCTTTTATTAAGTGCTCCTCTCTTGGGATATTCAAAACCCCATAAAGTCTATTCTCTCAGAGGTCATTAGTCTAGAATTCTCGCCTCTTTTATAATTTGGCTAGCTATCACGGGAAACTAAGTACCAAGGATAGGCTAAGCAAAATGGTTAATTTAAGCTCTACTTATGTGCTTTGTTACCAGAAAAATGGATCCGTTGATAATTTGTTTTTTTATTGCTACTTCACTACCATAATTTACAGGCAAATGCTTGATACATTCAACCTCCAATGCAACACTTACAAAAGGAATAATATTGTGACAAATGCTTGATACATTCCACCTCCAATGCGACACTTACAAATGGAATAATATTGTGATATCGATATGCAACATAAGAAGCCTCATTATGCAGAGTTCTTAGTAATTTCAACTATTTTTACTTACACTCTTTATTGGATCTAGAAATTTAGTAATTAGAGGGTGTTCAAGGACAAGCAATTGTACCAGAGAAAATCTACTAAGTAAAGACATGGTGAATGGAATCAATGCCAAAATAATAAAGAACTTGAAATTAACAAGCTTTAAGAGTTACCTATTTGTGGTGATGTTGGCAGCTTGAGTTCTACTATACAATATTGTGATTAGCATTTCTGTTGGCTACAACCTTGATTACCTTTTGAAATAAATTGTCTTCAATTTCTTAAAAAAAGTATAAATTTTAAACTTAATTTCCTAAATTTAAAATAAAAATTATTTGAAAATATTCATATTTAAAGTTTCTTAAAAAATACTCTTCATTTTATTACAACTAGCTGGCACCTTCAAAGCTGTAGACTACGACTGAGATTGTACTCATATCACGTTCTGAAAATACAGAAAGTCTAAGCATTCATTCACTCATATATACAGTATATCAGAGCGACCCTTTGTTTGATTTTGTTTTCACCAGTACAGCGAAGAGAGGTTGTCAAGTTAATGTACACCGAGCTGGATGGTATCTGAGAGAGAAAGTTGGCACATGGGGAAGATACTTTATCATCTTTTTAACTACGTAGAGAAAGGAATAGATAAGTATATTATATCAAACTTTGTGATCAAAGCACATGGAAAATGTCTCGAAACATCACAAGAAAAGCAAAAGATACAATTCGGGGTTGGAGTATAAATATTCCTCCACACCCTCCCCGTAGAAACCTTCGTAGGGTTGGAAAATACTTTACATTTACACCCAGAAACCTACTGCCATACCAAAAGCAGCGACAGATACATGACTGCATTTGGGAATAATGATAGAACTGACATAACAGTAGGATGTGGTCCTACTACCCACCACCTCCTTCGCATCTCTCTCTCACACACAAAACCAGTTAAAGGAACGCAAAACCTCCAAATAATGCACTACATTAGTGAAAGGTGATGATCACATGGAATAAAAGCAGCATCTGACAACATACACATGCCTTTTGCCCTCAGTTGCACATGCTCTCTGTCTCCTACACCACAACACCATATTCATCCCTTAATCCCTTTTCTATTAATACTAACCTAAAATATTTCTTCACACGCAAACTATGTTAAGAGCTCACCAAAGGAAAAAAAAAAGAAAAAAAGAAGAAATTGCTCACACCGTCACAAACCTTTTTTCGCCTTTTTTTTTCATCCCCATCTGTAATAGTAACACTATAAACATGTCACAAGCTTCATAGTTATTGTTTTTGCTATGTTTCCTCCTTTTTGATGTTAATCTTTAGTTCGTTACTATCGCGTTGCTTGTGGAACGGCGAGCAGCCATCAAGGTGCACGGAAGATGTCTGTGGCAAGAGATGAGATGGTCATTGGTTAAGCCAGCAGCTTGCATGAATGAGTGAACCACGGTGGGACCTGCGAACCTGAAGCCTCTCCTCACCATGTCTTTGCTTATTGTTTCTGATTTTGATGTCTTCACTGGTACCTTGTGTCCAAATTTGTACTGTGTGGAGATGGGCTTATTGTTCACAAACGCCCATACATATTTGTCAAATGATCCAAACTCTTTCTTGATCTGAAATTACGACCTTTCGTAAGAACACATTTTATATAGTCGTAATTGGCTACTACTACACAAACAGTGAAGCTGGGATTCAAATAGAGGAAAGCGTCTGGAGCCTGGTCGTCAACAATCTTTCCCAAATAAGAGGAAAGAAACAGATATAATATAAATTTGGAAAATCAAGTCCTTGTTTGCATCTTTTCTTGATCTTTTTGACATTAAAAAACGGTTCTTTTTAACCTAATAACAAAACAAAAAGAGGTTCTTTTGAAGTTTGAACCTAATCGAATATTAAAATGCTAAATGAAAATACAAAAAATAAGAAAAGATTAGTGAATTTTGATATTTAGAAATGATTACCTCGAGAATTCTGTTAGAGTTGTCGACGACACCTCGAACTCTGCTCCTATCAATCCCATAGTCTGTGCTGATTGACGTCATTTGTTTTTCAGTCATGTTGGCCACAGTTTCTGCATCAAACTCCGAAAATGCATTCCTGCAGAAAAGACCAACAATCTCGAATCTAAGCTTGAATTTCAGCAGTCATGGTATAAAATAGGGGAATTAAATCCAGGGAAAGCCATTAGATTTAAAGTGATACAACCCACCTGAAATTTTGACGTTTCTTCAGAATGGAAGTCCAATCTGAGCCAACCTGAGCCCCACTTAGAACTAGCAATTCAAACAACATCCTGCGCGATATATGTTCAGAAGTATGAAAAGTTTATCACATGGATAATTTAGTACTAATCGTGTGTAAACCAGTGTGTAAGACAGAGACTTACTTATCATCATGGACAGGAACTCCCCATTCTTCATCATGGTAAGCAATATAGATGGGATCTGTGCACATGAAAATGGATAACTGTTAAGCCAAAAGTTTATCTCTCATGTCTCGGAATACATACAAGAAAATCCCTACTAAATTTTGGCCCTTCTTATTTTTCTCAAGCTACTTCACCTTGCAGTTTGCACTCCCGTGTACTCTCTCTCTCTCTCTCTCTCTCTCTCTCTCTCTCTCTGTGGCTAAAAATTTATAGATATATTTGAACATCATAGAGCTGAAGGAAATTTGGGTTCTTTAATGTTACCTGAATTTGATGTAATAAAACTGCATCTTCTCTGATCTTCCTCTTCGGGCTTGGCCGTTGACGTAATTGAAGATGTGTCAATCGGGACGACCTTGGATTCAAACTTGGCAGACTTGGATCGTCCATAGTGAGCAATTTTCATCTTTCTCTGAGCATGTTGAAGTGCCATTTGTTCTCTTCTCACAGCAGCAATACTTCCAGGGGATTCCATTATCAAAGACGAAGAATAACTCAAAGATGCTTCTATAGAAGAAGAGGATGAAGAAAGAACAAATCCAATATTATTGCCAACAGTACTGGTGATGCTTTCCTTGAAGCTTTTAGACTTCTTCCTGTCCAAAGTTGCAGTCTTTGAATTATTGTTATTACTATTATTAGTTCTTGGGATGGGGAGGGATACTTTATCAGAACTAGAATTCATTAAGGTGTTAGAAGAGTCACTTCCTCTCTTGACAGCAGGCAGTCTTGGGGACCTGGACTTTGGTGACAAAGTCGGTGGTGGTAATGGTGGTGGAGACGGTGGAGATTTGTTTGATAGTTTCTTTAAGGAATTGCGTCTTTCCATGGTTGGAATAGGTTGAAGGACAGGGCGGCCATTGATCCTGCAGGGTGCTCCCGGAGGAATCTCAACGCCATCTGTGCTGACTTTTGCCTTAGAGGAGGTACACATGTTCAGTTGGTGTAATATATGATCGAGTGGGGCTTCAGCAATTGAAGAAAAAAGGGCACTTTAGCTTAGAACATGTAGATAACAGGTTAGTAGAGAGCAAGTTACGTACGACAGAAAGGGGAAGAGTTTGTGTGAAGAATCAAGTTAAGGTTGAGCTAGAAGGAAGGGGAGGAGCGTGGTGGATTATATAGAGGTGGGGAAGTGGTAGGGACACTTTCAGATTAGTCTGCACATGCTAAATTACTTAGTCTAGTCCTTCAAGAATAAGAGATTTACATTCAATTCCAAAACTTGAAAGCTTCCAATTTCCTTCCTCATCTAATTCATTCAGTCTAAAGGGATTTTGACATATATTTATGTATACGTTTGGGAACATGGAAGGGTTGGAGTCTGCCATACAAGGCCTTGTGAGGAGCATTACTTTATGGTAACTATGCCACGAGGGGTGACCTGACCATGACACGGACACGCCTTCTGGTATCCATAACTTCCCCACTTGCAATGTGTTAATTGCAAACTCTGCTAACTAATCTGTCATTTAACTTATCATTAACTTGTATTGTATGCCGGAGAGAGCACCGAGGCAAGTCCTCCTCCTACACACGGGAATTTTCAGTTGGTTGAAAATACATTTACCTATAAGGCTGCCATATTTATCTCCATGTCCATCATATATGAATTGATTCTTCACTCCTCCTGGCATAAGATGGTGGAGTGACGGATAAGAAAGGTAAGTATTTTTGCATGTATTGGTAAGAAGAAAAAAGAAAACACCAATCATTAGCTAGCAGGGCAGGTTGTTCTTTTTTTAGCTGGAGAGGAATCTCTCTCTCACTCTCTCTCTTCTTTACTTTGCTGGCCCTCGAATGAATGAAAAGAAGACAGACATGTAAACACATCGGTTGTATTATTGATACCTGAGTACTTGCCCGTAATCAGAACCTTTTTTTGTGGCAAAGCACAAACCAGCCACGAACCCTCTTAGATGTTGACGAAAAATTGATGATGATGACTAAGTTGTTGTAACTAATCAAAATCCAAAGCGGATTACAAGTTTAGAATAAACCTTTTTGATGAGATGAGAGTATTAGTTCATATCACTAAATGATACAGGCGATATTATATACAATTGTGATAGCAACCTTATAATATTGAACGAAACATATACAAGTTAAAATTATTTTTCTTCCATGTGAAAATTTCTCAATTTCTAATCTTGTAGAACTTGAACTCTAGTGCATAAAAATACTTTCCTACACCGTAGCTATCATATCAAATTCGAATGTTAATTCTTAAACTAGCTAGCTTTGATGATTTAATTATCATTTGCTTTATAGGTATGCGTAGTAATTGGCTTTGTTCCAACCGGTCCATTCCGTAGCTCACAGACATATATACGACCATCAAGCTACTTAAGTTCCTTTGCGAACCATTTAGCTACATATCTAGGTATGAATCGTATCTTTGTTTAATAGATTGTTTCTAGGAATTGTAACGAATTTGGCCATTAAAGGCAAAACAAGAGTTACAAGCAAACTACAAAGAACTGTTCATATTTGTTAATGCAAAATGAGTTACATTAGAGAAAAAGTGCTACCTTGGCTAGATAGGAATTAAATATTCCAAATTCTAACCCAATATTTCTAGCTATGGAAATTTAGTTTGTGCAGGTTAACATGACTTCTGATTTGTAGAAACATATTATTTTGAAACTGCTCCTTAGATAAGTTTCTATTTTGAAAATTTTTAAAGTTCCTCTTATCCCAGATAGTCTTGACAATAAAAGAGCGAGCAACGCAAAAGTGCAAATTGACCACACCAAGCCTTGAAAGTGTTCCAATGATTGGGAGTATTCATCTTTTAACATCTATGTAGTGTCGCCCTCCAATTGGTATTGACAAACTCTCATCAAGAATAAATGTTCATAACTTTCCTCAGCCATTTGACAAAGGATACATTAGTTAGCTATATTGAAAAAACACTTCAACTTGTCTATTGTTGGCAATTTTTCCTTAAAGGCTTTCCGCAATGTGAATGCAGCTCGAGGATGGCAATGCTTGGTTCTAACCACTCTGGTACAGGGAATTATGTTAAGGTACTTTTGTAGGAGATTCCTACAAGATTGGTTAGCTAAATTCCCATTTCTGGAGTGTTTCTAGATAGTTCTATCCTTTCCTCCAAGCAGGTTAGTTTGATGAAGCTTATGATATATAGAAATAGAAACTTCATTTTGTATAAAAATTGTTCTATCCCTTAAAACATCCTCAACTATTATGTTCTAGTCAAGAGCAATTCTCAAACAGTCCATCCCTTGCAGGTTGATTAAAGAGCCACACGATAGTTAGTTGTCAAACCAAAAACTAGTCAGTTTACCATTCCCCATCATAGTGAAAAATTTATGTGTATGAAGATACAGGTTTGATTTTAATACTCCAAATGCTTCTTTCCTTTATGAATATACCATCGACCCATTTACACCAAAGAGATTGCTTTTCAATCAATAATTCCCAGAGTCTTTTTCCCATCATTATTGTGTTCATCAGTTTCAGTGAGATGATCCTATGACTCCCTTTATTCTTAGGTAAATAAACCTTTTTCTATTGCATTCTAGCACTCTTGGTAGATTCTTACTGTCCATTCCATAGAATTTTATTAAAGATCCTCTCAACAATTTTAATTATCTTCCTAGGTATAGCTAAATATAAAGACCAAAATACATTGACAAAATTCAGCATAGAGGATATGAGTTGGATCCTACTAGCAGTAGATAGAGTTTTAGAGCTCTAGGATGCAATTTTTCTTTTGATTCTTTCAACTAGTAAGGAAAAACCAGCAAAAGTATGATTAGGAATTGAATTTGGGATACCAAGCTAAACTATTGACAAGGATAAATGTGTGAAACCAGTAATGGGTTGGATAGCTATGTCACTCTCTAAAATAGATTTAGACAAGTAGAAACCACTTTTTGTATAATTCACTTCTAAACCAAAGAGATTGCTAAATATTTTTAAAGCTTTCATTAGTATAGAAACTAAAGTGTGATCTACCTTAGAAAGCATAATAAGATCATTTGCAAAGCTCAAGTTTGTAATCCTTAGGTTTTTGCACTTGGAGTGATATTTAAAAGTTTTAGTTCACTCTACCATAGCTTTAAGAGTTCTATTGAAAACCTCTATAATAAATATGGAGATAGGGGATTCCCTTATCTAATTCCTTTAGAGCTTTTAAAATGTTACTGGGCTACCCATTTACCAAGACTTTAAAGGTAGGAGTCGTGATACATTTTGAGATCCTTTGTATGAATTTTTATGGAAAATCCAAAGCCTGGAGAGTATTAAAATGAATTTCCAATCAATATTATCAAAAAAATTTCAGGTTAACCTTGAGGAAGCAGTTCTTTCTTCCTCTTCTGAAACCATAAGCTTTGACAAGTTCTTGCAATAATAGCATATTATCTCCTATAACTCGACCTGAGATAAAGGCCCCTTGAGAATAATCAATGTAGTTCCCCAACACTCTTTTTATTCTTTGAGCTAGCACCTTAGAGATGATTTTATAAATTGTATTGTAGCATGAAATTAGCCTAAATCAGAGGAGTTATGCTCACCACCTTTGGGGACAAGAGTAATGAAACTCCTATGGAATTCTGTTAACATCTTTCCTTTATTGAAGAACTTAAGTATTGCATCAATCATTGTAGGCTTAAATAGGTGAAAAGTTTTGTTGAAAAATAGAGGATAAGAACCATCCAGACCAAGTGTTTTGTAAGGGTTCAAGGTCTTCAATGAGTCTTCAATTTCCTACTTGGAGATAGGTTGAGTCAACATTCAGTCTCTTGAGTAGTAATTCCAAACTGCATAAGTTCTTTAAAGAAGAGCTAGGATAAAGTGGCCTTAGAAGGGGTTTTCAAAAGATCTGAAAAGTAGTCAAATGCTCCAAGAAGCAAGGAATGCTAGGAATTAAACTCATGGTTGTTATGTATTAGCGAGACCATTTTGTTATTGTTTTTCCTAGAGATAACTACCCTATGGAAAAAAGTTGTACTCTTGTCTCCCACCCTGTGGAAAAAAGTTGTATTCCTATCTCCCCCTTTCATACATTCGATCCTCAAACTCTATTTTAGGAAGGAATAATCATAAGTAAGTGCATTAGAGAAGTGTTGCATTGTAGATCTTTCCTAATTCTGTAGGTAGGGGGACTAAGGATTAGTTTAGAGCTGGGATTGAATTCTCTCAAGGGCAGTTCTTACTGTATTCAAAAGATGGTGAGTGTTTCAAATATTGTTCTTAAACAATACTTCCATTTCTTGCTTAATGAGTGAGAGCTTCTTAGCGAGAATGAATTGCTTGGAACCTTGCATAGGTGCATATAAAGCTTTCAAAATGTAGGAGTCAAATTCAGCAAGTTCAGTAAGGAATTTGTTGATTTTAAAGGGAGAATAAGTTCTATCTATCCTCAGGTGAGTTATAATAGTTGAGTTACCCGAAATGCTTTATTGGTGAAGTGAGTTTAGTTGCTTGTAGTTTATAAACCATATTTAATTTTACATGCATCTATCTAGCTTCTTCTTAATAAAGTTATCCCCTGTTTGTTTATTACACCAGGTGAAGAAGCTACCTCCCCAAAGACATCTAAAACTTGAATGTCAAATAAGCATTGTCTCATTTTATTACAAGGGCTGCCCACAGATCTAACCCCTCGTGCTTCCTCAAGATTAAAGAAAGCATTGAATTCCCCAATAAAAAGCCAAGTTTGAGAGATTATAGATGCTAAGGATTTAAAATGGCCCCAAAATGTAGATCTCTGATAGGCATTGTTATGAGCATATATTAAAGAAATAAGGACATACTTGAGTCCTTTCAAACCATTTCAAGATGGATCAATTGGTATTAGGCGAAACTGATTCTAATGGTAACAACCATTGTATTGTAGACAATTAGCAGTCACCCATTGGGGTGGTGATTGCAATTGGAAATTAAGTCCCAATGCTTAGGCAAAAAGTTAAAAATGTTACAGTTTAGACATTTAATACTTGTATCCAAGAAACCAATTATAAAACCTTTATTCTTTAGTACTATATCCCTCATCAAAACTTTCTTATGAGGGGCATTAGCCCCTTTGATATTCCAAGTCAATATAGTTACGTGTTAGATAACCTAGTTGGGGTCATCTTCTTTCTGCTCGAACTTCTTTTAGAAACTTATTTAAACTCTTCATCCTATTTAGGATTTTTTTCTTGGAGTTGGTTGGGTGCACCTATCAAGCTTATAGTTGACAGTTTCCTCATAGAGAGGTGAATTGTCATGTATTTGTTCCCCAACCTTATTTGAAAAGCTATTAGTTGCAACTAACAAATGTTAAGTTTATGTAAGAGCTTATGGAGTTGGCTACACATCAGCTTCTGTGTTAAGTCTATTATTACCAACTATCAGAGTTATTGTTTGTGCAAAAGATTGTGGAGTAGATAATGCATTTACTTCAGTATTAAGTGTTATGTCTAATTTCTATTGCTTTTAATTACCTTCATATCTTGATTTTGGTTACAAATTTTTGTGTTTTGATCCAAATGTTAGATCAATTGGGTGAAATCAGTGTGAATATTGCATGAATATTAATTGTTTATTTTGTGAATTTTGCATAAAACACCAAAGTCACGTAAATTTTGCATGAAAATTAAAAGAAATAAAAAAGAAAAAGAAATGAAAAGTTGTGACATGTGTCGCCACCTTAAAGGTGGCGTGGTTTGTCACCACCTCATAGTTGTGATAAGTCACCATCTTAAAAGTGGTGTGACTAACATTTAATTAAGTTAAATGTTAGTCACAGTGGTGACATATTAGTCATGGATTAGTCACCCCCGTGCGTGGCTAATCATGGGGGTTGGCTTAACTAGTCAGCTTATGCAAATTCATGGACACTAACTTTGAGTCTAACATGTGCAGGTTGACGGTATAACAACCCTACAAAGCTAAACCTAGAGTCGGGCTATAAAAAGAAGGGGAAGGATAAAAAGGAGGGGCTGGCAGTTGAAAAACATCATCTTTTATTCACTGTTTCATTCGTTCACTCACATAGAGATACTATAGATATGGGAGGCATAGAGAGATAGAGAAAAAGAAGATAAGCAAAGAAAGGAAACAAAGTGAGTTGGGAAGAAGAGCAAAACAACAGAGAGGTGGAATCTTAGGCGAAGCCGAAAGTGAGAGCTGGAGTTGAATTTCATTCAACTTGAGAGAGCATTCGTCTAGGGAAGAAGTTGAAGCAGAAGAGCAAAAGCTTGAAGCTTTAGAGGGACTGGAGATCTCCACAACTCTTCATCTAATAATTTGTTTGCCTATTCTACTTCTTATTTGTTGCTTTGTTTCTTTCATTTTACTATCTGTTATTAACTGACTTATATTCTTATTAGTTTAGTCGACTGTTATTTGTTTCTTTTGATAATCCATTCGGTATTCACTATTTTATTATTGCTTTAATACTTTTTTTGACAGTAGCATGTGATTAAATTGTTTAATGATGAATGTGGTGATATCCGTGATGGGTTGATCTCTTTTCTTAAGAATTAATGTAGCTATTTAGTTCAATATGCATGATTGGGTTACGGATCTATTGTCTTATTTATTACTATGGTTTCTAAAATGAACGGATGTAATAGAATGGCCAAACTTTGCATCATTTTAGTGTTAAATGAAGATTCAAGAGAAGAAGCTTAACTATGGATTGAGAAACTATGGACATTTAGGTTAAGAACTAGAAATATGTTAACTTAAGTGGTAATTGGTAATCGAGTTTTCATAAATAATTCAGATAATAACTTGTTGAATACGAAAGTTAGACTAGCTCAATATTCAAATCGATTTAGAACCAAACTATTAATTTTAGTAAGACAACAATCTAGACATTTTCCTTTATTCATACATAGGAGATTAAATTAGTGAAGTTAATTCTCAAGAGTTTTTCCACTTCGACTAATCTATTTATCTTTTCTACAAATTGATTCCGTGTACTTCTCAATATAATTTTGTAATTTTCCTTAAAAGGTTCCACTCAACAATTGAGATAGAATGTCTAGGACAGTATTATTATTATTATTATTTTAAATTCAAACTTAATTTAAGTTGACCAATTTCACGACTGTGGGAGATGACCCTGGGTTGTCAGCTACAACTATCTCGTATACTTACAAGTAGGATAACCTAAGTCGTTTTAGAACTTTTTGGGCATAACAAGTTTTTGGCACCATTGCCAGGGAGGTGTTTAGTGTTTTGAACCTGAATTAATTTTGATTGTTTTTATTTGCTAAAGTGATTTTAATTATTTCCTCGATTATTTTGTCTATTTATGCATACATTTTTTTCATGTTATTTCATTGAGTTGTTTTAGTAATTTTCTTATTAATTCACTATTGTTTTTATTTGGTTTATGCGACGAAAGACGTCTCAGGATGGTGAAGTTGCTCCTTTTATTGACAACGTACATCAGATAAGAGAACTTCCAAAGGACTTTGAAGACAATCTCAAGGGACTCAAACCAGAAGATCAAGAGATGGGTGAAAGGCAGCCACTAAAGAAGGAGTATGCCAGACTGGTAATTGGTATTGCGACTTCATGCATTCGTCTGGGAGAGGCAACCAAAAATTATAAGTTGAAGAGTATCCATTACAATATGCTGCCATCTTTCTATATGGTTCCCAATGAAAACCTTTAAACTTCATTCGATAATTCTATACCACTCTCCATAAATTCCCGTTGGATGGCCTAAATGAATATCAACTCAGGATGAGGTGTTTCCCATACAAATTGAAGGATCGGGGCAAGGCATAATTGATGACCCTTCCACCCGATTTATTGACTACATAGGAAGAGGTGTACAATAAGTTTATAGGAAAGTTTTATTCCTACCAGAAGACTTTTGAGTTGTGGACAATGATAGCTACCTTCACTCAGATGGAGGGAGAGCCATTCCATGAGGCATGAGAATGCTTCAAACTCCTGCTCATTTAGTGTCCACACCATCATTTTCCACTCCACATGTAAAACTAGTTCTTTTATGATGAATTAACACAACAGTGTCAGTATATAGTGGACAATGCAGTAGGAGGAGCTATGAGGGAGAAGGCGGTCGAAGAAACATATGAGATCTTCGAGATGTGAGGGGTCAATTCTCAATAAAAGAGTATAAGGGAAAGAAGAGTTGGCGTTTATAAAGTGAGCTCAAATCAAGAATTGGCTATGCAGTTAGCTGAGTTAACGAGGCATGTGAAGATGCTAACTACAAGGCTACCCCCAAACATTCCAAATCAAGAGGTATGTCGTATATTTAAAAATTATGGTCATGGAGCTAATGTTTGTTCGTATTCTTGTGAGCCTTTTGCATATGGGTAAAAACAAGTGAACTCACTTAACGATTTTCAACCAAGAGAGTGAAATGATCCATACTTAAACACGTACAACCTTGGTTAGAGAAACCACCCTAATTTTTCATGGAAGACCAATAATCCACCAGTACAGCCCCAATAACAATACCAAAATTTTTAGAGGCTGAATTATTACCAAGGGTAATCCTCACTTTAAAACCTACTAAAAAAGCTTTCTTTGGAGGAAAGTTTGAATGCGTTTATTCAAGTCACAACTCAAAATCAAGAAACATACAATAAGAGTTTGATTTGTTGGAGGCATCTGTGAAGAGGATTGAGACCCAATTAGGGCAACTCGTAGCTTGATTACACAACAATTAAAAAGGGAAGTTGCCCAGTTAACCCAAGCAAGCACAAGCAGTCACTATTATGAGAAGTGGTAAGGTAATTGATATGCATGTTGAGATCCCTTCTAATATTTTTAGTGCAGGTAATCAAGAGGAGGAGAGCCTCCCCAACGAAGAAAGTAAGCAAAATGGAGGAAGCAATAGGCATGACAACCCCTCAAGTCAGGTTCAAAAGGATGAAAAACAATTGTATGCAACTGACTGCAATGAAGGACCAAGATTGCATAAGGTGACTTGTAACACTCTACTCCCGCTGGACCTAAACCCGATATTGATGGTGATATCTGAGTCCGTGCCTCGCAAGGGTGGTGTGCCACATCTCACGTGTACCCGTTTCTATAATTCAACCCTTTGTATAGAAACGGGATGTTACATGACTAATCCTTATAGACCACCAATCTTATATCCGAGCCAATTTACGAATTGAAACAAGATAAGAAATTTTCTTATCTTTATAATATATTTTCCAAAGTTAATATTAACCTACCCTTGTTAGGTGTAATCAGAAACATTCTAGCTTATGTGAAATTCTTCAAGAAACTAAGCACTAAGAAATGAAAGTTCGAGCCAAACAAGAAGGTGATAGTTTCAGAGGTTGCAAGTGCGATGCTAAAGCAATAATTAATCCCCAAATTGAAGGATCTAGGAAGTTTTCTTGTGCAGGTATCAATGGGTAATGGCGATGAGGTTAAAGGTATGCTTAAACTTGGGGTGAGTATAAACCTTATACCTCAATCTATTTATGAGAAACTGGATCCAGGATAATTATGACCAACCAATATATGCCTACAATTAGCTGATAGGACAATCCGTTATCCGAAAGGAATAATGGAAGATGTGTTGGTAAAGGTTGGCGGATTGATTGTTCCTATAGATTTTGTGGTCTTAGACATAGGGGAGATTAAATAGCAAGGGAAGGAGCACACCATACTCCTAGGGAGGCCTTTTATGGCCACTACTAATACCTTGACTAATGTGAAGAACGAAAAGTTAAACATGATTGTTTTAGGAGATACAGTAGAATTTTCAACCTTTAATGTTGAACATGTTCTTACAACTACTATTTATGAAGAATGCTCTCATGTTGATTAGGTTAATCTTGTAGACTTTGATTTTGTGTTGTAGGAAGAAGAAGAAAAGAAGTCAAGCTTAACGAGGGAGATTGATAAGTGCTGTCAATTGTTGGATGATGCAACTGCGAGAAAGGTTGGAAAATTTTTAGAGAAGAAGACCCGTGAAGAGTGGGTAATAGTGGAATCAATCACTTTGGACGATCCATATTATTTCTGTTTTGTCTTTCAATTTAGTTGTTTGTTAATTCTTTTAGTGAAACTCAGCTTAATCTATTTGCTTTGTGTGCATAGGCCTTCTTTTCAATCTCTTTTGTTTGTCTTACTCACAGCCATTTGCAACCGTCTCCACTCATCAATTTTGAATGCCACGCTTATTGTATGCTTCACACCGTATCGACCCAGCTACCACCACACTTTCGTATCATATTCTTTTCCTTATTCTTTTTATTATCCGTACTGCATGCAGTTTAATTTCTTTTAGTCTTTAATGTTTGTCCTCGTTCGTGTTAATTTTTCTCTTTTGCCCTAGACCCCTCTTTTACCTTTTTTGTGTCACATTAGGAATAATGTGATGTTTAAGTGTGAGAGGGAGTATTAATTGTGTATTGTGTGCATGTTTTCCCATTTATTATTTAGAGATGCATGATCATTAAATGAACTCAATTAGGATTAGAAATGCATAATATGAGTGAATGAGTATAGTTGCATGCTTACACTAATTAACTTAGATTTCAGTTAAAAGGACAATAGCTTGTTATGATAGATGAATGGCATTTTTCATTTGGTAAGAATTTGAGCCTTTTTGAATTATTAAACACCAATTTCTAGTATTTTTTGTTAAGAGTGTTCTTCTATGATTAAGGAACTCTAGAATTTGCTTTCAAATACAAGTTGAGATCACATAACCTTATGCAAACGTTGAGATGATGAAGGCAATTAGGATTTGTCCTGTTAGCTTAGAAAGCCACCATAATGTCACCCTTATTGAGCCCCCTTGAGCTTAAATAAATATGTTTCTTTCTTCAAACCCAAAATATAAGCCTTGAACTGGATTGTTTATTCACTTCATTACACTGACCATAAGGGCAAGTTGAGCATTTGAAAAGGTATGATTGGGTTTAGGCAATAAGTGTAGGGGAATCATAGTCTTATAGTTGGCTTTTGAGTTAGGGATGGGTATGGTTGTAGTAATTTTCTCTCCTCTATATTTTTCTTCCCTTAATTTCCTCGTTTTAAATGAATAAATAAATAATTAAAAAAGAGAAAGAAAAAATAAAAAAAGAAAAGATAAAAGAGAAAAATATTGGAAAAATGAATTGAAAAGAAACAAAGGAAAGAGATGACAACCAAAAAATGAAAGAAAAAGAGAGAAAAAAATAGGGAGTGCTAATTTTATTACGTGAGAGGAAAGAATTAAGTGTTTTATATCTCATTTTTTCGAATTACTTTGAACGCTAAATTAGCTCTATGGTTTTAAACTATAATTTTCTTTTTTTCCTACCCTTAGCTTGACCCCATTACAACCGAAATAAAGACCTTCAGATTGATGTTTGTGTTTGATATGAGTGGTGGAGATTGGATTAGTAGGCAAACCTATAGTAGATACCTTACATGAAATAAACGATGAGTGAATATTTACTACCTTTGAATGCTTGAGAGGATGGAGAATGGATTGAGTGTCTACCACACTTGTTGATGGTTCTTTGAATTGAAGTTCTTGTTGATTTTGGCTAAACATATGAATAATTGCTTGTTAATGGAGTATTATGAGTTTCAAGTTCTTAGGTTGTGATTGTTGAATTGATCATTGATATCTTTGATTATTGTTTAGGAAAATTGTTGTTTTCATTGTTTATTCTTCTATAATCTAGTGTTCTTTATTATGCTTGAGGATAAGCATAGTTTAAGTGAGGGGCAATTTGTTGTGTCTAATTTTTATTGCTTTTAATTGCCTTCATATCTTGATTTTGGTTATAAATCCTTGTGTTTTGATCCAAATGTGAGATTAATTGAGTGAAAATGTTGTGAATATTACATGAATATTAATTGGGTTATTTTGTGAATTTTGCACAAAAACACTAAAGTCACATAAATTTTGCATGAAAATTAAAAAAGAAAAAAGAAAAAGAAAATAAAAGTGGTGACAAATGTCACCACCTCACGGTGGTGATAAGTCACCACCTTAAAGGTGGCATGGTTTGTCACCACCTCATGGTGGTGATACGTTACTACTTTAAAGGTGGTGTGACTAACATTTAACGATGATGACTTACCCATTTAAGTTAATTGTTAGTCACGGTGACCGTGCATGAGTTACCACCTTAAAGGTGGTGTGACTAACATTTAATTAAGTTAATGTTAGTCACGATGATGACTTTTCCATTTAAGTTAAATGTTAGTGGTGGTGACTTAGTATGTCCGTGCATGACTAACATTTAATTTAAATGTTAGTCATGAGGGTGACTTAAATGACTTAACTATTCACCCCCTTGTAAATTCATGGACACTAACTTTGAGTCTGACACGTGTAGATTAACAGCGTAACAACCCTACAAAACTAAACCTAGAGGCAAACTATAAAAAGAAGAGTAAGGATAAAAAGGAGGGGCTGGTGGCTGAAAAACATCATCTTTCATTCACGGTTTCATTGTTCATTCACACACAGACATAGGAAGCACAGAGAGATAGAGAAAAAAAAAGATAAACAGAGAAATGAAACAAAGTGAGTCAAAAAGAAGAGTAAAACAACAAAGAGGTGGAAGCTTGGGAGAGGCCGAAAGCGAAAGCTGGAGCTGAATCCTATTCAACTTGAGTGAACATTCGTATAGGGAAGAAGCTAAAGCAAAAGAAAGGCGAGAGCCAAAGTTGGAAGCTTGAGAGGGACTGGAGATTTCCACAACTCTTGATTCGATGATTTGTTTGCCTATTTCTTATTTGTTGCTCTGTTTCATTCATTTTAAAATATGTTATTAGCTGAATTATCCTCTTATTAGTTTAGCCGACTGTTATTTGTTTCTTTTGATAATCCATTCAGTATTCACTATTTTATTATTGCTTTAATACCTTTGTTGATAGTAATATACGATTAAAGTGTTTAATGATGATGAATATGGTGATATCTGTGATGGGTTGATCTCTTTTCTTAAGAATTAATATAGTTATTTAGTTGAATATGCATGATTGGGTTACGGATTTGTTGTCTTATTTATTGCTATGGTTTCTAAACTGAATGGATATAATAGAATGACCAAAATTTACATCATTTTATTGTTAAATGAAGATTCGAGAGATGAAATTTAATACGGATCGAGAAATTATGGACACATAGGTTAAGAACTAGAAATATATTAAGTAGTAATTAGTAGTCAGGTTTTTATAATTAATTTGGATAATAACTTGTTGAATATGAAGTTAGACTACTTCATTATTCAAATCGATTTAGAACCTAACTATTAATTTTAGTAAGACTACATTCCAGTTATTTTCCCTTAATCATATAGTGAAGTTAATTCTCAAAAGTTTTTCCACTTCGATTAATCTATTTGTCTTTGCTCCCAGTTGATTCTGTCTACTTCTCAATTTAATTTCATAATTTTCCTTAAAATCTTTTAGTCAACAATCGAGATGGAATGTCTAGGATTGCATTATTTTTATTTTTATTTTGAATTCAAACTTAATTTAAGTTGACTAATTTCACCTCCGTGGGAGACGACCCCTGGGTTATCAACTACAACTATCTCGCATACTTGCGAATAGGATAGCCTAGGTCTTTCTAGAACCTTTTGGGTATGACATTAAGACCTAAAACTTCCTCACAACCATCAGTGTTAAACAATCTTCTTATTGGCTTCCAAACCCTCTTGACATTGAGTTGCGGTTTCCAAGCATAAGAAACAATTAACTGGTCTTCAAAAGACTCCAAGCCTTCATCCAATCAAATGATTGGGATACTCTCATGTAGATCAAACATAGAGATAACCAATACAAAAATCCTAGCAAATTGGACTCTCCTTACCTCATTTGTGGCTTGGTTTAAGCAAATTGGCTTGCCAACGAAGCTAGCAATATAGCTAAGTCCAACTGTGGTCCAGTATTTAAGTGGACATCATGTATGTTGATCCGGATAAGAATATTGTCATATAAGCCAAAGTCCTATTGTTTCATTACAAGGTATGCCACTCTCTTGTCAATGAAGAATCCAACTAGTGTTGAATTCCATTTAGCAGTGCCTGCTTTAAGCACCTCTAAAGGAATTGAGACAATTATGCTATCAGTAGAGGATAAGGGTGGAAAGTAGCTAAGTTTCACCTCAGGGGTGACCATACCTACCACCCGGACCCAAGGTCTTCTGATGTTAGGTGTGGAGTTAGTTTCTCGAGTTGTAGCGGAGTTATGTGTGTGTGAAATAGGAGGATGAGGAGGACCGGTGTTTATAGTGGAATTTGAAAGGAATGGCGAGAAAGAGTCTAAATCTATGGAGGTAGGTTAATTTTTGATGGGTAAAGCAAAGATATGAGGGAGTAGAGACACTAGAAGGGGCGAAACCAAGCAACAAGTTAAGGATAGTAGAAACAGGCAAGAATAGGGTAGTAATGAGGCTTAGAGTGGTAATTTAGGAGGTAAGAAACTGGCAGCAAAGTACAAATGGAGGAGAGGCAAAAAGAAAACGAGTGAACAGAGAAAGGAGTAAGGAGAAGGAGAAGGAGATGGTGAAGAAAAGATTCAGAGTAGACAACAATTAGAAATGCAAACAGAGATGCAAGTAGGAGGAGAAGGATGATGAACAATACCAGTAGTCAATCTTGTTTTATAAATTTGTATTTCCATCCATTGAATAAATAATATAATTATATTTTATCTTAGAACAAATCAATTACAGATTTTGATTTTTTCACACATTAAAAAAATTGTTGCAAAATTTTTTCTCTAATTTTCATATTTTTATTTATTTATTTTATTTGTTATTTAAAAAAGTTTAATATTATGATTACGAGACAATTTGACAGTTTAATAGTTATCATAATCATAATATATTAATCAAATACTCACTTATGGAGGGTGTTTATGTCTTTCATCTTTTACTTACACACAATGAGATTAAAAAGTTTTTGTAGTTATTATACTTATCCAATAATTTATGCAACTAACATAAAATGAGAACATATTATATATATGTTAGAAACATATGACATCTCAACTAATGAATTGATATTTGAATCCATTTACTGTTCCATACTTTAGATTATTTATAGCATCAATCATCATCTCAATGTTATCATATAAATGCTTTATAGTTATAGATGTGGTTCCATTAGAGACATTATGACTGAATTTAGATTTATTATGATCCTCCTCTTTTCTTAAACGTTTAAATTAAATTAAATTACTTTTTTAGACTATCTCATTATACTAAATTATTCATGAATTTTTAATGATATTCTAAAATAGTAACTATTAACTTAATTATCTATAATGAGAACTTGAGTAGAAAAAAGGTATTTTAACTTGAGGTTCATACAGTCTTAAGGATCCTCACGCAATATAAGTTGAGAATAAAACTTTAATTACCTTAGTTAGTCAATTATGCACACTTAAATTATCTTAGTTAGTCAATTATGCACATCTGATATAATTCATATGTTACAATATTAATTCTCTTTTATCGTAGTGCATATTTTACCTTATAATATTCTAGACATAAGAATTCAAGCATACCTAATACTTGAGTTCATTTGTTTATACATTTAATCTACCTTACAGTGCTTACATTTAGTATATTAAGACAAATTAGATGAGCAAATCATTATCTTAGGTTATACCATTACTAATGACCTATTTTACCTTTTAATCTACTTTATATCAACATTAGTGAGTTCTCAATGATTGCCTAGATAAAGTGTTTAAAACTTGTCTCCATTCCTACAAAGAAATGAAGGTGATTATATCTAGTGAAAGTTATCTCGTACTTGTCTAATATACTTTTTATATCTAGAATTAGATGTTTAATTCCTATTTCAACATTCATTTTAAACCTCAATACTAAAATCAAAATCAAGCATTCTCATATTTCTATAATTGGATTTTTGTATAAAATCCATTTTAGAAATTGACATTTAATATATTCCATTAAATACTCAATGACAAACAAGATCATCATTAATAACAACTATCATAAATATTCATTTAAAGAAAATGAAATAAAACCAAAATTTAAATTCTATGCCATCCTAATAACCTAATATGCATAGAAACTACATCTCTAAAAATCAACTTAGCATAGGATTTATAATCATTTGTCTTATATGAATGTACTCCATATTCACTTATCTACAATCTACCATATAGATATAATTCTATTTGATGTCTATGTGTTTAGTTTTACATGGATAGTATACATTAGTATTCTTTTGACTACTTTCTAATGTAATTATTCTTACACAATGTATATGAGATTATCAATTACACTAGAATAAGGAGCCTTCTTTGTCTCTTCCTCTTATAATGACGTCTAAAGATAATTTTTATTGCTCAGGTGCTCACATTTAATAATAAGTGTAACAAAAATCATTTAACAATCCTGCATATGAATTTATTGGTAACATTAATCCTAAAAATGTATATAGTCTCACATGAGTTTTTCATCTTAAATGTGATTTGTAACTAATTTATTTATTTACTTTATAAATTGGTTGTCATTCGTTATCAAAATCTCATTCACTTGTAATGATAAAATTAAATATTCATTGTTGAATATTTTTAACATATATTTGGTGGTATTTTTCCAATTATACTAAAATCATATGATATGATTACATTATAAAAGTTAATATATCATTGTCTTCAAGAGTGCTTTATACCATAACAACCTAAACACTTTATGCTTTTAGCCTTTCTAAATGAAACCTTTTGGTTATTCCATATAGTTTTCTTTATCTAATTCTCTATTTAAAAATGCATTCATCGTATCCATTTGATATAAATCAAAATCCATTCTAACTACCAAAGTGAGAATTAGTCAAATTGATTTAAAGCTCACTATAGGTGAGAGTGTCTTCTTATAGTTAATCCCATTATGTTATTATATCTTTTTACCATTAGATATGATATGTATCTTTCAAAATTGTAATTCGGTTTGGAATCCATTTGTTCCTAATGATTTTATGTCCTTTAAAAGATTAATTAGGTCTCATAATTGGATTGAGGTCATCAATGTTAATTCTTCAATTGCTTTAATAAATTTATCTTAAGTAAGACTAGATTGAGCCCTTTTACATTTATCAACTCATTATTTTCTTGTGTAACACTATAAATATTTTTTCCTTCAACATCAGAAAGTTGTGTAGGAATTAATCCACACATATTATGAGCACAGAGGAACATATCTCTCTACTTTTATATTGTTACCACACATATCAAATAATAGTGAGGAACTTCTGTTAAGTTGCAATTATCACTGATCAGAAACTAATCATTTGGAAGATCAACTTGATTTGATATCTCCTATAAAAATAAGTTTTTCCCTACATCTGCTTGCTTTAGGAAAATATTCTCTAAAAATGTGATATCATATGGCTTGAATGTAGTTACGTTTTTATTGTTAAGTTAAGAGGACTTCATGATTATTAATTTTGGTGACAATCAAATAATAATAATATTAGAAATAAATGAACTATTTTGATAAGTGTGTTAAGTGTGCAGAAGAGAAAACACGGAAGAAGCTAAAAACACAAAAGAAGCAAAAAATACAGAAGAAGTAAAAAAACACAGAAGAAGCACAGAACACAGAAGAAGCAAACACAGAAGAAATGAAAACACAGCAGAAGTGGAAAACACAGAAGAAGCAAAAATTACAAAAGAAGAGAAAAACATAAAAGAAGCGGCAAACATAGAAGAAGTAGAAAACACAAAAGAAGCAGAAAATACAGAAGAAGAGAAAAACACAGAAGAAGCGGCAAACATAGAAGAAGTGGAAAACACAGAAGAAGCAAAAAACACAGAAGAAGAAGTGAAAAACACAGACGATACAAAGATGAAGATATGCTAGTACATCGGACAGTTAGTTAGTCAAAGTTAGTTACAGAATGTAACTGAATAACGGGTTTTACAAGAATCAAGAAGCAGTTGGAGACATAGGCTATATATACTAGTCATAGTTGAAGATTGAACAACCTTTCAAAAACCTTTGATTCTTTGAAGTTTCAAGTGGTTACTTACAAAGAAAAATTTTGTATTTAAAAGTACGATACTAGAGAGCGAACCCTACTGTAACGAAAAGTTCACAATATCTTTCTAGTGAGAGAAAGAAAAGGCTAAGAACTTGGAGAGGCCAAGATAACAGAAAGAATACTTTATATAAGAGACCTGAAGAGGCTCTAGAAGGGAAGAAAGAATACTTGTAAATTTGTCGAAGTATAGTGAAAACTCAGACGAACTCTAAGGACTGGACGTAGCCTATGGTTTGGGGTGAACCAGTATAAAAATCGCAGCGTCTATCTTCTATCCTTTTACTTTATTCTATTTTATTTTTAATCAAGTATATAGAAGTTATTTGCTATTTAGCTACGCAACTAATTTTGTATAACTTTTTGTGTTATTCTTTTAAAAAGTTAGATAACTTCTTAACAAGATATATTAAAGATTTTGTATTCATGAAAGGAATACACAATTCAACCCCCTTCTTATGTATCTCATATATTGTACGTGAATTCTATATTAACATGTGATTTACTTCAAGAACCATTTCATGAGGTGTAGGAATGCTTCAAACTCTTACTAATAGATTGTCCACAACATCAATTTCCACTTCACATGCAGAACCAATTCTTCTATGATGGACTAACACTACAATGTCAGCATATAATGGACAATGCAGTAGGAGGAGCTGTGGGAGAGAAGATTGCCAAAGGGATATTTGAAATCTTTGAAACATTAGGGGCCAATTCTCAATAAAAGAGCCTAGCGGGAGAAGATCTAAAGTTCATGAAGTGAACTATAATTAAAAAATGGCTATACAATTGGTTGAGTTAACAAAGCATATGAAATTGTTAACTATGAGACCACCCCAAAGCATTTTAAATCAAAAACTATGTGGTACATATGGAATCTTTAGTCATAGAGCTAATTTTTGTTCATATTCTTTTAATCTTTTACAGATGAGGAAGAACAAGTGAATGAAGTAAATCACAGTTAATATAGAATTACGTACAATATAAGATATACACAAGAAGGGGGTTGAATTGTGTATTCTTTTCGCGAATACAAATTCTTTGTATTTCTGATAATAACTTCTCTAACTTGTTAAAAGAAAATCACTAACAAAAATTGTTATAAGTTAAATCGCAAATAATCTCTATGTACTTTTTTAAGAACAAAATATACTAAGTTGAGAGATAGAGAATAGATACTACAATTTTATACTGGTTCACCCCAAACTGTGGGCTATGTCCAATCCTTAGAATTCGTCTGAGTATTCACTATACTTCAACAAATGTACAAGTATTTTTTCTCCTTCTCAAGCCTCTTCAGGTCTCGTACATCAAGTATTCTTTTTCAGCTATCTTAGCCTCTCTAGGCTCTTAGCCTTTTCTTTCTCTCACTAGAAAGATATCTTGAGCTATTGTTACAGTAGTTTAACTTTACAGTATCACACTATAGAATTTTGTAAGTATACACTTGAACGCTTAAAAGTTGTAGAATTAAAGATCTCTCGAAAGTTGTTTAGTTTTTGACAACGACTAGTATTTATAGTCTATGTCTCCAATCGCTTCTTTGAATCTTGATAACCGCTTCTTTGAATCTTGATAACTGCTTCTTGATTCTTGATAACTGTTTCTTGATTCTTGAAAAATGCTATTTAGTTGAGTTCTATAACTAACTCCAACTAATTAACTGCTCGAAGTACTCGCGTATCTTCTACTTTGTATCGTCTGTGTTTTCTTCTGTGTCTCACTTCTTTTGTGTCTTTACTTCTTCTGCGTTTGACTTCTTCTGTGTCTCTACTTCTTCTGTCTTTTACTTCTTCTATGTCTCTACTTCTTCTGTCTTTTACTTCTTCTGTGTTTCGTTTCTTCTATATTCACTTCTTCTGTGTTTCGTTTCTTCTGTGTTTTGACTTCTTCTGTCTTTTACTTCTTCTGTGTTTCTACTTCTTTTGATTTTTGCTTCTTCTACACACTTAACACACTCATCAAACTAGTTTATTTATTTCTATCATTATCATTATTTGATTGTCATCAAAATTAATTATTGTAAAGTCCTCCTGACTTAACAATCTCCCCCTTTTTATTGATAACAAATAATAATAATATAGAAAAATAAAAGTGAATGAACTATTTTTATTCAGATAATGAATAATGAATTTGAAACAAAATACACATATACTATCTTCTTCTTTCTTCTGCTTCTATTCCTTCTGTTCTTCTATTCTTCTCCCCTTTATATTTTTCTTCGT